>OZ023336.1:9466327-9598827 GCA_964007535.1 Brachyptera risi | reverse complement strand
GAAAGGCACTCTCGGGTTATTAATATCTTCTTTCTCCGTCGCTTCTTTGGCAGCCCTGTCCGCTGACTCATTACCACCAATCCCCACGTGTCCAGGTACCCAGCAGAACACTACACTGACATCCTGCAAGGCAAGGGCGGTCAGGAGTGTCTGTACTTTCTGGACTAGATGGTGAGTTGGAAAGATTTGAGTTAAGGCTTGGAGTACACTCAAAGAATCAGAACAGATCAGGAAGCTCTTCTCAGGCCGTTGTTGAATGTGCTGTAGAGAGGTGACAATTGCAAACAACTCGGCTGTATATACGCTACTCATCGAAACTAATCCGATACTAACAGTGGCGGATTCGCAAACGAATGCGCAGCCAACTTTTCCGTTCAGTTTTGATCCGTCCGTGTAGTATTTTACATGTCCGGAGTAGTGTGTGCAGAGCTCTAGATATTTTTGCTTATACTCTTCTGCACTCGTGGTTGCCTTCGTGCTTGATGACAAGTTCATCAAGCACTCCGGACGTGGAGCTAACCAAGGACTCTGTTTAAATTCTTCATCAATTCTGTATTCACTAAAATTGTTATGAGGAACATGCTAAAAATTCTCATGTTATTAAATTGTAGTCAAAGACTTCGGGCTCAAGTGATTTGTATTATTAATAAAGTTGGATATAGAATATTTCATAATTTCTATCAATGTATTTATTTTTCATTTTTTTCGCTCTGTGATTTTTTATTTATGGTCTAGATGTCGACCTCGACATCATTGCATATTATATCCCTTTTTGCTTCGTCTTTGCTCTCAGAGAATAGTTTATTATCATGTAATAATTCGTCCATGCTTCAAGAATGAGTGAATGAATATTAGGGTTTTAAGGCGCATCGACAGCGAGGTCATTTAGCGCCTGTCGAAGTAATTTGCTGAACAAAAAGGTAAGTAAGAGGATAACTAGGAGTATATAATAATTTTGTTCCCACTTGATTTGTACCGAGCTCATTGCTATATTTTTAAGATAACCAAAGATACCAAAGATTGATTGGTATTGATGTTTAAAGTAATTCAAGTAACAACATCAAATATTTCGTTACACTCAAGTTTGTGTAAAAGCTGTAAAAACCATTTAAAATTGATTGTTCGAATAAACAAAATTGTCTTACATTCACAGAGATTGGTTCATGAACATTGCCTCGAGCAACGAAATGAATTATTGATTTAATGAATCAATTTATTTCACCCATTTTAATGTTTGGATATGAATAGTCATTAATTGCATGCCTTGAAGTATCCATCAGAAACCATTGGATGAATGAATATTAGGGTTTTAAGGCGCATCGACAGCGAGGTCATTTAGCGCCTGTCGAAATAGGTTGCAAAAAAAAGGTGAAAAGTGTGATATAAAGGTGGAAGTGAAATTTAGATGAGAACACCTCAATACATTAAACAAGACTAAACTATGTCTAAAGTGTCTAAAGACGTTATACACTAATTTGTTAAAACCGAACATGTGTGTGCTGTAAAGGGTCACACCCATGGGACTAGGATGAGAACGATTTATTACTTGTTCTCAGTTCAAACTCCCCCTCAAATAGGAGTGGAGGAACGACAAACCATAATATATAAATATATATATGTTGGAATATGGTTTGAATTAAAATATTCCTGATGTCTATCCCAAGAGATCGGCATCAAGAATAAGTATCGAATGTCAAAAAGCAGTATACTGGTCAAAGATGATTGCACAAACAACGTCATCTTGAACGGACATGGAAATGTCCTAATTCGGGCAGTTTGAAAAATGATACTGGTAACAAGACGACTTTATCGTCTAACGAAGATCCACGAGCATGTCAAATGAGATCCAATAGCTTCGATAATCTTGAGAAGCTGAATATGGTATCTATCGATTTTGAATTATTCCCTAAAATCTTTGACATTGTGTCTCCCATACGAAGCTGTCTCCTCAGAGCAGTATATTTCTGACACTCGAGTAATATGTGTCGAACAGTCAAAATCTCGTTACAAATCTCACATCTGGGAACGATTTTATCGGAAGTGAAGAGATAGGAATGGGTTAAAAGTGTGTGTCCCACTCGCAGACGAGTGAGAACCACTTCCTCCCTCCGTGAACCTCGGATTGAAGATTCCCAAGCACTAACAGTTGGCTTGATTTCTTTCAGCTTGTTATTGGTCTCCCTGTCCCACTCTTTTTGGAAACGAGATTTGAAAAGTAGTTTGAAATACGCCTTGAAATCATTGAAAGGTACTCTCGGGTTATCAATATATTCTTTCTCCGTCGCTTCTTTGGCAGCCGTGTCCGCCAACTCATTACCACCAATCCCCGCGTGTCCAGGTACCCAGCAAAACACTACACTGACATCCTGCGAGGCAAGGGCGGTCAGGAGTGTCTGCACTTTCTGGACCAGATGGTGAGTTGGAAAGATCTGAGTCATGGCTTGGAGTGCACTCAAAGAATCAGAACAGATCAGGAAGCTCTTCTCAGATCGTTGTTGAATGTGCTGTAGAGAGGTGACAATTGCAAACAACTCGGCTGTATATACGCTACTCATCGAACCTCATCTAAAACTAACAGTGGAGGATTCGCTAACGAATGCGCAGCCAACTTTGCCGTTTAGTTTTGATCCGTCCGTGTAGTATTTAATATGTCCGGGGTAGTGTGTGCAGAGCTCTAGGTATTTTTGCTTATACTCTTCTGCACTCGTGGTTGCCTTCGTGCTTGATGACAAGTTCATCAAGCACTCCGGACGTGGAGCCAACCAAGGGGCGGTATCACTGAATTGGATTTGATAGACTCGAGGGTATACAAATGACTCTTCGACCAAAATATGATTCAAACGAATCCCAGTTGGTATGGTGGCGAATGGTTTCGATTCATAGAGAGCATGAAATCTAGGGTTGATAACTGATTGGTAGGTAGGATGATGCTTACTGCTGAATAGCTTCGAAGCGTATGAGCAAAGGAGATATGCACGTCGACTCTTCAACGAGGGCTCACCAGCCTCACAATACAGGCTTTCCACCCGACTGGTACGGAGTGCTTCTATGGCCAGTCGTATGCCCGTGTTGTGCACTGTATTGAGTGGCTTCACGTAGCTCTCTCGGGCCGAGTCGTACACAACACTACCATAATCCAATTTGGAACGTATTAATGCTCGGTAAAGCCGCAACATCGTGGTGCGATCCGCTCCCCATTTGGTACCACTAAGATAACGGAGATGGTTGAGTGATTTGAAGCACTTGAGTCTGAGTTGCGAAATGTGAGATTTCCAGTTCAACTTCACGTCAAACGTCAGCCCTAGGAACTTTGTCGATACTGCGAATGGGAGAAGTTCTCTACGAAGATATATATCTGGGTCAGGATGCAGACCTCTCAGACGAGAGAAACGCATGCACGTTGATTTTGATGTAGACAACCTGAACCCAGTTTCATCTTCCCATGCTTCCAGTTTCTTAATTGCAAGTTGGATTTGGCGAGAGGCCGTTGCACTTCTCGCTGACTTACTGAATATAGCCAAGTCGTCAACAAATAAGGAACAAGTGATAGAAGGTGGAACGCTTCGAACAATACCATTTATTGCGATGGCGAACAAAGTAACACTGAGGACAGAACCCTGTGGTACACCGTTCTCTTGGGTGAAATCATCCGACAAAACATTACCAACTCGTACCTTAAAACGTCGGTTGGTCATGAAATTACAGACAAAATTAGGAAGATGGTCTCTGAAACCCCATTGTGATAAGGTTTTAAAACAAAAACATGTATAGGGGCCTATCAGAAAGGAGCTGAGAGATATTTCCAATCTTTTTATTGTTGATTAATCTCTTTGCTCTTTTTCGTACAGGCCTATCAAAATATTATGATGAACCAGAGATTCTGATCTTCAAGGTCTCTGATAGAATGTCTTCAAGACTTGGACTGTTGAATATTATTATATAAGATATAATAATGTTGAACCCTTTACTTTCATCACAAATAACAATAATATCGACTTGTTAGACTGTTATTATTATGAAAACTTCTGTTTCAAATAACAGTTATTCTCGCCGGCTGAAAGTTTCAATTCTGGGTTGGAATTCTGATCATTTTTTTATATTTACTGTTTAATAATTTGAAGAATAAATTAATATAACCAATCCAGTCACTTCATGAAAAATGAAGTGCAATTATTAAATAGGGGGTCAGAAGCAAACTGGTATTTAAGTGTCATTTGAAAATGAATGAGTTAGGAATTGTTTATCGCGGCTAAAGCTGGATTCACAATGCGAACTAATGATTAGTGATTAATGATTAACTAAAGTTGGCACATACGGAATCAGTGTTGACGTTCACATTGAGTTTAATATTAGTGACTGACCTTGGAAGTTAACTAACTTTCAACTTTAGTATTAATCATTAGTTTTGATCATTAGTCTGACCAATCAGAAGTCGTGAATTCGAAACGACAGGAAGTCTATGCAAAAGGAAGCTTTCCCGCTCGATGAACCGCTCGTTTACAGCCTTCTAATATGTAGATTTCAATTCAAATCCGTCATCTTAAGATAGCTACGACTCATGAAAAGTACGTCATTTCCGTCAAAATTAATTCTTTATTCGAGTCTATGTGAATGCTCAGTTTCTTAATTTTAGTATTTAGTATTAGTCACTAATCATTAGTTCGCATTATGAATCCAGCTTAATCTTCTAATCTTTAGAAGCCGAAGGGAATAAGTGCAGTTTCAAGTTGGTGGCGACACCTGTTCGATTCAAAAACAGCACTTTTATTCCGTTTGGCTTCTACTAGACTAGTATATTAGCTACGATAAACAAAACCCAACCCTTCATTTCCGAATGTCACTTATACCAGTTTGCTTCTGACCCCTTCCATTCATTTGAATATCCCAGCTATTGACATTAAATGACATTCAATGAACAACGTCAACGTTTTCATTCCACTTTTAAATGTTTACTCCATCGTTTAGAAATGTTCTCTTCCATGCCACAAAATTGTCCGCCATTTTTACAAGATATAGATTCATGCGCAAAGATGAAGCAACGAAACGATCGGTCAAGTAGTCATTAACATTTTGTGAACGAAAATGAAATAATTATGTTTTATGTATATTCAAGCATTTACAAACTCATTGAATTTGAATATTAGGGTTTTGAGATGTATCGACAGCGAGGTCATTTAGCTTTTTTAAAAAAAGGTAGGTAGTGTTATATGAACTCATTTTAGAATTAATTTGTCAGCTCTAGTTCGATGGGTTGCTTTTTCGTTCGTGTTGGTGAAAACAAAAAGTCAAAGTCAAATATCATTATATTGCCATTGTTTTCATTGTTGATTAGATTACTTGCGCCTTTGTTGTGTATCATAATAGTACGCCTGTACAACTTTGGCTCATAAATAATAGGCCTATAATATTGTATAATGGAAGTTTTATATAATGTTGAGACCATAGCACTTGACACTCGCTCTCATCAATAGTAATTTGTATTTGTATTATTGTTGTATTTATTCATAATAGGCTCCATCATTGGGTCAATCATTATAAGCACATTAATATAGATTTGTAATTCCATTGATGGTTTTTATATTGCTTGTTATTCAGTGTCTTCGGTCAACTCTATTGTGAGCAGACTTGACAGTTTTTATATATCAAAATCAACTGCAATTTCTCAAAACGCAATTGTTTCATATACATTCATTCTACTCATTATTATATTTATAATATTCTGTTGAAGATCAAACACTAACACACTCTGTCCACACGGGCCCGCAGAGAGAAAATCAATTGATAGAACTGAGAAATGGTCAATTCACCAGAACTTGAAGTAGGCCAACATTCGTAATTTGAACAGTTCACCATTATTGAAGTATAATGAAACAAATTCAATCTCAGATCGAATTCAAACTTCTATACTATTTCTTTGTATGGCATGTATACTAATTACTTATAATAAAACCTGATGACGATTAGACCAGTAGTCAAGATTTAAAAAATCGATTTCCAAATAAGTTGAAATACTGAGAAAAATGGTCAAATAATCAACGATCCGTCTTCAAATAGACAATAATTGTAGAGCAGTTCAAAGCTTCACGGCTTGAAGGCGATAAGAGAAAAGTTTCCAAGTCGTGCCCACATGGAGGTTTACAATAGCTCAAGGCTGTGGCCTATGTGCCCCTCTCCATTACAGTTGTAGCAAACATGTAACTGCCGTACCATAACAAATAGCAGCCGATAGAACCACACAAAATAACACACAGACAGGAGTCTTCAGCGTGTACAACGCTTCACTGTGGCATCAAATGATCAAAATGATCGTATTTTTGGTTTTGATTTCGAGAAGAGGTTGCTAACAGAACAAAATGTCAATTGTTGTTAAATACACGATCACTTTACCAGGAATTCTGCCGTTGCAACAATTCATTTCATTTTGATATATTCTCCTGAATGTGAATGTTCGGTGTAGTTCCAGTTTCATTGGTAATAATATAAAAGCATATTTAGTTCTAATAATAAAAGAATTTGAAAATTCTGAGATTTACAACTTACACACGTGTGGATCTCTTTGGGTGACCGGTGAATATAATGAATGAATATTAGGGTTTCAAGACGCATCGACAGCGAGGTCATTTAGCGCATGTCAAAATAAGTTGCTGAACTAAAAGGTGTGAGTGAAATTTAGATAAGAACACCTCAATATATGAAACTAAGACTAAACTATCCACTACGACGTTATACACTAATTTGTTAAAACCGAACATGTGTGTGCTGTAAAGGGTCACACCCAAGGAATATAATATCGTTGTATTTCATTGTTTAATATGAATATAATGAATCTTCAGAATTAGGCTACCTATGAAATCTTCTGTCAGAAACTGGAGAACATTATACTCTCCATCTTTGGACGAAATAAATGTATACATTATTTAGATCTTCATACTTCATCACTTGATTCAGTTCGTGGTGTGCAAATTACAAAAAAAGACCATGACGAATGATACAAAAGAAGAACGGTTGAAATTGAGATATTGTATATAGGCTTTCTAGTGAAATACATTCAAATTCTGGTTTCGATAAAAAATACTAGCAGCGAATTGCAAGGCAACCCCAGCACACAATAGCAAGCTAACAAATGATTTAATAGACATTAATAATCTAACAACTTTCTATAAACTCTAGGCCTACGCAGGCCGCATTAAGAGTTTTCTATGGAATTAACTAGCCGAACACTAATTTAACACTGTAGGATTCTTCCCAATATTATAATTGCATTTTAACCAAAATTGAACCAAATTCTACAAGCAACATTTCAAATCCAGGCCTAGTAAAGAACGTGGCCCACATTAATAATCTCGACAATGGGTGAACGTCAACAATGAAAAAAGTATAAAGATTCCATGAATAGGTGATGAAAACTGAAAAATATAATATGAAATAACAAAAATACACCCGTGAACATCGCGTTTCGTCAATGACTCCCCCTTTAGTTCCATGTAATGAGATAATTGATATATTGCGCCATGGAATAAAGACCTTCATTTTATGATGCCCGGCCTAACCCAACGTAACAAAGCTAAAGCAACAATTAAATGTTATTTTTAATGAGATGTTGAAACCCGTTTGCACGAAAATCCCGAAAAAAAATGGCGAGAAATTAACCACTGCACTAATTAATGGGCCTATACACTGCACTAATTAATGGGCCTATAGACAAATAGGTTAAATAGGCGTCTATAGATTGTGTATAGGCCTACCCAACGCTAATGTCCAGAATTTGTTCAGATGTTATTCCTAATTGGAAAAGATGAAAAACTATGGCGTCAATGAAATAGTTCGGGCCTAACAGCCACATAAATGTTTTTAGTTTTCAATTCTTCACTGTCTGTACATCCTAAAAAATAGCCTATATGTATAATTTACCCTATAGGCTTCTGTCAAGTAACAAATGAAAAACAATAGTCACCATAGCGATACAGCGCTATAGTTGGTGGACTACCAAATAATGTGATTGGACAATTCCAACTGGTGGACATTGTTGTCTGTCTTTTGCAACAATGGGTGGCGTCAATTGACAGAAGCCTTTACTTTTGTAACGTGGATTTTGAATGACAAATAAATAAATACTGAATGCGTATGTTCGAGTTAGAAGAAGAATATTAGAGTTTTAAGGCGCATCGACAGCCGAGTTAGTTGAGACACAGATCTCAAAACCTAACTCACAGTGTAAGTTATAGTTTCATAACCGTAAAATGTGGTTTTGAAAAATGAGACTGACAGCAATGGGTCTTGATAGAAAAAAAAACTAGATTTCTACTAACTTATAGGTCGGGGGATTTATACTCTAGTAAAGCCTATTTGCAAGATCTTTGTCTGGGCGTTGCCTACTTACAGAGACAATAATTCGTTCGAAAGCGATGATAAGACGGTCAAATTAATAGGTTAGCGCACTACGATAAAAATTATCGTAGCAGGCCGTTTTTATAAATTATTGAATAAAACAATGAAACGAGGAAGAAACCAGAAGTCAATTCACGATGGTGGCCCCAAACAATTCAAATGGGAAATAGGCCTACTAGGCCTATATTTTCGCAAGTCGTAATTCAAAGTTTCCAGCGAAGACTATTTTCAAACAAATCGAGTGAAAATAAACAAAGAGAAAGTTGATGGATAATCAAAGAACATGAAAGATCATGGATAATGGAAGCTGAAGATGGAGCAGATAAAATCGAAGATATGAAGATAAGCCGTGGTCTCACAACGAAGATTTAATCTTGAACAATAGAAGTCAGCCAGAGCAAAATACTTGGTAACAACTGCCGACTGTGCAGTGAAAGGTTTGCTTGATGAATGCATTGCACTGCACACTGCACAGAGGCGAGCCAAGCTAAGCCAACAATCGGAACTTGTCTTGCTTCTAGAATGTTCCACCGTGGGGTTATTTCTTTACTCAAACGGATCGTAGCCTCGACAGAAGTTGGATAATAAATGAAGAACTTTCGAATAATTTCAATATTTCAAAACATTACTCCAAGTTCGCCGATGACATTCTTATTTCTCACTAAACTCTTCAATATTCCTCATAATCTGCATTTACTAATGAAAATAATTATTTAATTGGAGGTGAAGTCAAAAGAAAACAGTCTCAAACCCAGCTTTGATCAAACGAGATTTGAAATTTAGTGACTTAGTGCGCAATGTGTTGAAACGATGTACTTCTCGGATGTAGACAAGAGGTCTCGCTAGCTCAACCAGTAAATGTAACATCGAAATCGAACCTCGAACGCGACTGCAATTGGAATCAATCCCTTGCTACTTTGCTTGTATGTGGGGCAATTTTCTTTCAAGTTCGTTTCTCAAAAATCTTCACAGACAGATAGACTTGTAGTATTTTATAATAAAATCCAACAAGTAAGAGCAAATCATATTATCTGTAAAAATGTCATCATTCGTGCTACCCTGCGTCGTGAATACCGTCCGTCTCTTACCGAACCCTAACCTAACTTTTCCCTGTATTATGACACTTTGTTCAAAACCATTCTCAACATCTCTCAAACCGGCAATAGGCTCTGACAATGCGAAAATGTTAGCTTGGCAAATACATTCATATGGAGGACTCGAAGAATTGCAATTGACACGAACAACGCGCACACCGTACATTACGAATCCAAATGACGTTCTTGTACAAGTTTCAAGTTCGTCGGTCAATCCTATAGATTTAGCAATGGTTGGTGAGTTGTATTTTTAAGAGTAATGAATTTTGGAAAACAATAATATCAAATGGCTCTTACTTTTGTAGATCCAGGCCTGAATCATATTCAATTTTATATTTCCTTATCATTAAGGTGGTTATGGCAGCGTCATGTTGAATGCAATGCGTCAAGTAAACAATTGCAGCTTCGCTACATCGTTGGAGTTTCCACTAACACTAGGTCGAGACTTCTGTGGACGTATTATCAGCAAAGGTCACGCAGTCAAAAGTTTGAGTGTCGGTGACGAAGTATGGGGCACGATACCACCTCACCAACAGGGCTGCCATTCAGAAAATGTTTTAGTCAGGGATTCACTCGTAAGTGAGAATTCTATGCTTGGTAAGCTTATCTTAGTACCGGTAGTAGGAACCTAGGCCCATTCACATTATTGTAAATATTTAATGGAGGCCAATCGTGATTAATAATATACTAGGAAAGCGCGTTATGTGTTTCCGCGTTGATGGATGAGCGAATAAAAAAAAATGAAGTGATTATTATTTTTTTAAATTGATATTTTAAAAATATCGAAATAGAATAAACATGTGAAACCGTGTGAAAGACCCTAGAGAGCGAATAAGAAAAAATGAAGTAATTATTATTTTTTTAAATTGATATTTTGAAAATATCGAAATAGAATAAACATGTGAAACCGTGCAGCGTGGTCATGTCATCACTCCTATTTATTATTTCTAGTAAATAATAGAATGATTAAATCGTAATATAAGAACCTTGTATTTTGAAGATCAAATCCCAGCCTTCTGTATATAGATCTGATTGATAGTATTCGTAGGCTATTCTAATGAATGAAATTGAACATAATAAAAATCGCATTTTTTTATTTTTACTCCGAAACGTCACATCCGTTTATTGTAAAAGTCCGTAATAATGTGTATTATTATGTTGTTCGAGTTCTGTAAAAATTTGAAAAATTTCGGAGAACATTCACTTTGTCATTTTTTCCGCCTGGCTTATTCATATGGGTTTTTTGAAAACTTCAAAATGATTTATCTCAAGAATTGTTGAACCGATTCTGCCTCAAAACTATACAGCATCAAGTCAGATAGGGGTCCATGTGTGTGCCAAGTTTCATCATGATCTGAATTTCTGTTTGACCTGTAGAGCGCGAACAAGAAAAAAAAAAAAAAAAAAACATTCGATTTTTCAAGTACAGTGAAATTGAGTCTTCGCTACGCTCATCCAATTACAGGATGCAAAATCATCTGCTTTCAGGTCCACAAGAAGCCAGTGGCATTGAATGACATTGAAGCAGGATCTATGCTTTATGCAGGAGTGACAGCATGGTCTGCATTGAAGATATCCGGAGATTTGTTTCTGAGTCCGGCCCGGAATAAAAGGGTTCTTGTATTGGGTGGCTCAGGTGGTGTGGGACTTATGGCTGTGCAACTACTCAAAGCTTGGGGAATGCAGGTAGGCCCACCATCATGCTACCGTTTCTAACACAATAGGTGTCGAACTACCGGTAGTTTGTTTTTAGAACTGGAATACAGATCAATGCATCTCTTTAAATAACTGAACAACAAAAAGGTACAATACCAGTAGGCCTAAATATGCATCTGTACAGGTAGGCGGTAGGAGGTAGGTTTAACCCTTTTTTGATAGAACTATGTTTTTGGTTTTCTATGTTTTCTTTTATAGTGATTGTTAGGTAGGATAAGGTTTAAGATGAACGGAAAAGGTTTAAATGTTACACTTTAAACCAACTATCATCCAACTACACCAAACATAACCTTGAAGATGTTACATATACGGTAGGGGGCTACAGCATATTTATCATCATTTATCTTAGGTTCTACTTTGCTTTATAGGTTGTGACCACATGCCAGGCAGATGCAGTACCGTTGTTAGAATCATTTGGTGTGGATACAGTTATCGATTACACGCATCCCGATGCAGAAAAGACAATGAAGGCAGAGGGAAAGTAAGTTTTATCGGTGTGAAATATATTTTGTTCATCGGCTAACAATCAAATGGGGTTATCAAATGGGGTTATTTTCGGTGTTCGATTTTTTCGGTGTTCGTTTTTTGGTGTAATGGCGCAATCCCGTCAATAATTGATCTCATATCAAACTCAGAACGCTCACAATAACCGGCACTAGACTCTATCATCCACAGAGAATTTTTCATTACGGTAATGAATTTTATATCATCCTACCGTATTTACATATACTAGGCAAACGCGTTATGTGTTTCCGCGTTGATGGATGAGCTGGAACATATCAACTTATCTTTGGATTGGTTATTATATATATATATATATATACACACACCTTGAGATCCAAACCATTACATCACTGCCATCTTATTTTCCATTAATAATTTATATGATAATCAAGAAGGCTTTGTTTTAATCGTTTACAATCAAGTGGTGACACTTGTAGCTTTGATTCAATAGGTATCTTAATAGCTTTGAATAATTAGACGAGCTTTAGCGAGGATTCAATTTGACATACTGAAAAAAATTGGTGTTTGTTTTTATGTTTTTTTTTTTTTTTTTTTTTTTTATGTTTTTTTATGTTTTTTTGTCGGTTCTCCACAGGTCAAACGGCTACAGCTATCAACTTCAAACTTTTTTTCGTCATGGTTCCTCATCTAACTTAGATCTGTATAGTTTTGTGGCATTATCGGGTGGTAACTTTTTTTTTTATGAATTTTAGAAATTTCAAAAATCCCCATTAGAATAACCCGGAGGAAAATACTTGAAAAATCAAAATTTTTCAAGACCTCTCAAATTTTCGCCGAATATAAAGGAAACTATTAAGCACATTTTGAGAGATTTTTCGCATCAATCGGATGAGAAATAACGAAGAAAACGCATTTATAAAGCATTTTCCCATCAATTTAGGCTATTACGGGAACCAATTAAATCTATAGCAACAAGTGTCACCAATTAATTCAAAACGATTGAAATGAATGAAGAGGAAGGCCGTGACATAACTGATTCTCGTAAGGTTTTTGAACGTTTGGAGTGATCCAAGGTCTGTAGATGTAGATTGGGTTGACAAATTATTTTTCATTCTAGATTTCTATACCCCTAAGCTCGTCTAACAACGCGCATCCCGCGTTTTCCTAGTTAACACAAATAACAAATGTTATATATTTTTTTACATCGAAACGGCTGATCCGATTTGAGTGAAAGTTCGGAATAATGTGTATCATTATCAGATTGAAATTCTCTGAGAATTTGAATCCTCTCAGATGAAATATTTTTCACGAATGTTTTCCTCTGGGTTATTCTAATGGGATTTTTGAAAACTTTGGAATGAGTTTTCTCAGAAGTGGTTCAACCGATCGCGCCTCAAAACTATACAGCATCAAGTCAGATAGGGGTTCATGTGTGTGCCAAGTTTCATCATGATCTGAATTTCTGTTTGACCTGTATAGCGCGAACACAAAAAAAAAAACACATTCCATTTTTCTAGTACAGTGAAATTGAGTCTTCGCTACGCTCATCCAATTAGCCGCACCGGCTTTTCGGCTTATACTTTTCGGAATGAATGAATGAATATTAGGGTTTTAAGGCGCATCGACAGCGAGGTCATTTAGCGCCTGGTTCTATTTTTGGAAACCTTTTTGTTTACTTATATAAGACGCATTATCATATTCCACACAAACACTGTCACTGACGGCCGGCAGTCCTGAATAGCAATCAGTGACAGCAGCCATGTGGCTTGCACAGGGAGAGAGAGAGACGGAGAGAGGAAAGGTTGTACCGAACATTCAACAAATTCGCGCAACAGTGCGTTGACGACCGTCCGAGCATCAAATCTGACGACGATTGTGGGTTCGCCCTATGCCTTGACATTGGACGACCGGCAGTGCTTCACGTGAACTGTTTTCGTGATGTTTTCAGAGAAAAACTGTTGACAGCGAGCGCGCGTAGTTCTGCGCAGCAGTATAGCTGTAGCACAAACTAAAACGTATACCCAGCCAAAAATATAGGCCCATCACAACATGTGACATTTTTTCTCACTTACCGGTACCTTTATAAGATGCATATGACTTTTTGATGAATTAAAAATGAAAAAAGTGTGTCTTGTATGCGTGTAAATACGGTAAATAGGTACTCTTTCAATTGATGTATTTTTTTAAATATATTTTCAAATGTTGGTAATCAGTTGAAATTTACAGGCCTGCATATCAAACATTTTCTTACTGATTAAAAAAACTACCATACTGGTAACTTATGTCATAATTTGAGATTCTTGTTGGTTGGTGCTCGTCCAACTCTTGAACATTTTCATGGTACCATAAAGGTGCGTTTACTCTCGAGCCTTGTGCTACGAGCAACATGCCCTCAGCGCACGAATACATTTACTGTTGAGCGCCGTAACAACGTCATAGTTACACTTCAAATTGTGGTTAAATATGTTGACACGAAAAAATATTTAAACTCACACCATATGTATTCAATCAAACTTTATGAGCTTCTCAATACTGTTGGACCATTAATTACCCAAATAAGAGTGTCAAAAACTGATATAATATCTCGTGCATGAATATCAGTCGAAAAGTTGGTGGACAGTTCAAAAAACAAACCTGGTCGTGATGAGTATCGTGACGTTTTGTTGGTCTCAGTTTAGTTGCAAGAAGAAAACAGAAGTACTTGAGATGAATCGAGTTGATCTCTTGGCGCATGTTGCACGTGTACATGCAACCGGGAGAAACTTGCCCTCTGATTGGTCAGCGCGTGTTGCCGGTTGCTCAAAGTTTGTTGCTCGTAGCACAAAGCTCGAGAGTAAACGTCCCTTAACCGTATAGAATTTGGTCAATAACCTATGATTGACAACTTGACATCTAGGCCTTTTTTTGATGTTGTATCGTAGTGTCCATAAACTAACCTAACCTAGCCGTTTCCATTTGTGCATTGTTTTTTATTGATTAGGTATTGTCATCTTTTTTTCCTATTCCTCCAGGTACGATATAATTTTGGACTGCGCAGGTTTGGGTTCGGACGTTGCCCCCGACTACGCGGACTGCCTGAAAGACTGGAATTTCTCAAAGTTTGTGACCTTGAAGTCACCTATGCTACACAACGTCGACACATACGTGAGCTATTACTTGTTATGTATGTAGTATGTAACTCAGGATGGTACGTGTGTGCATAGGCGGTGGCTATGCACACCATACCAGTATTAGTATGTTGGTATGACTGAGTGTCTGTGCGGGTAGGGCCAGGTTGGACGGTAAAGGGTGTCTTTTGTAACTGGCTGTCAACCTGTGCGGACGTGTGTAACCTGAAATAATAAATGTGAGTTTCTTCGATTAACCTTTTCTTATTTATTGAAATAAGAACGTAACAGTTTGGCGACGAGGGTTTTAGAACCAAAGTAGAAACTTTCAACGAAAAATTTACTAGGATTGTGCAAATATTGCCGAATTCAATTCGTGACCCGCGTGGTCGCGACAAGTGGGCGTAATGACGGCTGACGAACATTCTAGTGTTGGTAAAGGAAATATGTCTTCCTATTTCGGGAAAGTTGAAACATTTGATCCATCAGTAGAGGAATTTGACATTTATGTTGAGCGGTTAGAGTTATTTTTTGAATCTAATACTGTTCAAGAAGATAAGAAGAAGTTTATATTCCTAAAACAGATGGGGGCGAATGTTTACAGGACAATTAGATCACTGGTTAGTCCGGCTCGACCTAGTTCTGAAACGTATGAAGAACTCAAGGCCATTTTACAAGCGCACTTCACACCAGTAAAGTCTGTGATGGTGGAAGGGTTTAAATTTAATAATCGAAACCAAAGAGAGGGGGAATCGATTATAGAATACGCTGAGCAATTGCAGTCATTAGCCAGTACGTGTGAATTTGGTGCTTTCTTGGACAGAGCGCTTAGAGACAGATTTGTATGTGGGGTAAAAAACGAAGATATCCGCAAGCAGTTATTAAATTGCGAAGATAACGTTACATTTACCAAAGCTTGCAAAGTAGCAAGAGGCCTCGAGTCAGCCGGAGATAACGCACGCGTTGTATCAGTATTAAGCGATGTAAAAAAAGTGGTTCAAAGGCAGTCACGTCAAGGTCAACAGTCCAAGCCTTCCAGCTCACAGTCTCATGGGTCAGATGGCGGTCGGCTACCAGTCAAGTCTAAATCGAGTGAAGCACACAGCATGGATCCCAAGTGTCGCAGATGTGGTCGACAACATGAGGAGTCAACATGCCCAGCTCGTCAGTGGACCTGTTTCACCTGTCAGCGAAAAGGTCACACGTCTAAAATGTGCCAAAGTCGGAGCAAGGTGAAGAAAGTGGAACAGGAATCCAGTGAAGGAGAGGACAGCGAGTCAGATCAAGACGTCAATTTTGAAATGAGTGAAATCAAAAATATCAAAGTAATTGGTAAAGTTGATAAGCCTTTGATAGTTAAGATGAAGCTTAACAGTAAAGTGATAGACATGGAGGTAGATTCCGGTGCTGCCTGTTCCATTATTTCAGAAAAATGTTATCTTAAACATTTTAGGAATGTTCCACTGAGTAAAACTCAGATTACACTCAAATCAGTTTTTGGTGGTCTGGGAAGTGTAGTAGGCAAGATCACTGTGTCAGTGATTAGTATCAATGCAGTTCATAATCTAGACCTGATAGTGGTGGCTATGGGAAGTAGTAAACATAGTGATACTATACCATTGTTAGGGCGTCCATGGTTGAACGTGCTAACTCCAAATTGGAGAGATGATTTGTCAAAATTCCATCTTGCTGTCAAGTCCTTGAATGTAACAGAGTCATGTAGTAACAAGGTACGAGATTTACGAGAAAAATTTCCAAGAGTTCTCAACAAAGATACCTCCGGTAGCATTATAGGTTTTGTGGCCGATGTAGTGTTGAAAGAGGATGCAACCCCTATCTTCCACAAAGCATATGGGGTACCCAGGGCCGTGCATTCCAGGTATGCGGGGTATGCGGCGCATACCCAATCATAATTACACATTACACATCCAATTGAATTGTGTTCTCTGAGATTATCTAGTGAATTGTTTTCGAAATTGCGGGTCAATATTTTCGGTTAAGAGTATAGTTTTGCTAACTGCAAGCGCAAGAATAAGAGTAACTCGTGTTGGGTATGCCGTGAAAACATTGCATCGCCAGGGTAGCGAAGGAGTGGATTACACGCGCAGATTTACCCTTCTAGCCTAGACTCAATGGACTCATCAAGCGGGGGAGACATCGCGAAAAGGTAGGCTTGGTATGCGATGAAATGATCGCATGCCGTGGATTTTTCTCTAGGACACATCACGTACAGCAGTCTTAGGCCAGGCCTAGTCACTTATGAACTTGAGCAAGTCTTTAGGTATTGTATTTGTAGGTTAAAAATGAGAGTAATCATAAATGTAAACGTATGAAGTTTGGTGATTCATGAACAAGTGAGCCAAGTTCATATTGAACACTGAACAGATTGTAATAAATTAATCATAATTAAATTCAGTGTTTTTCAATTCTCCTATTAGTATGGAAGTAACCGTCGACCACATAGAGGTGACCCCAGTTACTGTGGCTAATCTCTAGCTAGCCACTACTACATTGATAAAAATAATAATCAACGTGATGACGTGTAAATCAAAACAAAACAGTGTATCAAAAACAGTAACACATGCGAGACCGAACACGCGCAAAAGGCTAGCTCGCTAGGCCTACCATTATACGCTACCGGTGAGATTGGAAATAGAAGCACAAAACCACATTCACAGTGAGTGAGTGAGTGAGTCCCTTGGTCACTCTTAATTTTATCATGTGTTGTGACGGCAATTAAATAAAGATGTGTTTCGTAGCGAAATTAACATTTTGTCAAAGTGCAAAGCAACCATGCAATAATGAATGTCGATTATTTCAGGAAAAGTGGAGAAATATGTACTTTTTTTTTACCTACTTCCAAGGCAAATCGATCTGTTGTCAGTGATATTGCATTTAAAAAAATTAAAAGCTCTGAGCAGAAGTCTACCATAAAAAATGAAATTTTTTTCCCTTTGTTTTTCCATCTGAATCCATTCATACGTTCCATCAAAGGTCAACAAAATACACCTAAAATTATGGTTTGAAAAAAATTCCCTGCGGGGCTAAAATGGGGGGCCTTGCCCCCCAAACCCCCCGCGGGTCACCGGCTTCGCACATACTACCTCTTAAGAGTAGCATACCCAGCAAAATAATCACCGCACGCCGCTGGGGGTACCATATGCTGTAAAACCATTAGTGGAAAAAGAGTTGAAACAATTGGAACAAAATGGTGTGTTGAAGAAAGTGTCACGCAGTCAGTGGGCTTCACCATTAGTAGTAGTTCCGAAAAAGGAAACTGGCGTTGTCAGACTATGTGTAGATTTTAAGGTAACCGTGAATCGGTATGTCGACACTGAGCACTATCCGTTACCACGGGTGGATGATATTTTTGCCTCACTGGGTAATGCAAAGGTATTTACAGTATTAGATTTAAGTAATGCATATCAACAGCTGAAAATATCAGAAAAAGCCCAGGAAATATTAACTGTCAATACTCATTTAGGCCTGTATCAATTTACTCGATTACCTTATGGAATTACATCCGCACCAGCTATTTTCCAAAGTGTGATGGATCAAGTTTTGTGTGGTATTCCAAATGTAAAGTGTTACTTAGATGATGTACTCATTGTAAGTGAAACACCGGAAGGTAATGAGAAAACCTTGGAAATGGTGTTAGAACGGTTGGAAAGGCATAATATCAGAATTAATTTAGGAAAATGCAAGTTTTTCAAATCAGAAGTTGAGTACCTTGGTCATGTGTTAGACTCATCAGGGATTCACCCGCATCCAAACAAGGTGGAGGCCGTGGTTAAGGCCCCAGCACCATCAGATGTAGCTCAGCTACAGTCGTATTTGGGTTTGTTAAACTTTTATAATAGATTTCTTCCAAACCTAGCAAGTTCAATCAAACCCCTACATAAACTGCTTGAGAAGGGAAGTAAATGGGCCTGGACAGCAGAATGTCAAAAGGCGTTTGAAGTGAGTAAGGAGTTACTCGTGAGTAGTCAGTGTTTAGTACCATATGATCCAACTCGGGAGATGGTTGTATCATGTGATGCGTCACATTATGGTGTAGGCGCAGTGTTATCGCATGTGGTTGACGGGGTAGAGAAACCGGTGATGGTCGTTTCGTCAACCTTAAGCAAAACTGAACAAGGCTATGCGCAGGTAGAGAAAGAGGCCTTGGCAATCGTATTCGGGGTGAAACGATTTCATAAATTTATTTTTGGGCATAAATTTCGTTTGATCACCGATCACTCTCCGTTAAGGGCCATACTAGGTAGTAAGAAGGGTATTCCGACATTAGCTGCAGCACGGTTGCAACGTTGGGCCATAATTTTATCTGCGTATATGTACCATATTGAATACCGTAAAGGAAAAGAGTTAGCTAATGCCGATGCGATGTCGCGGTTACCGATGCCTAGTATTATTATTATTATTATATTATTATTAACTCTTGCAGTTGCACATAAATGCGCGGTGGCAAGTTCCCTATCAATCCTATCCTATCGCCTCCCTAACCTTCTGACGGAATAGCTTCAACCCTATTTCATCCTCAAGTATACTTCTACTAAGCCCATTCCAATCCCTACCTGTCCTATTCAAGAAAGAGAACTTACCGACATCTAATCTAGCCCCCTTTATAACTACTGCTCTATCATGACTTCGCCTACCCCCATACCCTGACTCATTCCTTTCAATCAACCTATTCAACTCTCCCCAGCCCCCTTCTCCTTCCATTACCCTGAAGAAATTACAGATCCGATCCTCCTTTCTCCGTATTTCCAATTCCCGCCATCCCAAGTCTCGGATCATCTCAGATGGACTCTCCAATATTCTCACCCTCTCCCCCCTTTCATTCTCCCCCCATTTCCACCTCCTAACCCTACCTGTAACCCTTCTAACTGCAATCCTTTGCACCCTTTCCACATCCCTTATCTCACCTAATCTATAAGGATCCCAAACTGAACTAGCATATTCCACCATGGGACGCACTAACGAGAAATAAGCCTTTTCCTTTATCTCCATACTTGTCCCCCTAAGCTGCCTCATAACAAAGTTTAGTGCATTTATACTCTTTTTTACTATTCTCTCAATCTGACTCCCCCACCCTAGACGTCTATCAAATACCACCCCCAAGTACTTGTAATTTTCCACTGACTCAAGTGACTTCCCTCCTACATCATACACTACATCAGCCCTCACTCTCCTCCTACCAAAGGTGACTAACTTACACTTCCCTTCATTTAACCCCATCTTGTTCAACTGAACCCAACAATTAAGTGCCGTCAAATCTGCCTGAATAGCTACTACATCCTCCTCTGTATTGATTTCCCTATATACCACACAATCATCTGCAAATAACCTTATTCTCGAATTAACAACCCTAGTCAGATCATCTATATATAAATCAAATAATAACGGACCTAGCACACTACCCTGTGGAACTCCTGACGTAACCTTAACCTCACTTGAAACCTCCGAACCTACTCTAACCGTTTGAACTCTATCCTGAAGAAAGTTTCCAATCCAATTAACTAACCCAGCATTCCCAATGGACAGTTTCAACTTCCCTAATAATATAGTGTGATCTACCTTGTCGAAAGCCTTTTCAAAATCTAAAAACACTGCATCAATACAGCCCCCCTTGTCTACTACCCCTGCCAGCTCTTCCGCAAAACCTAACAACTGTGTCTCACATGAATACCCCTTCCTAAACCCATGCTGCACTTCCGAAATACCCCTATGTTCATCTACTTTCTCCATTATTCTCTTTATAACTACCCTTTCCATCATCTTACATACATGTGACGTTAAACTGATTCCCCTGTAGTTATCTACCCTGCCCCTTTGCCCTCCCTTTGAAATTGGAACCACCTCCGCTTTTTTCCAATCTTGCGGTACTATACCTGCTGTGAGTGAGGCTTGGAACAACCTTAGCAAATAACCTACAACCCCCCTACCCGCTAATTTCAGGAGATCGCTTTGCACCCCATCTATGCCTGGTGACTTCCCACTTTTTAGTTTCCTTAATACATTCCACACTTCCCCCTCTGTAAGCAGGACTTCTTCCCCCTCCCCCTCCAGTGTTGTTTCTCCCTCCCCTATAATTCCAGTCACATTGAACACTTCCCCGTAGAATCTATTTAATGCTGCTGCCTTCTCCTTATCCGTTTTCCACTCATTCCCTCCCTGATCAACTAAGGTGGGCAACTCCTTACTACTACCCTTCTGACTAGAAACAAACCTGTACATTCTATTCCAGCTACCCTGTACATCACGTTCATTAAACATACCACCCATGAAGTTTTCTTTCGCCTCCCTCTTAGCCTTGTTTAAGTCCCGCCTCAGGTCCCTGATCGCTTCCTTTCCCTCCCCTGACTCCCTCAACTTCCTACTCATCTTTCTACCCTTTCTCTTAAGCCTCCTAACCGTACTATTATAGTAGGCAGGATCTGCATTTGCCTGCAACACCTTATAGGGAACCAACATATCTCTAACCTCCTCATATACTTTCCGAAAATTGAACCACAGACCTTCAACATCACGCTCGTCTATCTCACACCACTTCTCAAACCTATCCTCAAAAGCTTTTTGAACCTCTCTAGCCTGCACCCTTTTGTACCCCCAAACTTTCTTCCCAACGTTATCGGTTTGAACTGGAGCTAAAGCTAAGCTGACTATAGGTACCCGATGATCGCTAATGCCATCAACAATCACTGTTTTTGCCCACAACTCACTCGGCCTGACTAACACTACGTCTAGAATATTTGTACCCCCTAACCTTCTACTCCTGGTTCCCTCCTCCACAACCTGATGAAAACCTTCGTTTAATATGCCCGTAACGATGTTTTGCATTACTCCCCTCCCTTGTTCTCTACCTCCTACCTCCCATCTTACGTTAGGCATGTTCAAATCTCCCGCTATAATTAAACTCTCTACATTATCCCTAGCACTAAGCCTATCCTCTAAGCAATGAAGCAGTCCTAAATCCCCCCCCGGAGGCCTGTATGCTGCGATTACCTCAAGAGACTGTTTGCCTACTGTTATCTTCATTCCCATCATCTCTACTTCCTCTTCCTTCCAGAGCACTGTCCCCTGAATACCTCTTTTAACTGCTACCATTACCCCCCCTCCATGCCTATCCCTATCTCTTCTATGCAATGTGTAACGATCTATAGTTAATTCACTTTCTGTAAATCCCCCTCCCAACCATGTCTCTACTGCCACCACCACTTCTGGCTGGTACAATTCTAATAAGTCTTCTTCTAGTAAGTCAGTAGAGGAGCAACGTTGTCAGTTTTCCGCAGTCAAGTGGGTTTGTAGTGAGTGGAAGTCGTCATTTTCGGATTTCCCATGTACAGCCAAGGAAATAGCGCATTATAGTGCAAAAGATGTTGTCCTGTCAAGGGTAATGCTATCAACACAACAGGGTTGGCCTAGCAGTGAAGTGATAGATCCTGGGTTAAAACCTTATTTCAGTCGCAAAAGCGAGTTATCAATCGACGAGAATTGTCTTACTTGGGGAAATCGGGTCATAATTCCAGAACAATTATGTAATCATGTTTTGTCCTTACTACATGATCAACACCCAGGAGTGGTGAGAATGAAAGCGTTAGCTAGAAGCCATATCTGGTGGCCGGGGATCGATGGTGATATAGAAATCATGGTCCTCACTTGCGAGGCATGTCAGTTGTCGCGCCCGTCAGACAAGCAAGGTCCTTTGCATAATTGGCCTACACCATATCGGCATTGGCAAAGAGTGCATTTAGATTTTGCTAAACTGGAAGGCACTATGCTGTTAGTGCTAGTCGATAATTACTCGAAGTGGCTTGAGGTGTGGCCAATGCAACAGACAAGTGCCAAACACGTAATTGAAAAGCTAAGAAATGTAATTGCTACTTTCGGTTTTCCAGAGCTTTTGGTCTCGGACAATGGTCCACCGTTCAATTCTGAAGAGCTAAAAACATTTTGTGTGTCTAATGGTATACGGTTAGCACATAGTCCACCCTATCACCCTGCGTCGAATGGTCTAGCCGAAAGAAATGTCAGGACAGTCAAGGAAGTTCTATCCAAGTATCATATTACTACGGATAAGCTTAATAAACAATCTAATCTAACCTTACAGCATAGAATAGATAACTTTTTGTTTCATCTTCGGAATACTCCGACAACCATAACTAATTCGTCTCCGGCTGAAATGATGTTTAGATATAAACCACGCACCAAGTTAAGTATGTTGAGTCCAAATGTAGGAGTAACTTTACAAAAAGCCAGCGCGGAAGTAATGTTCAAACGCAACCAACATTTTGCCAAAGGACCGAAAGAGTTTATGGTAGGAGAACAGGTTTTAGTCAAGGTAACTGGTCCTCAACGAACACCAGGTGTACGATGGAAAAAAGGGGAAGTTAAGGAAAAGATAAGCCCTGTAACTTATCTAGTTAGTGTAGACGGTCGAATTAGGCTATGTCACTGTAATCAGTTGAAATATTCAGTGCTTACTAGTGATAATAGTAGGCCTACAAAGGTCACTAACATGTATGATGAAGATTATGTTGATTGTAATAAGAATAAACACAATGATGTTGGAGAACCGGCAAGGCAACGTCCTCCATTCAAAGTTAAGACTCCTGAAGTACCATGTGAACCAGGGACCATAGGCAGAAAAAGTAAATCTCCAGAAGTTATTATGGAATCAGAAGTTAGAACCAGGTCCTCGCCTCTCAGGGCCCCAGATAGCATGGGAACTGAGGAAATTTGTACACCTATTATACGACGGTCTGAAAGGGCCAGGAAAATGCCTGTTAAACTGGATTTATAAGTATAAATGGAGTTATTATAATTATTATGATTATTGATTTATAAAATGTTTGATTTTAGGATCACTGTAATCCCTTTGAAAAAATAAATAAATAAAAAGGGAAGGAGTGTTATGTATGTAGTATGTAACTCAGGATGGTACGTGTGTGCATAGGCGGTGGCTATGCACACCATACCAGTATTAGTATGTTGGTATGACTGAGTGTCTGTGCGGGTAGGGCCAGGTTGGACGGTAAAGGGTGTCTCTGTAACTGGCTGTCAACCTGTGCGGACGTGTGTAACCTGAAATAATAAATGTGAGTTTCTTCGATTAACCTTCTCTTATTTATTGAAATAAGAACACAACATTACTGAGATTCATTTGCAGATGAATTCAGATAGGCCTACCAGTACTTCAAGAAGTCTCTAGTCCCAAAATATCATATATTTTTATTTCACTTGAGAAGACGTTTTTTTTTCCGTAATTGATGTCAAAGCTTGATAACAGGCTACACGTACAATTATAATTGACGACTCGCAGTCTACTCCCCCTTGACGTCACAAATCATACCGTCCAATCAACAGGGCTGTTAGAACTGTAGTGAAATTCAAATGGCCAGGTATCTTCAAATGACCACAAACGATATAGATCCAACTGCCCTACTGGTTAAGCCACGCCCATTTCAAGTCACCAATTCTCTTTTAGTGCAATGAGGGACGAAAAGTTACAGATCTAAACAGAATATGATGATGGATTATCATTTTTTTGCAAATAAGTGCCAATTATTTACAGTAGGTCTATGAACATTAAATTTGTGGTAAGATTCCCAATGAAAGCCTTCAATTATTGGAAAAAATTACATTTTTATTTTGTAAATTAATATAATTGACGGATGAACAGTAGCAAAGAGTTCTATCCCATTCATACGGAGCTTTGTATGAGTATTTCTCTTTTGTTTTGTTTGTAGGCCTACTCACTGACAGGTCGCACGGTTTGCCTGATTAAGACAAAACTTTTTCTGAATATGCATTGGCCTACTTATCCAACCTGAATCTGTAGGCTATAGTTTTTGAGCCGAATCGGGTGGCTGGCTTTTGAGAAAGTACAGTGAAACCTCTATGCATTGTTCCCAGATCTATCGTTTTCCTGCTTGTATCATTCATTTTTTCTCACCCCACTCCCATATCGTCAATGCTAAATTTTCCTGGATGGATGGTTTCATTTTTCTGGTCCCTTGAAAAACAATAGATCGAGGTTTTACTGTACATTAAAAAAAATTGAAAAACTACATAAGACATGACCAGGCAGCAAAAGATGAGGGGGAAAAAACTCTTCAAGAATTTTAAATTTTACTAAACGTAAATACCGGTACAAATTCTACTATAAACGTAAATACAAATTCCACTTAACGTGAATACAAAATATGCCACACTTATTATTACAAATTTTTAATGAGATCGAACTAGCCGGATAATAGCAAATAATTATTCAGTGGATACATTTTTATCAAATAGTTTGTAATTGTGGTAATTCTTAATTCAGTATCTTGTGCTCGCTGATTCACGGCTTTGTAGACTTCAAAGTTTCAACCAATGTGTGTAGAGATCTTGAGGACATTTCATACAAGTCAAGGTGAGTAGAGTTTTCGAGTAGACTTCTACAAATATTCCTCTCATCTCACAATACATAAGCTTCATTTGCCTAGTTTGTTTTTAATTCCGAGCTTAACGACACTTGATGAGCAACCAGTGCCGAATATATATGAAATAAATAAATAACGGTAAATAACGATATCTCGGTTAATCGTTCAATACGGTATTTCCATCAGGCGTAGGCCTAAACAACTTGAATGAGTTGATGAAGATTACTGTTAACTGATTAGGCCCCTACATGTAAATAAAATAGAATCGCATGATTGTATTTCTTATGAATTATTCATTCACATGCTAGGCGTTATCACAAAAGGGTCATTCCACGAGAAGGGCCAAGTCACCCAGAGCTAGTTGCTATCACATTCTAGATTATTTCTAGAATCTACTGAGGCCTATTCGATGCTACTACATGTTTTGAAATATTAAGAAGTTTGTTTTAGATTTTTAGCTTGAATGATTTAGAAGTTATGCCCTTTCAAATGTTGGCTGATGTGAGGATTTTGGAACGTTCAGGGTTTGACGGTATATAAAACTGAAAACTTTCAAGTTGGGGGTAAATCAACTGTCGGGAAATTCAACTTTTCTAGACCCAAAAATTGTGTTCTTCAAGAATATGTATTCATATTTCATATTTTGTGCCTGAAGGGTATCATTTTGAAGGCCAAAGTTAGTTTCTCAAATTGGGATTCCTGGAAGTGCCCCAAATACGAATTTGGACATTTTCCACCCCTCGTAATCCAAAAGGGTAACTCAAATTCTTTTTTGCAGATCTGCTTAGCTGCATGTAGTGATCAATGTTCAGAAATCCCAAGTGGTTATTCAGTGTGATTTAGAAGATACAGCTTTTTCTAAATGTCATTCAAATTGCATGTAAGAGGCCACATGAGTTGATTCACCGAAATATCAGTTCTTTGGTGACAACTTTTGAACGGTATGAGATATCAAATTTCTAATTTGCAAGATACATAGATAATTATAATAGCTTCAAGATTACATCACTTTCAACTATTTAAGTCATGTCGCATAAATGTCAAGCGTATACAGCTAAAAAAACACATCTTTTAGCTGTATACGCTTGACAGTTATGCGACATGACTTGAATAGTCATAACTTATATCACCTTGAAGCTATTATAATTATCTGTGTTTCTGGCGTATTAGAATTTTGATATCTCATACTGTTCAAAAGTTATCACCAAAAAACTGATATTTCGCTAAATCGACTCCCGCGGACTCTTAAGGCTATTCATTCATCTAAAAATGAGAAAAACCACTCATTAAAAATAACTGGATTCTGAGTCAACTAATGCAGTTACCATTGAAGTGGATTAATATATATTAAACTGATGAAAAAATAATTCCCAATATTTTGACCCGTTTTCTCCGTGTATCAGCTAAATTAATGAAACGCTCGTTTAATACGGGATTTCGACAGGAATAATTATACAAGCATTTGAAACTTGCCAAAGTTGACATTTAAACTAATGAGCATGTCATCAGATGGTTGAAATGTCCATGTTTTGTCGTTTTATTATTATCAACGATTTAGTTGACAAGAAAGTTTCACAAACTTTTATAGGATTCTAAATACTAAATAGATCTGTGTCAATAGAACGGCAAGACTTATGAAAATTATAATCACTTGATGACATGCCCATTAGTGTCAACAATACCTTTCACAAGTTCCAAAACTTTACAATCATTCTTGTGAAATTCCTGTATTAAACAAGCATTCTCATTAATTTTGCCAGCACACGGAAAAAAGCATGTCAAAATATTTAGAATTATTTTTTCATCAGCTTAATTTTAATTCACTTCAATTGTTCTGCATTATTCAACTCAGGATCTAGTTATTTGTCAGAACTAGATGGATGGTCTGAAGAGAAGTGGGTGGGATCAATTGGTTTTGCCAAGTGTGTGTGCAACAGGTTGCACCACTATAAACATCAACAAGTTGTAAACTTGAAAGGTTTTTAAACGTTTGAAGTAATCCAAGGTCTGTAGATCTGGATGGAGCTGACAATATTTGTCATTCTAGATTTCCATATTTCCAAGCTCATCTCCATTTTCATAGATTACTGCCAACTTTTATGAAAAAGTATCATATCATTGAAACCGTGCAACTTATGCAGTACCGGTACGTACAAAAACAAAACAAAAAAATGAAAAACACAGACATACTCGATAAGAGTGACACGGAAGTGTTCGCAATCGCTTAACCAATCAACATAATTGATTTGTTTCTTTCCCAGGGTCTCGTGGGGGGCATGATGAAGAACGCAGTGGATCTGGCCCTCCCTAACGTCAAGGTCCTGCAAGCCAGCAAGAGCAGCACCGTGCGGTGGGCATTCTTCACACCGCTGCCAGACGCCATCCGAGAGATCTCCTGTCTCGTCCAGAAGGGAAAGGTAAAACTCCTGGACTACGCCTATACCCAGTAGGGATAACATCGACTCTTCTCAAACCATCAGACCGGCACATGTAGCTGAGTGGTTAACGCACTTGTTTCGTGTGATCCGGGAGGTGAAGGGACATATCAGACCCGGTTCGATTCCCGCCATCGTCCATCTTTACAGTGCGTCGTTAAAACTCAATGTAAAAAATAATAATAATCAAACCATCAGAATTGATTAAGAATCAATTCTTTGAGGAATTTGGATCAAAAAATTATTGTGTGGTATTTTCAATGAGTTTTCTGCTATCTGTCATGTTTTACATAACAAATTGGTGTTGCTAATCCTTTTGAAGTGTACTTCACTCGAGTGTAGTGTAACAAAAACAAGGTCAGAGCGCACTCGGATGACGCACTCAAGGCAACGAACACCTCAGCTGGCTTCGGCTTAGTGTTACACATCAAATAAAAAGTACCATAGAAATTGGGAAAATAATGATCAGTTCTAGGAATTCACTCTAACTATCTAACAATTGAATAGTTGACTATTTAGTATTTAACTCTAACTCTAACAGTGCTGAATCAATTGAAGGGTCCAAATATTAGTTTGAATGACGGATTAACAGGAATTAAGATCAACCACATTAATTAACATTGAAATGCCTATTCCTTCAGCCGGAGACCAACTTTGAGTTCGAAATATGTCAAATTTCGGATTAACCTAGTTTGGATTAAGGAGGGTTTAGGCCCTACTGTAAATCTGTTCAAGCACCGTGCATGCATCCCCTTGAGGATAGTTGTGCCATATCTACACGCATATAAGCTGCACCGGCTTATAAGATACACCCCTTCTTTTCAGGCTCCATTTTTGGGAACCTACTTGTTTACTTATAAAAGACGCAGGATCATATTCCACACAAACACTGACACTGACAGCCAGCAGTCCTGAATAGCAATCAGTGATCTTGCCTGAAAAACAGCAGCCATGTGGCTTACACAGGGAGAGAGAGAGACGGAGAGAGGAAAGTTGTAACAAACGCGCAACAGCCGTGCATCAAATCTGAACGATTGCAGGTTCGCACTATGCTTCAATATTTGACGACCGACAGTGTTTCACAGAAACTGTTCTTGTGATGTATAACATCAGAGAAAAACAGTTTGCAGCGAGCGCGCGTAGTTTTGCACAGCAGTATAGCTGTAGTACAAACTAAAAACATATACCCAGCTAAAAATATATCGCAAAATGTGACGTTTTTTTCTCACATACCTTTATAAGATGCATGTGACTTTCTTTTTTTTTGTATAACATCGAAACTTGATACAAAATTATTGTTCCCCAATTAAGGCTGTGGATGAAAGATGGGATTGTTTGGACGGGGCACCGCAAGGGCGATCTTACCACCCCATTTTGATTAGATAAAACTCATAAAAATCTTTCAGTTTCCGAACGTCTGGAACACATTTTGACTGTTTCTGTGATCTGTATCCAAATTTTTGATGTCATTTTTGATTACTTAAGAATGTAAAAAAGTGCGTCATATGCGTGTAAATACGGTAATTGAGTTGTGTGATGTGTTACAGCTGTGCCCGGTAGTCGAGAAGGTGTACCCGTTTGAAGAATTACCGGCCGCGTACGAGAGAGTGAAACAAGGCCACCTCCGAGGGAAGATTGTCATCGCGATGGACAGTTACGCGAGTGTATCAGAATACAAAACTGGCCAGCAGTGAAATAGCAACAAGTGTTTTTTACTTTGTATCATCTCGATTTTTAAGGTTAGGCGATATGATTAGTATGTAGACTGTTTGATTTCCTATAATAGGTGCGATTTTTGTACGAGCGCGTGGTAGTTGATTCAAGTTTCAGTCTTTTCATGATTACTTTGGAACGGTATGAGTAGAGACGTAGGTATTCAGTAGTTATAACATCGATTAATCAAGAATCGATCCAGAATCGTTTCTAATCTAAAACAATTCTCAAATCAAAAAATCTATTTTTTTTTTTCTTTTTTTTGGGGGGGGTCAGTGCTGTACTTCTTCACGTTGCAATACGTGCTCATTTCGCTGTCCATATTATCTTGTATTGTTGAGATTTTAGTATCTGGACACAAGCTATCCCTTCGGTTACGTCTGACATCCGAACGTTGACAGAAATACTCGAATGGTACAGTACAGTTCAAAGAAGTCTCTAGCAGCTATTTTCCATGTGAAATGCCTTGAGAAGGTTGAAAAAAAAGTTTGAAATTACACAACTTTTTTTGAGGGTGTACTTTTTTCTTTTTCCTTTTTTCAAAATCAATTTTTAATCGATTCTGGAGCTCAGAGAATCGATTACCGATTTCAAGAATCGATGCCATGACTAGTATTCAGCATTAATGGAAAAAACTGTCAAATCCAACTATTTCACGAGGATACATATTTTTGATATCCTCCGTGTTTCATTTGATTCATTTAACATCATATTCTATTCCACTATTTTTCACTATGAATGTATTTTCAAGAGAATTTAGCCACATTTAGCTCTTTCGTGAAAATTTGCACAATTTTGAAAATATTGAGCTGGATTGTATCAAATATTAGGCCTACTTTTTCAAATATAAAACGAACTGGAGTAACCAAATGTCAAGTTGAAAAGAATCGTTACCTCTTACCTTGAATACCGATCAAAACCAAGTGGTATTTGGACAACTTCTCAGACTGAAAAGTCTGAAAGAATGAGCCATTTCCGTTGATAATCCCGTAGTTGTTGATCTAGAGTTGGCAGTTTCTGATTCTGGTAGTTTGCTACAAAATGCTATATTTCACATAAATATAGGCTACCAAACCTGAAAATAAATGCTACAGGCCTATTCCTACAACTCTAGGTATGAGACAAGATGCATTGAGGGTTGCGTTTGCCCGTTGGAGATGGTGTCCTCACTTCCTATCGCTCCCATGTTGAAAATACGTTACGATTCACGGGCCACATTTTTGTGTACTATTGACCGTGCGTGGATAAGTGGTGATAGTAGGAACTAACGCTACGTTCAAGGCCGAATCGCTGGCATCAAGTTTGCCAGCCTATCAGCCGTTTCTACAAAAACACACCAGATAGAGCAGCGATCCATATTACACAAAATGATCCTCGTTGAAAGGTACGTGTTTGAAGATAAGTGAAGGCTCCACGCAACCCTCAATGCATCTTGGTATGAGATATCAAAATTCTAATGCAGAAGAAACACAGATATTTTCAATACTTTCAAGATGGCATGAGTAAAAACTATTCAACTTTCATAAAAATACAGTTTTCAGCTGTATACCTGTGACAGCTTAGAATCCAAGGTTAATAATTTAATTTCACATCGTTTCGAAGGTATTGAAGTTATTTGTGTTTCTTCCGCAATAGAATTTCAATATCTCATACCGTTTGAAAGTAATCACCAAAAAACTGATATTTTTCTGAATCGACCCCCATGAATTGCTACTGTGAGTACCCGGTTTTCTTATCTATTTGCTAGATCCCTGGTTTATAGCTATTGATACGATACAATATCGGTGCAATTTAGCTATAATCCCAGCTAGATCCAATGTGATAAGTATGCACGTAAAAAAGCTCTTAAAAAAGTAATACAGTAGAACGTCGTTTATACGACTTTCAGAGGACTGAGAGAAAAAATCGTATAAATGGATAAACGTATAAATGATTTAATTATGAATCTGGGTTCAAACATTTACCCACTGCATAATCAATGTTTTTTTTTGGTCTTTATTTTCTTGTGTATGATGTTTTTGGTCTGGTCTGTAAGTAAAGACGCGTCACAGCTCTCCCCTCCGCCCCCTCACCAACCCTTGCACCACTACAGCATGCCATCATGTCCTTGACAGCTCTCAGATGACATGTGCTTTATGAGAGACAGACACAGACATTTACCAATGCTCATAGCAACCAATTAACACTGTCCAGACGACTCCTAGTGTGGCATTTACTTCAAATGTTTGACATCACATTGACAGAATTACATTTTTTTGTTTTTCTGTTCCTGTTAGAGGGAATATTATTGAAATGACATTTGACTTCAAACAATGAAAAGTGATCATCATTGCCTTTTTAAAATACTTCGATTTTGAAATCACTTTTTGCTGACATGAAAGAAATGCGCTCCTGCACATGCCTTGCATACCCCCTCCCCCCCTCCCACACATCATCAGCTGTCACTGGCTGGGCAAATGTGCCAGTGTGATTGCAACATTCTTGGCAGTGTGCTTCCAAACCTTGAAGTTGGAGGTCCTGTTGCTCTAAAGAGTGATGATTGGTTTAGGAAAATGATGCGTCTCTTCATGAATGTAAGTGATTTAGGACTAGACAATATCTATAAATATTTTTTGGGGTGGGAAAAACCCGGGTAGGAGTGAAGAAGTCATGATAAGGTGGTATTTTTACTAGGAAAAACAGGTGTGCTTACCCATGTGTTGTTTATGTTTTGGGGTTTTTACGACTTTATGATGAACACCTGACTGGAATTATTGAAAATATTGGAAGGAGACAAGAAATTCAGTTGTATAAACGAAAAGTCGTGAATAAATGAGTTGTATAATAGAAGAAATTTAACATTTAGTCTTATGGAGAATGGTTGGGACCACCTGGAAAAGTCGTATAAATGTAAAAATCGTATAAATGAGAATCGTATAACTGACGTTCTACTGTATTGTATTAATAGTAGGTCTTCCTTACACTATGTTGTGGGTCTATCGGTGCGTGTTAATTTATTTATTACATTCTAGTGGATACATGGGGATTGTGAATGAAACTGATAATTTTCTCATTCCAGAGAATCTTCAGAGAAATGATTGGTTTCAATTTTAAGACATTTTGGAGGCTAAGAATCACTTATTCTGTTTTATGTGTCAATAAATACTTGTAATTATGTACTCACGAGTCTGGCGTCAATAATTGTTACTATATCTTCAAAAGTCTACCAACAACTTGTTTGTCGCATATAACATAGAAGAATATCATAAAATACTACGTAATTGAAAATCCTGATTGCTGGTTGTCCAACTGATAATTAGCTAATTAACTTGTTATCATCCTTGGTTACGTATATTATTTTCTTACCTACAACTGATAATTAGTCAAGTAAGTCAAGAGTTGATACATCTGATGAATATTTTCATCCAAGAGTCTTGTGGTCAGGTAATGATTACGGTAGTTGATTGTTGAATGTATAAGAATAACATACGTGACCAAGGGTGATAACAAGTTAATTCCTAATTGACAGTTGGTACAACCGGCTTTAGAACAACTATAATCATTTTACAACAATAGAAAAATATCAAACCCAAACTACAGTAGAACCTCTTTAGTAAGTTTCTCTTTAGTACATTTTTCACCTCGGTAAGTTTTATTTTTTGATCCCATCTATAAGCTCCCATATGTTGAATAGTTTCTTCAGTAAGTTTTTCACTTTACAGTAGTAAGTTTTTCTGTCTGGTCCCCTGAAAAACGTACTAGAGAGGTTCCACTGTAATTGGAAGTTTTATAGCGAGCTGTGCCGATCTGTTTTGGTCAGAAACAAGTAAGGTAGCTTCGATAAAATGTCACTAATCTACTCTACACTCTTTGATTGTTTAATAATTACAAGTTTTCTTCTCTCTCCACCTTATTTTAGTTTGTATAGCATGTTGCTAGACCAAAGTTTTGCTGTGGTTGCCATGTTTTTTCTTGCTTTTTTGTATTTATTTGACATAAAGCTATGGTGCTAATAAAAGCATTATTATTATTATCATTGCATCTGTCGGTTCACTTCTTTGTGCCAACTTTTTGATAGTCAAAACAAAATTACCCCGCATAAATAAATTACAGTTTCTTTGTCCTTCCTTACAATCCTCACCACCTAACGATAATAATTAGTTATGGCTAGGGTAAGTGAGTAGGATTGTGTCGAAAGGACAACGAGACTGTAATATTACGGTTCAAACAAGAAATGTAGTTTCCTTGCAGTTGGCACCCCTAGCTTGATACTCGTGAAGGCTGTATCGCAGTGAAGAAAGGACCGTTTTTCTTGAATTTTGTATCAGTTATGACATGAACAAAATATGTAAATATACCTGTTTCACAAATATAAACATAACTTCATTGTTTTAAAAATGGTGGCGTACGTTTCTCCGTACATTTTTCTACTTGAAAATATCGGCACGGCTTACTAAAAATTAACTACTAATTCAAACAGCAACAAAGAATAAAATAATCACTAGACATAAATTGAACACCACTAATTCAAACACCAACATAAAACAAATAAATAAGAATGAATACGATATGAAAGTAACATAAGTTGTAGATATTTAATGAGGTTGTGTTTTGAAATATAGACTTATGCGTGTGCTTAGATGTTTTCTAAGAAACAAACATACAAGTTTGTTTAGAAGTTTTTAGTTTACTTTGTTCATGTAAATCACCAGATGCATCCTACCTACCCGGTACTTTGTTTTGTTGAGTTTGTTGTATGTATTGTTCAATGTGTGTGTGTGTGTGTGTTCTGTTTTAATTTTCTGTTTGGTTCATTATTGTTTATTGTTTGTTAGAATCTATGAATAAAACATTTACATTGATTATTGTTTCTCAGTTTCTCCTCACATAGTGTTAATTTCTAACCACATCATGTGTACTGTACGTACCTACTAAGCTTAGTATACTATTTATTATATATAACTAATTATTATATTATACTATCTACTGATTATGTAGCCTGGACGTACTTGTTCCATAGCACTTGAAAACCCTTTACACGATCAAGATTTGAGAGCAAGATCTTGTCAAAAAAAGTGGAATACACAGATTTCCTATTACGTTCTCGCACGACGTCTAGATCCTTGCTCCCAGCGGCAAGATCCTCTCCCAAGTTGGACCAGGCTCTACTTTTCGGCAATATTGCCCGAAATCAACCAATGACTGACGCTTGCGTTGTCACATGGTAATTTGTCATTGATCACCTACCAAGTAGAGGAGATACCGTTAGTTAACAAATGAAAAGTAAATGTGAAGAAAACCAAAGTAATGATTATATGATCAAAAAAGATTGGAACTAATATATATGCAAAAAAAATATTTAGAATCAATGGCGAGTTATTAGAGATTACAAAAAAATAAATAAATAAAAACAAAATGTCTGCACATCCAAACATAATATTATAATATTCTGTAATATGGATCAAACGACAAAATGAATGAGATTATTATTATTATTATTATGGAATCTGTGAAGTCTGTTGTAATAATTGTAGATGAAAACCTCAACTATAAGCAGCATGGGGAACAAGGTAGCTAGGAAAGTTAGACTTCGTAGGAGAATAAGTGCATGTGTATCTCCCAATTGAATCTTAGCTATTGATTTATCAAGCCATTATAGTCCGGCATTTTGATTATGCAGTAGAACCTCTTTAGTGCATTTTTCTCCTTAGTAAGTTTTATTTTTTGATCCCATCTATAAGCTCCTACATGTTGAATAGTCTCTTCTCAGTCTGGTCCCCTGAAAAACATACTAAAGAGGTTCCACTGTAGTGAACTTATTTCTTCAGTGTAAAAGTAAAATTGAAACTCTACAAAAACAGCAAAATAAAGGCTATACGTTGCTCAGAGTCAGAAAAGATACGAATATCAATAAAATGTGTAAAGTACTTTGTTGGTATATTTATTTATTTATTTGACCTCTATACACTCACGAATCTCACAGACGGTGGCAAGGACTCGACAACATTTTCGAATACCATAAGCACTATTCTAATATTACAATCTAAAAATATAATGAAATATTGTATTCTTATCAAAAAATGTGAACAATTATATGAATGATGAAGGGTAAGAAGAAAATACCATCATACAGAGAATATTGTGTTGAATACTATGTGCTTCATTTTCAAAATGAAAGGTATTGCCATATTGGCACCAAATTATTTCTGTAATGAATTTTCTTATAAACCAAGATTATAAAAGTTGTAATCTGAGAAATATAAATAATGTGCATATTACAAGAAGCACTAACAAAGTTCAGGACAATTCCATCTTTATTAAGGGTATGAAAACATATTAATAGATTAGATATTGAAATCAAAATGTTCAAGACCGTAGGACAATTTAGTAGAGAATGTTCCAGGTATAACAAGAATGGTAAACTCAACTCCAAAAGTGATGAAAAAAAAAATGGCGACGCCAATAGATCTTAGTTATCATTATAGTGCGTCGTTAAAACCCAATATAAAAAAATATATTTATCTTTTTGGGTTGATCTGTAAGAACCAAATTAGAGTTATATTAGATACTTTCAGTGAGTGACTGATGTGTCATGAGAATATGTAGGCCTACTGAAATGCCAAGTAGGGCTGTTAAAGTATACTAGGAATATGCGGGATTCGCGTTGTGAGTTGAGCTCAGAAGTGAAGAAATGTATAATGAAAAATAATTCGTCAGTTCAGTCTACATCTACAGACATTGGATCACTTCAAACGTTTAAAAGCCCTACCAGAATCAATCATGTCACAGCCTCCCTGTTCATTCATAACTGATTTCAATTGTTTTAATTCAATTGATGAAACTTCTTGCTATTGATTTAACTGGCTTTGTTTGAAGTGAAAATATGTTTTGAATGCGTTTTCTTCGTTATTTCTCATCCGATTATTGCAAAAATCTCTGAAAAGGTGTATAGTAGTATTATTCATATTCGGTGAAAATTTTAGATCTTTTGAAGAATTCTTGTTTTTCAAGTACTTTTTCTCTGAGTTATTCTTATGAGGATTTTTCAAAATTTCCGATTTTTTCCGGAAAAACCTTCCAACCGATTTTTCTTAAAAGCAATCCCAACCTATTCTGATAAGACAGAAATATGTAGAAAAAGTTTCAAGTCGATGAGTATTTTTTCCTGACCTGTATGCCGCGTACAAAATTACACAAAAAAAAAAAAAGATAAAAACAAAGCTCATTTTTTTTCGGTATGTGGAATGGAATCTTCGCTACGCTCATCTAATTAATTTTGACTTATATTATATAATTAGTTATAGTTAGTAATTAGTTATGATTATACGAGAACTTATGGAACATTGTATTGCTTTGTATTCATTTTATTAATATTATTATACTAGAATCATTTTTCATGGCAAACTGTATCATGTAAAGACAGCACTCATCTGCTAAATGAATTACTACCACCACTACTATTAACTAAACTAGGAAAAACCGGCGTCCGCATTGTGAGATGAGCCTAGAATATGGAAATCTAGGAGGTCGAATATTCTCTCAGCTCAATCTACATCTACAGACCTTGGATTTCTTCAAACATTTAAAAACCTTACCTGCAACTTGTTGATATTTATAGTGCAACCTTTCGCATTTGTACTTTGCAAAACCTAGAAAACCAATTGACGACTCGCAGTCTCCGCCCCCATGACGTCAGAAATCATACCGTCCAATCAACAGGGCTGTTAGAACTGTAGTGAAATTCAAATATCCAATCGGGGTATCTTGAAATGACTACAAATGATATGATCCAACTGGCCTGCTGGTGAAGCCACGCCTATTTTGACTTGTCAATTATTGATCCTGATATTCAATGAAATTTATGCTTTTATTGTGTTTTATTTTGTTATTTCTTATCCAATTGTTGTGAAAATCACTGGATATATGTATGATGGCTTTTTTCATATTCAGTGAAAATTTTAGAGCTTTCGAAGATTTTTGTTTTCAAGTATTTTCTCTCTGGGTTATTCTTATCCCCATAATATATTCATAACATTTATAATAACATTTATATTTTCACTGAACATGAATACAAAATGTAATTGGATGAGCGAAGCGAAGACTCAATTTCGCCATACCCGAAAAAAAAGTGCCTGTTTTTTTTGTTTGTTTGTTTGTTTTTTTGTTCGCGCTCCACAGGTCAGACGAAAATTTCAAATCAGTTAAAACTTGGCACACACAAGTATCCTTATCCAATTCGATACTGTATAGTTTTGAGACGCAATCGGTTGAACCACTTCTAAGAAAACTCATTCCAAAGTTTTCAAAAATCCCATTAGAATAACCCAGAGAAAAAAATTCGTGAAAAATATTTCATCTGAGAGAATTCAAATTCTCAGGGAATTTCAATCTAATAATGATACACATTATTCCGAACTTTCACTCAAATCGAATCAGCCGTTTTAATGTAAAAAAATATATAATGTAATTTGTGTTAATTATTCAAAGCTATTAAGATACCTATTAAATCAAAGCAACAAGTGTCACCACTTGATTGTAAACGATTAAAACAAAGCCTTCTCTATTATCATATAAATTAATAATGGAAAATAAGATGGCTGTGATGTAATGGTTTGGATCTCAAGGTGTATATATATATATACATATAATAACCAATCCAAAGATAAGGTGATATGTTCCAGCTCATCCATCAACGCGGAAACACATAACGCGTTTGCCTAGTATACACATTTTACGAATTTTCATTCAGACCGGACTGATAATTTTGAAGAAAATAATCATTCAATCAATAAATTTCCATCAAATAGCTAGAAATGTGGTTATTTTTTATCAAATATTTGGCATTCATGGCTTTATAGACTTGACAGAGTTCTTGATTGGACATCATACAAAATAGAGGACAATGCATCTTTCAATGCATACCTATGCAATATGCTGCATTTGTCAAGCATTTTCGATGTAAATGTTCATTTCAACCGCATTGTGCGCAAGTCAACCAGAATAAAAACCATTAAGATTATTAGATGAGTGAAGCGGAGATTTCCATTGAACTTGTCAGCAAAAAAATCAGGGTATATTTTGTGCGCAATTCACATGTCACAAAAATTATTCAATCAACTTGAAACTGTTTCTGAACATTGTCATACGATATAATAGATGAGGATCGTGATCGAGCAAAATTGATTGGACAATTTTTTTGGAAAATGATATGAAAAATTTGAAAATCCCCATCCAAATAGCATTAGGATGAAATGTTCAATCTTTTTTATTCCATCTGATCGAAAAACTCTCTTTTGTCATTTTCAAGGAAATGAATATAGGCCTATACTATGATTTGAAAGTGAGAATTAGTGTTTCAAGTTGTGTAAAGGAGTAAGAGACTAGTCTCGTATCCAAAATGAAGAAATGAAGGAAATAGTTATAAGGAAATGATCAATGCATATTATTCACAAAATAATAGTTTGCTGCTAAATAAATCTCGGACCTTAGGGAACGTCCATAAATTATGTCACAGCTTAGGGGGGGAGGGGGGTTGTCAAGACTATTGACAAGGTGTTACAAGGGGGGGGGGGGGGGGGCAGCCAACGCAACTGTGTGACTTACCTCTTTTTGTTCTATTTATATGGCGCCATTCTTATAGATTCTTATATTTATACCCACCCTAGAAATAGCAGATGCACATCAAATAATTACCAAGTTTGACTACTCAAAAAGCAAACATAAAGAAATGGATATTATGATTTTATTGATGAGCGTAGCGAAGTCTCCATCCCACTCTTATAGGGCTTTGTCTGGGTTTTTTTTTTTTTTTTGTAAGCACTCCACGGGTCGCAAGGGTTGACTGATCAACATGAAACTTTTTTTGTACACGCAAACTCATCCAACTTAGAACTTTATAGTTTTTGGGATGAATCGGTCGGACCGATTTTGAGAATCATCATCTCAAAGTTTCTAAAAACCCCATAAGATTTGGCTGGGCAGAAAATGTTGAAAAATAAAATCTCTCCAAATGGAATGAAATTCTCTCTGAATGTGTATACATGGATTTTACACATTATTACGATTTTTTAAGCAATTCTGATCAGTCGTTTTGAAGAAAAAAAATAAAATGACTGATAATGTTCATAAAATATATCGTAAAAATTGTGACAGAATTAAGTTGTCGAGATTCACTGCTTTCTAGATTCAAGAGTTGGCCAACAATGAAGTATTTTTTATATGCGTCAAGGTGTGTAGAACACCAGAGTCAATGAAGTGGCAAGAGTAGAACTACTTTAAGGACTTTTATACTTTATTGAGATATCTCACTCATCTTACAACGCATATTTCGCGTTTGACTAGTTACTTTATTGTACCTTTGCCGCCTGTTAATTTCAATTTTTTGCTGGAGGGGGGCATGAGAATTTGTGGTGTATTTAAATGGGGGAGGGTAATAGGTTTTGTGACCAACTGTGACATGGGAGGGAGAGGGGGTTCAAAGTGGCCTAAAAAAGTGTGACATAATTAATGGACGAGACCTTACATCGTAGAGTAAAGATTGCTTACATCACATTTCGTATATTTGGCGGGTAGACCCACACGGAATTTACAGTCAACCCAGTTTCTACAGCGGTTTTCTTATTCTTGGGGAGTAGTACATCGAGTCTAAAGAACTGAATATAGAACCATTTTGTTGTGTTTTGATCAATATGTATCTAGCCTCTCTGGTTCTGATATTTCAATGGAATCGCAATTGGCGACTAGTGATTGACCCGCCCACTAACGTCTCAAAACAAAACATCCAATCAAATGGGCTGTTTGTTATGTGGGTAAATTGACATTGCCTATCAGAGTATCTCTAAATGCCCACATGAAGTATAGATCTAGATGGCCTGCCGATAAGCCACGCCTATCACTAGTGGACAATTTGCATTACGGTAATCGGTAAGAAAGAATAGCACTGAATATGTTAACATTTATTTTTAGAATAGCAAAAGGGTTACTGGGTTAGCTCCAGAATACCTTTGTAACAAATTATAATTTAGTACTTTAAAGTATAATATCTGAGAAATAAATCATGTGCAAAAATCAATAGATCTAGAAATAATTTCGTAGATAATTCAATCTTTACCAAAGGTATGAGAATTTACAATAGAATACCTAAACAAATAAGAGATGCAAATAAGCCAGAGGTATTCAGAGAGGTTGTTGGAGGTTAATGAAAGACGGTAAACTAGTTCCTAATAAGAGAGAGATTTCAATATTATCGTTTATTCTATTTCTAGCACGCTATTTTTTTAATTCCAATTGAACTGAGTATATAAAAATAGTGTTCTGTCTATAAGATTTTGAGAATATTTCTTTTTTCATGAATCAAAACACCCAACTTTTCTCAGCCACAAGTTATTTATTTGAACTTGAACTCGTGAATTGTCGCACCGGAAACGGAAAGCAAAGACTAATATTTTTGGCAGAGACCCATATTGGTGGATTTAGCGGCTAGCGCTATCAAAGTCAAACTCAAAGTGGAGAGTGGAGCACGCCGAACAGAAACTACAAACTACAATTGAGAAGTACACATACAATTGAGTCTTCACCAGACAAGTGATGTCACATGATTACGGGAACGATGATAATTCGGAGTTACTAAATACCATCTTCTTAGGCGAGGTATGTTTTATGAGTCCTAGTAGTTTCTAGCTTCCTGTAGCCTCTGGCTTACTTCCAGAAATTTCTTTCTGGTTCTGCCTCTAACCTTTTTTTTACTATGTATAGGCCTAGGTCCTAAGCGTATTTGTTCCATTGGGTACACTACTCTCATCCACACCAAACGTGGAACGTAGACTAAATTATAGCCGTTTTGAGTTTGTGATTTGTGTTCACAAAACTTTTAGGCGTACTCCCTTCCAGGTCACATGCTTAATTTAAACCTAAGCAGGCCTGTCGAGGCCCAGGAGGATAATTCGATAAGCCTAGTTTGTATTATTGGTCTGTTAGAGGCAAGATACATTGAGGGTTGCGTTGGCTTGCCGGTTGTGTTTGGACTTCACTAATTCGAAAACATTCCATTTCCCGAGTACTTTTCTGAGAACCAATGATCACTGCTCTATCAAGTGTTGTTTTGTAGAAACGGCTGATGGGTTGACAAACTTGATGACAGCTGCTATCAGCTGGGCCAATGTGAATGTCAAGTTACCAGTAGTCCCTTTCGTCACTACCGGTACTTATCTTATCTACCGGTACGCACGATCGATAGTTCTTGAAAGTAGTCCGTGAATTGGAACACATTTTCAACATGGGAGGGATGGGAAGTGAAACCCGAACCGAGTCTCAAACCGGCAAACCAACGCAACCCTCAATACATCTTGGTTGGAGGCATTGAGTATGTTATATACACAATGTTATGGGAGATTGTAGGCCTATTTAGGCCTAGTTTACATGAAATTGTTCCAAGTTTCAATGAAGCTAGCCAATGCCGTTATAATACCAAATTATCATCATTACAACAACCGCATAGGTTTGATGCTGGAACTGGTAGCCTAGGTCTGTACAATGTTAGCTCAGCGCTAGGCCTAGACAATCTTTATGCTGTGTTTCCATAACCGTGAAATTACTTTCACAGAGCAGATTTCTTACCGCTGGCAAACATCTTGAAAATTCAACAGGGCTCCTGAAGAGCGAATAACCGGCACAGTAGCTGAGTGGTTAGTGCACTTGCTTCGTGTGACCCGGGAGGTGAAGGGACATATCAGACCCGGTTCGATCCCCGCCACTGTCCATCTTTACAGGGGTTTTTCGTAGTTTTCCTCTGTAGTCTAGGCTAATGCCGGGATGGTTCCCACAATATAGGCCACGACCGCTTCCTTCCCACTATCCTTCCCATTACCCATAACACCTTCATCTCATCATCCCATCATCTCATTAATCATTCATCCGACGCCAATAGATCTCAGTCATTACAGTGCGTCGTTAAAACCCAATATATATATATATTTAGAAAAAAAAAAAAATAGCGAATACTGGAATACAGATTGGCCGAGACCTACTACCAAGAGTGAATGTGGGCTATGGTGTTTACTTGGAAAGAGGATGTGTCTATTCGAGAAACGATCAAAATTTGACCCAAATAACCCTAACCATATCTCCTCTGAGCTCTAACCAATTCCTCTAAATACCGGTAGTACTCCAATACCGTACGGTATTATTACACGCAAGCCCTCGTTCACTCAAGATTGGTACCGGTAGTCCTTATTCTGTTATTTACTCTTCAGCTCCCCCAATTCAACCAATTGGTGTAAAATGCAGCATGGGCATTGAGTTTGTAGTGTTCAACACTACAAACTTGATGTTGAATAAAATGCATAGACCTACTACATTCCACTTTTGCAAAGCAAAAATGGCAGTTGAGTAGTTTGTTTCTTGATGAAAACGACGAGTTTGCAGTAGTAAAATCAATGGCAGTGCCTACCGGTAGTGAGTTGATAGTGATTCAGTCTGCAATGATGGTAGATAGGCAGGGGCGGATTGGGGAAAAAAAGCAGCCCGGGCAAATGCACAAAAGCGGCCCACATTGCATCGGCTTCTTTGTTGATATTGCGCCCCCCCCCCCCCTCGACCAAAAATTAGAAACGTTTCATCATGGACTTTCAATAGTAATTGCTATTAAAAGTCCTTGGTTTTATAGTGAATTTACTCTCTGAATATTATTTTCATAATAAAGTGTAATCTCACCGAATCGCCTTCATCTAAGATGCAATATAAGTTATGTCTGGTTTGTAGCCTACGTATACACAGTTTTAAAAGTAAAACTACTTTTTGCAGCGATCCTGTCAATAATGTTGTCGTTGTCCAAATGTGTTAAGGGGTATTCATAGCCGCCATATTTGATAATAACGGTACTCTCGGGTAGTCCGTCTCATTCGTGCTGCGACCCTCCTAGAGAGAGGACATGCTTGTCGTCGCTCCACACAGAAATAAACACGTGAGAACGTGAAATAGTGCTGTAAATGGGATGGTCCACAAGCCAGACAATACGGGACTTATCGCCCGATCTCCAGACCCAATTGACTCTTGTCGCGAACAATGCAGAAGGGATCGAAGACCTACCTGCTTAGTAGAACACAATAGACCAATAAAAATGCGATAAAAGTGAAGGAACATTTTCTTTTGATGCATAATTGAGTAATTCAAACGCGTCGGAATTGTTGATGTGATACCAAATCTTTTTTATTAATGAAAATAGGAGCATATTTGACTGAATTAGGATCATAACGTAACAAATCATACTCGGTCAAGATTTCAGATTTCATTGTACATATTTTATTCATTGAAAAATGCTTCACACAAAATAATGATATAGAGTGACAAATATAAAAAAATAGCAATGCAATAAAGCTGTATGACGTGGGGTGGGCCATTACTTATATTTCGAAACTAAGAAAACCCAACATATGTGTTGTTGAATGAGCGATAGGCGAATGAGCGCCTATAGGCATATTTATATGCCATGTAATGGAAACCTATGTACACCTTGAGTTCAAAAAAATCATGTCCCTGCCTTCCTGTTCTACTCATTGCTCATTCCAATAATTACAAATTGATTAGTGACACCTGTTGCTTAGATTTGATGGGTTTGTTACCAGGTTTCACCGACCGTTTGATTGCTGTGCAAAAATTACGTGATACTGTTTTGACATCCAAACGGCTGATCCGATTCATGTGAAACGTTGGAATGATGTGGATCATATAATTAAAGTTCCGTGAAAATTTGAATTCATTGAAAGGAAATATTCATTCCGAATTTTCTCCTCCGATTATTCTTACGTGTTTTTTAAAACACTGAATGGGTTTTCTCAGAAGTGGTGCAATCGATTGCGCCTCAAAACTATACAGTGCCGAATTAGATGAGGACACTTGAATGTGTATGCCAAGTTTCATTCGAATTTGCAATTCCGTTTTACCTGTGGAACGCGAAAAAAGGAACAAAACCAACATATTTTTTTTTTCGAGTATAGCGAAACTGAGTCTCCGCTTCGCTCAACTAATAATATCTACAATGATATCACAAGCGGATGGGCATCATGAGGCAGAATAAATGTGGAGTTTTATGATAAACTAGGTTCAGCATTGAGATTGAGAATGCAACAATGACATTTTCTCACGAAAAACATGTGAATTATTAAAGACACGACACAATAATGTTGGTAATAATCATGACAATAGTATAGTAACCATGATATTTATGAATGATAAAGTTTTCGAGATTCAAGTTTAGGTGATGAAAAATGAATACATTATAATATCGTACGACTGATTCCAAAATTTATCTTTAACAACCCTCATCAAAATTACATAACATTTAATTTTTGAAAAATGAAAAAAATGCATATTTATTGAGATCATTGATAAGATCAAGAGCTCGAATTTTGAACGAATGTAAAATGATGATTAAAATATTCTCTCAATCCAATTTATCAAATGTTTCATACAAGAACTCAGCTATTTGAATTTTGTTGGAAAACAATAAAATTGAATAATAATAAAAAGCAAGTCAAACAACGGGAGAGCTAGAATCGAGAATTTAGAAGAGAATCGAGAATCAACACACCACACACCGGAAGTTGTCTTCGAAAATAAGAATCCCTTGTTGTTAGCCTCAGGCGCGAGCCTCTGCATATTCAGTCTACCTGGAACTGCAACTTGAGTGACAAGACGTTCTCTATCTCTATCTCTGTCTAACAGGGTAGCTCAACAAAAGTCCGCAGCATTACGCTACCAACTGATTAAAAATACTTTCCAATCAATTTAATTTATAAAGTGTTCTGAATGAGTTGGAATTTTTTCAAGTACCTGGTGACGTTGGCAATATAGTTATCGATGTACACACGAAAAATCTTTTTTTTTGGTCGAAATTTTTTCATGTTTTCGCTTAGAATAGTGATTTCTATCAATTTAATCTGAGCATAGCTCTATCAAAAATGATTTTGAAAAATTCAGACACTTTATTATGGAAAGCTTGTTCAATTCTCCTGGACACCTCCTATTTATATTTTCTGTCAGTTCATTATTCATCGCTACAAAAATGTTTTTCCAAGACCGTGCAATTGGACTCTTTTTCCCATGAAACAACCTTAATATTGATTTTTCGCTGGCCATTACCATGAAAGCTTCAAGATGTTCTTGTGTAAGGGTGCTGCAAAGTCGTTTTTTTTCACACATTTGAGAGTTGAGAAGCTTCTTTCACATGCTACTTGTATCGAAGACAGTGAGAATAACGGTTTATTTGCCAGGAAAATGGTCGTATAAGCTTCACTAAATAAATTGTACCACCTAAGAAGTTGGAAAACGCACTGGGCACAATTTTTACACGATCTGCACGAGCGATTTGCAGCTGCACTCTCGCTGTTGTTGCGATTGCTGACAATAATCCTGCCTTCATCGTTTTCATCGTCGAATTCATCGTCCTAATTAGCAGAACTCACTGCAGAAGCATATGTTTCTGGCACTGTTGATTTAAAATTTTTCCAGTTTATCGCCAAGTTTTGAAGCTCGTTTTAAAGAATGGTGGGTGTAGCTGTTCTGTCGAATTCAACTAAGAGACCACTTGGTTTTTCTAACGAGTTTTTAGGACAATTATTGATTATGTCTTCAAAATTTTTAGGGTCTAGACAGGCAAAGTCAGCGTACAAAGCACCATTTGTTTGGAACCTTGACTGCATACTCTCAACCGCTTCATATAATATAACGTTGTGGACTTCAACTTCATACCTTTTCTTTGCCTCAAGGATAGGATCGTCGGGTGTGCGTTCGTTACAGTCAGCTCGCCGCCGTCGAACTCGAATATTGGGTAAAACGTTGTCGACAACCACTGTTTCGTACTCCGATTCCGAATCGTCGCTAACATCACCAAGTTTTGCATTTGCCCATGACACAAAATTATTTGCGGCTACTTGTTATTTCTGCCATATAACTCTGCATAGCAACGTTATTCGCCGAACCATCCCGAACGAATCCGGCCGGTGGCCCGCGACCCACTCATCTACTCGGAGCAACGATTCTGTGTAATTTTGTTATTAATTTTTTTGTCAACTTGGCCTCAGTACTCTGTAAAATTGCAATTTTGCCACTTTTTCCCAAGTAAATCATTCTGTTAAAGAGGCCACCGCACAAGGCGGCCTACCAACAGACAACAGGCGGCCGGCCTGATGAAGAACACGAATAATGCGGCCCAAATTCAAAGAATAATTCATCTAACCTCCTCTATTTGAATTGAACCTACTGGCCACTGAGCGGCCTTTGTGCCTTCAGCTGTATTAAAAATAATCATAATTTCATCAATGACGGCGAAAAAAACAATAACTTCAATTATTATATATTATGCCTGCCAGTTGTAATGAAGTTTTCGTAATTTTTAGGAATTGTAATTATTTTCAAGTTTTCAAGAAATTATAAGCGGCCCAAATTACGTCCAGACCGACCGGCCCACCGGGCATTTGCCCGGTTGCCCTTATGGCCAATCCGCCCCTGTAGATAGGCCCACCATAGGCTTAGTAAAAAGATCCCCCAAAGCACTGAGTTGATAAAATATATCCCTACAGGATTGAGTGCCAGAGCCCTGGTTAAACAGTCTACAGATCTTGGTAGGAGTTTTGTATTGTTATGACTGGTAACTAAGAGCGCTGTGATCACCAAGACCATTGAGTATACAGTGCCAATACAGAGCCACCTGCCAGAGCACTGTTGCAAGTGAATCCTGCTAGGAGTACTACTTGGTGAGCATAGGCTCTTTCATGCAATTGCCTATAGAAACTACTTCATCCATGCTCAAAGTGGCAAGCAATTAGTGAAGCGATTTTGCAGTCATGGAAACACATCATAGACACTCCCAACGTCATTCCAACGTGGAAGGCTCGACAGGTTGAGGGTGTTTGGATAAGGTTAGCCCAGCCCAGCTTGTTTCTAAACTATTCATTTTTATTCATGGTAGGTTCTATTATAATTATAGGCCTGATAATGTTCAGGTTCATTTTTTACATTGGGTTTTAACGACGCACTATACTCATGGCTACGATCTATTGGCGTCGGTGGATAATGAATGAGATGATGGGATGATGAGATGAAAGGTTATTTTATCAGGAGTTTAGGATGGTGGAAAGGAGTCTGTCGTGGCTTGTTTTTAGGAAACCATCTCTGTATTAATCTGAATGACAGAGGGAAACCACGAAAAAACCCTGTCAGGATGGTCGACCATGGCGGGAATCGAACCCCGGTCTCCCGAATGACGGTTCAGTGTCTTACCACTCGGCCACACACCTCGGTTTCAGGTTCATGTCCACTTCATATGTAGCTACAGATTTTAAGAACACCGTAAAAATAGAACAGCATCATGTCAAGAACTCATTCACTGTCATCTGAATTGAATATAAGAGGGTACCAGTAGGCCTAATAGAAATGGCCTAACATCAATTGAGCCCTGATGTTATCAAGTAGTTAGGGTAGCCTTATTATTATTATTATTATTAACTCTTGCAGTTGCACATAAATGCGCGGTGGCAAGTTCCCTATCAGTCCTATCGTATCGCCTCCCTAACCTTCTGACGGAATAGCTTCAACCCTATTTCATCCTCCTCAAGTATACTTCTACTAAGCCCATTCCAATCCCTACCTGTCCTATTCAAGAAAGAGAACTTACCGACATCTAATCTAGCCCCCTTTATAACTACTGCTCTATCATGACTTCGCCTACCCCCATACCCTGACTCATTCCTTTCAATCAACCTATTCAACTCTCCCCAGCCCCCTTCTCCTTCCATTACCCTGAAGAAATTACAGATCCGATCCTCCTTTCTACGTATTTCCAATTCCCGCCATCCCAAGTCTCGGATCATCTCAGATGGACTCTCCAATATTCTCCCCCTCTCCCCCCTTTCATTCTCCCCCCATTTCCACCTCCTAACCCTACCTGTAACCCTTCTAACTGCAATCCTTTACACCCTTTCCACATCCCTTATCTCACCCAATCTATAAGGATCCCAAACTGAACTAGCATATTCCACCATGGGATGCACTAACGAGAAATAAGCCTTTTCCTTTATCTCCATACTTTTCCCCCTAAGCTGCCTCATTACAAAGTTTAGTGCATTTATACTTTTTTTACTATTCTCTCAATCTGACTCCCCCACCCTAGACGTCTATCAAATGCCACCCCTAAGTACTTGTAATTTTCCACTGACTCAAGTGACTTCCCTCCTACATCCCCTAAATCCTAAATCCTAAATCGCCTTATTGTGAGTTAGTGATAACAAATAGCATTCGTAAATTCGTGACTATGGTGATAACTGGTTTAAATCCCTTTTTAAAGCTACTCACAAGTCGGTGATTCCGGTACTTGGATATAGGCCTATTCGTACCGGTACCGACCATGGAAGAAAATATCATGATGGGTCTCCGCACTAATATTGGAAGACAATATACATGCACACTCGGTGCATTGCCTATTGAAAAATTAGTGGTTAAATGTGAATAGTTTTCAATTTGAATTGAAATGTTGAATTTCGGATCAAATTATTATATATGTGCCACAAAAGTAGGCCTACAGTAATTTTTTTCTTCGATCTGTTTTAACGCATACCCGAATTGAGTAATTCTTTGCGACTTTTTTCAATTTGAATCCTTGAAAGGTATTGAAAATGCTCAGAGGCAAGGTTAGTGTACCATGTTTGATGAAATGTGGCTTGCAATGTGGTTTGAATAATGTTAATACATATAATACTTTGTCAATGAACTAGACCTTCTTACCATGCAGATTTCCATACTCGTGTACAGGGCATTTCAATACCAAGGGTAGACCTATGGCTCATTACGAAAAATTGAAAATACATTTTCTAGCGAAGATATTTATTCATGCAAAATCTACGTGGTTAGGTAGATCTAGTTTATAACCTCAACCTCACCATTTCATTTCGAATACATTGTTTGACTGCACGTACTTGATTAGTGGAAATATTTAGAAAAAATAAATGGGTTGAAAACATGACCGTATGTTTGGTTGCGGTCACACCAAATGGTCAATCAAGCCACATTAATTAAATTCATCTGGAAGAAGATTCATTGACATAATAGATGCAATAGAACTAACAGATATTGTAGGCCTACACTTGCGTTCACATGGAATGTTTTTTTCCTAATTTGAGATGAAATCTACGCACATTTAGCTGCTAAATTTTTCATAGATTAAGGGTGGGGGATGCACATTGTCTTCTAGTTTTAGTAAATATAATATCAGACAATTTTCTCCACGGTGCATTTTGATGTAAGGTAGCTTGAACGTTCACTATATTTGACAGCAAGTGTATGTAGGCTACAATCATGTAAGTTTTAAAATATGCTTGGATTTTCTTTAAATTGTATTTCAAATTTTGAAAAAGTTCATTTTATGTACCGTACCCACAAGTATGAAAATAATTCACCCTCTCAACGGCAATAAATGCAATAAGCCTACTTTACCGCGATACGCGGGCGGTTAGGGTGTGTGTGGGGAAGAATTCCATTTCACCCTGCGGGTGAATTTCAGAAAATTCAAGGAATTGAAACCGATTTTGCATGTTTTCAAGAATGACGTTGGTGCAAGATCAAGCGTTTTCAGTTCAGGGAAAAACTACCCCCTGGGCCACACCCTGTTTAGTTTGGTTGGGCCTCCCAAACAGTTATCTAGCTCATTGGGAGATAGGAGTAGACAAGTTTGGTACTAGTATAATAATTTAATATTATTCAGATATTGAAATACAATCCATGTTGTGTTATGATTGCAACAATATGCTACATCAATACTATGCACCTTCACAAATCATGCCTTTTGTAATATATTTTTTTAAAAGTTCAGCGCGCTAATTTTGTTATTTTTCTTTCTGGATCCCTATTTTTAATCCCTGCCCGGTCCCTTTTCTCCCAGTCCGCCCTAAACATAGTAGGGATAACAAATTCAGTGCCTTTCTTTATAATGGAATAGGTATGGCCTGGGCCAAATCTGCAATATAGGTCTGTGCGACGCCTATGCCAGATTTCTGAAGTTTATGACCATTAAGATTTTTTTTTCATCATTAACAACATCAAAACTTAATAGGCCTACAAAATCATCATTGCCCAGAGGAGGTAACGATAAAGTGTGCGATCGTTCGACTGAGCACAACAATGGCGAACTTGCCACTCCAAAAAATAATTAATATTATAAGTTTTAGGCCCTATAACTCCTGAAAATGTCAAAACAAACTTGGCTTCATGTTTCAGGTCGCATCTGTGCAAAATTATGGCGCTTTTGTCAAAATACCCGGTAGCCGAAACCAGGGCTTGATTCACCGCTCTCAAATCTCCAATTCGCCGGTCGAAGATGCGACGGAGATCTTGCAACGAGGCGAGCGAGTGTGGTGCAAAGTCATCAGTATTACCGTAAGACAATCATTTTTTATGCTTTACATCCACTCCCTATGTTGCCACATTGCCTCATTTATCCATTTGTCATTTATTGTGTCCATGTTTTGTTTCACTTGAAGAAAAACATTTAGGCCTGTAAACTATAGTCAGACATAAAATAGCGAATTACGCATCAAGAAAACGAGTCTAAGTTGAGTCAAGTTGGAGGTGTAAAATCAGATAGGTCAATAGAATTCCGTTGGACCATTATAATTGTGAAGTGGAAGATACTTTTTTAGTGCTGATTTAACCACTTGACAGCCGGGTTACCAAAGCACCACCCTACGTCCCATGTCGGTTTATTTGTCAGCACATTCACACGGCACAGATACGTGTGTTCATATAGACTTGTAATACATTTATATAGGGAAACAAATGGATTCGCTGTATTGATACGATGTTGTACTTGATTAGTGAAACATTGGTTCATATAATATTGATCATTTTATTATTATAGTACTAAAGCTAGGATAGTTATTCAATATAGGGTCAAATGGGGCATTAATGGGACACTTTTTTAAACTTTCACTTTTTCAAAGTAGTTTTCAATATTTACAAAAGTCTTGCAGGTCATAATTCATGTAACTTTTGCTGGTCTATCACGTGGTATTGTTATTTCAGACCAAAAATACATGGTTTTCACAGAAAAAAATTAAAAGTGCGTCCCATTATTACCCCGGCACTCGGGGCTATTATGGGACGGGGTAGGGGCTAAAACAGGACAGTATCATATTTCGGTTTATATTAAAATTAGAGTAGTTTTGGAGCTATTTTAGGACACTGCAAGGGTTGAACAGTATACAAATATTTGTTTCAACATTTTTATTGTTCAAAATTGTACAATGGATTGCTTCTGATTGAATTCTACCTACCAACTGATCATGAGAAAAAAGTAATTTTGAAAATAATTCTATAATGATGCAATACAAATTGAACTTGATTGAAGACATTTCATCTTGAATTGGAGTAGCAACAGAAACAGTTTGATAAATTATAGTGCATCATGGAAACCAATTTAAAAATAAAACGGTGACTCTACGTAGACTCTACGTAGGGTACGAACGAACTGGGCCTATGACTCGTTTACTGCAATACTAAAAGAGAACTTGTAGCGGACCCTCTCATTTGCACCTTCCATATCGGGATATGGTAGAATGGCTACTATATGGGTGATTCTTGAAAAATACGCATAATCTATTAATAAATTTTATTGAAATTAATACTTAATTTAAAAATCTGAAAAAAAATAGGCATATTGTATCAGTATGTGTGAACAGTAATATATAGGTAGGCACACACTTTGTGTAATATTGCATGCTTGACCACTCTTTTAAAATTTTGACCTTCCAGGAGACTGACATGGATCCAGGAGACTGACAAAAAGTTTTACTCACTGAGTCCTACAAGTATACCATGTATTTATTATTTTATTTTCATATTCATTTTAAATATAAACAATATATATTTAGACATAAGAGTCTTTAGCAGCTAAATTCAAAATGTAGATTCAAAGTAGAACTGGCTTGCTCGCGTTCCGCAAGGGATTGGGGGTAAGATGTGTTTTACGATATCTTGTGCCATGTACGCATGAACATCTTTCTTCAGTGGCCACTTGAAACGGTTTTTTCCTATTGGCTCCATGGCTTCTATGATCCAATTATTGTCGTTGTCTGGTCCCTCGACTACTGTGCCGGGGTAAAGCTGCTGGTTGTAGGTGACAAGCACCCAGTCACCCACCTTGACTTCCATTACGCCTGGAAAAAATCATTCCATTTATTATCCTACTGTAGTAAAATGTAAATTATGTGTATTATACTTGTATAGGGTACATGGAGGCACCAACTGAGCTGTTATTAAAAAATTAAATGCTTACCTGGAAGCAAGTTTCTCAATGGTGCATCATCCTCTGAGCTAAAGTCGTCAGTTTCTTCAGTCGGACGTGGTACGATTCGCCACAGCCCCCCCTTCCCAATACCATAGTGGCAGCATACAGATCCTGGTTCACAGCCAACTTCAAAACAGCTGAGAGATCTCATACTGAGGAAGTCTCTGTTGTCTGCGTTCCAAGTAGCTTGGTGTACTTTCATAGTACCCTTAAAGGGCTGAACTAAATGACCCTGCAGCACAAAATCTACCTCGACAATAGCAGCTTCAGTGACTGTTTCAATTATTATTTTCTTGGTGTTTTCACGTAGAACACCTACAAGTTCATTGAAGCTTGTAATATCCACGCCGTGTGCAACAATTTGGTCCGCCGTACGTTTAAGTGTACCTCCGATACCATCGGGTGCCCCCTTTCCATGGCCTGACTCTGAGAAATTCCAAGTTGATTTTGCAATTGACGGAAAATAAGTTTTTAGAAGACGAGTTATAAGGAAAAAGTTATTTTTATTGCGGTACTGTGTTGACGGGCTGTCGCTGAGGAAATGAATGGTGTTGATTCCAGGATAAGTGACATGAATATGCTTAAGTATTGGAGAAAGATGGGCCCAGATAGCAGCCGGGTCATGACGCATGCTGTCAGAAACTGTACAGAATGAAACGGGGCGTAATTTTTCATCCAGTGTTGGTTTGACATAAAAAACTCCTGTATGAAGTGTGACTTGCTGCCTTGCAGCACCAAAGTGAACAGACTGCACTTCTTCAGCATATTTACACCCGTAGTTTTCACTGAAGTCGATGTGTACAATAGCTTCAGATTCACGTAAATGTTTCTTCAACAAATCCATTGCGCAATATTGATTTTTTATATTAGCCACATGCACCATGAACTTAGGGAAAGTATCTTCAAAAATCTGGATAATATCTCCAATTGTCGACTCAATGTTAACTTTTGCCGTAAACTTGACATCTGATTCTTTGCCACGTATAATTCTCGTCTCCTTTTTTAGAATCCACCTCGAGTAGTTAACTGAATCAAGCGCATTAAATTCATTGTAAATAATCAACTTATTGCAGCAGGTTTGACATTTGCGAAGCATGCACTCTATTGCACTCTCGCCTTCACAGCACAGATCTTTAATGAGTTCATTTGTTGTTTTGTAGCTAATGACTTTGAGGACTTTCAATTTTCCCATTAACAAACACATATTGGCGTGTATCGTGCATGCACATGTATCTCGGTTGTTTACACTAGGATGTAAAATCCAAAATGGGCGCAAAGCGCAAAATCGAGAGTAACTTACGTTTTTGAATGGCAACAGTGGATATTTAAGAATAAATTTCTTGTGCAGATTGAGTAAAGAATCGTTAAGTAACCGCTTCTGTTTTTTTACTTTTTTCCTTGTAACTGTGTCCTTTTTTCCAGGGCACATGCGACTGCTTTCATCACTTTCAAGAAATCTTTGGATCTTTTGCTTTATTATATCATTGTCTTTATTGCGTTTTCCCTCATAAAGCAGCCCCTTTGACCTCTGATCAGAAGTAAGTGTTCTGTACTTTAAGAAATGTTTAGCTGTAGATCTGCATCTGTAAGCTTTCAAAATTGTACTGCCGTTAAACATTCTACGGAAATCTTTCTTGTCTCTATCAGTCTTAAGATGATTGTAACTTGTTTCCATTTGAAGGTGCAACACTTCCCCATAAACTAGTTTTTTCTTCACTGCATGCGACACTAATCTGTGATCCTTCAACAGATGACGCACCTTGGATCTCGGGGTCAAAATTGTCTTCGCACGCGAGTCAGAACTCAAAAGTCTATAATATCTCTGTTTATATTTACTGGTTTTCTTTTCAGCAGCTTTTAAAGATTTCAGTGCTGATTGCAGTTTACGGTATGTCTTAGTCTTCTCTCTCCTTACTTTTTTCCTCCCACATAACTTGCGACCATCTTCGCATGACGAAGTTTTTCGTGACGACCGCCTAGGTGACGGGCGTGGACTACTAATTCCATCACGCTCAACATCAGGTCTGTCTTCTGATAATTCAGACTCGGGGCTACTAGGTGGTGAATTATCTCTCAACTGCGCCTCGAATTTTTCATTTTTTTTCTTATCCGCTCGGTATTTTTTGGAAGATTTCCTCCAACGACTTAATTGAAGGCGCTTTTCTCTTTGGCTTAGATCATTAACAAGTTTTCGTTGCCCTTTCGCTAAACGATTAAGATATTTTTGATGACGCTTCTCTTTTTCCGCTTGAAGAAGATGTGGATTGGCAGCTATCTTAGCTTGTCTTTTTTTCTCGGATTCTCGTTTCTTCTCTGAACGCTGATTTGCTGATGGCATCTTAGAAGTTGAGAATATCCCTACAAATGATAATATAACACATTATAACTAGACATAGGCACCTATTCATAATAAATAATTCTAATCATAATGAGTCAGTCTCCTGTGTAGCAAAAGACAGGAGACTGACTCCAGGAGACTGACGAAAAGTTAGGTTATTGGGCTGTTCAAGTCCTGTGGTTGGTTTCAAATATGAAGTATCATTACTATTGTCAAGAAACACCCAAATCAAACAGATTTCTTGGTTGAAAATTAAAAATATTCAAGAACAATTGTAATCACAGAATGCAGGAGACTGATTTTGTAAAAGAATACTTACCAAAATTAAATCTTTAATCAACTCCAGCCAACTGAGAATCCATCTTCAACTCGACAACATGTGTTCAAATGATGATGTCATCACAAAGCTTCACTCTGATGTAAAAAGTCCGACTGTCATACCATCTAGTGGCAAATTATGGCAACATTTTCTTAAAGCCAGGAGACTGATTCTGCCCTTCAGTGACTACATTTCAAATTATATTTAAGGGTAGGAAATTGATTAAAGTGAAGCAAACTACATTATTAAAGATATAACAATAGTATTGGCAAGAGTTTACAGATAAAACAGAATGAAAATAGATGCAGCCAAGATCATTCTAGTCATCGGATAACTCTTATTGGTAGCGAGTGACAACCAGGAGACTGATGAAACTGCACACATTTTAATTTGGTCTGCTATTAATTGAAGTTGTGGAACTTAATAGTATCATTAAAAATTAAGAAGACAATTAGGAGAGTAGAACAAACTAAAAAGTTTGCAAATCGGACCATCGGCTGAATAGTTATGTGCTAGTGACACCTTTTATTGAATTTTTCAAGAATCACCCATATCCTCAAAATCAACTGTTGAGATGTCATTATCAACGATTTTGAAGGTGTTTTTTCTCTGATCAATCGATTTTGTTCCCATAATAGTGTAGTTGGTCTTGTTCAGCTCTTGGATGATGCACACAAATTTAAAAAGCTGTGCATTTCTTTTTCCGGATTTAAATTGCACAAGTACAAATTTACCAACTGTTAATAATTCAACACTTGGGGTGGTATATTCTTCCGGGGCATTCAGGTCTTCTGCGTCCACTACCACCAATTCATCATTCTGGTCCTCCGACACATCGTTTTGCATTCTCTCCAAGTACTGGTCGAATGACTCTTCATCGCTACTGCTAACATTTTCAACATTGGTTTTTACATGTTTAGGCTTATGCCTAGGGGTAGGCCTACATAAAGGAAGTTTACGTTTCACGCTCTTTGGCAATCGAACTTTCTTCAATTTGAGATTGGTTTTATTCTCTTTCTCTTTGATAGTTAGTAGATACTCTTCTGTGGAGATGACTTTGGAGTATGTGTCAACTTTCCTCCGTTTTACGTTTGGTTTATCTGTGCGCTTGATCCGCTGCAACAGAAGCTCCTCAAAGCTGTTACAACTTGATGAAGATGAGGGATTTATATCCGCAAGAGCTCGAGATGTTGACTGCTGAGGAGTATTGGGGTTAGAAGTCGATGAAGATGAGGGAGTTATATCCGCAAGAGCTCGAGATGTTGACTGCTGAGGAGTACTGGGCACGCAATTAGCGTCGCGATCAGACGATGAACTCGTTGACGGGACTAGTAATACTTCGACGATTGCTGGTTCATCAACGTCAGGAACAGTATCGATAGCAGTTGATAGTGCCACAGGATTTTCGCGATCATTATATCGCTTCAACTTCTCTATGTCAAGACGGTCCACTGGGTATTTACTTTGGTCGAACGGATAGATTCCACAAGATTGAAAACCTGCCTTGATGTTTCTTGCTGAGATTCCAACATGCCAGACGGTGCATAGAAGATCAACAAGCTCCGACTTGGATGGTAAACGTTGATTCAGCCGTTGCCATTCCTGAAGTTTTAAAGTCCACTGTACTTTGAGAGCTCTAAAACAGCTTTTATCCAACGGCTGTAGCGTCTCGGTTGTGTGAGGGGGAAGTTTCAAGATGTGAACATTTTCACTTATAGCTTCTCGAATAGTTCCTTCAGAAATATGAGACAAATGCCCATCTAAAATTAACAAGATAGGGCGATCTTTTACAGTCAGGCAAAATTGGTCGAAAAACTCTTCAAACACAGATGTTGTCATATATCCCTTATCAGCAACTGAATATAATGTGCCTGGGAGATCATTGGTACCCCTCCATGAAGACCATAGATTTTGGCCTTGGAAAATGAAGAGGGGAGGTAGCAGATCCCCTGCAGCAGAGCAACATCGTAATACGGAGGTGTTTTGCTTGCCCGATTCTTGAATTGTTCGATGCGCTTTTTGTCCTCTTCCTGCAATGACTTTCATTTTGCCTGGGTCGGAACAGACGTACGTTTCATCCAAGTTCCAAATCTGCTTTGACTTATCCTCCAAATCAAGTTCTTTCAGAACTTCTTTGAGGCAATCATAGAAGCCATCACTATATAGGGATCAGCCGTTGCTTTGCGTCGATTAGACTCGAGTGGCTCCAAATGTCTAAGCTTCAAACCGTTTCGTTTTTCGAAACCACGGAACCAATCATCCGCTGGTATTCCATCTTTGAAGGGCGTAACTAAATTGTTGTTGGCAACATACTCTTGAACAATAATTTTGACCTCTGACCGAGGCAACGCAAAACCCCACTTGGCCATAATCCTTAAATTAACAGCAAGGCTAGATTCTTGATCCACCGTGAAAGTGGTTTTATGACCTCTCTTAGACAGAGGTCCAAGAAGTCTTCTGCATAACGTAGATTTTCCAATCCCATGTTTAATTGCAGCCTTACGAACTGAAACTCCATTTTCATGAACATCTCTGATTGCAGCTTCGGAATCATTTTCTGTGAAACGTACCGGTTTGTGTTTGTACGTTCTTACCATTATCTGAATATATACAAGAAGGAAAAATTAACAGTACATAATATATACTATATAATACTAGGCCATATATTATATTATTTTCAGCATAGGAATCATAATAGGCCTGGGAAGTCCTTTGCTTTTTTGTGGTGGCCTGCCATAACCAAAAAAAAAAAAATGAAAAATACATGATTAAAACTAATACTTGGTGCTCTGAATTGAATATATACATAACATAATAACAAATCAATGAATATATTTAGCCTAAGTAGACATTGCAGCTTTGAAACACAATGCAAACAACACTTAAAATGTTGAATAACCTTACCTTGAGAAAGAGTACAGTGTCCTGTTTTGGCCCCAGATGCTGTCCTGTTTCAGCCCCTTGACTTTAGAGCCTTGTGTCTTCCAAGATGAGTATTCAAAGCTGTTAGTTTTGGTGGCAAAATGTAGGTTGGTATTTCTGGAGTAAAATGACACCTCAAACCAAAGATATTTATATAACCCTTATATAACCATATCTATATACCTATTATATATAACCTATAACTCTCATGTAGCTTGATTCATTCATGTACAACTTGAAAAGTTGTCAGAGTGAATTTAAAAGTTTTCTAGCAGGAAAATGAGCATGCAACATTTACCTATATATTTTTTAAATATCTTAAATAGAACTTATGAAAAATTCAAAATATACATTTCATTCCTTATGAATGTAGCTACTATTAAATATTTTTCTTTTCATTCTGGTAATGAAAATGGTATGATTTTAGTGACTGTCCTGTTTTAGCCCTATATCACTGTCCTGTTTTTGCCCCACTTGACCCTAGGCCTAAAACGTTGAAACATGCAAAAACAAAATGCTCTAATATGCAGAACATGCAAAATCAAAATTGGATATTCGATGGGATGGGATTTAGAACTGTCAACATTATCGTGAAAAAATCGGAATAAGAACACATTTTGTCATTTGAAATACCAGTAGGCCTACTGTCAGGTTTTATTGAACATTTTGATGTACAAAATCAATTGAATTGATTTTTAAATTTTTTTTCAACATGTCATGTAATGAAAAATTAATTGGTCCTGGGTGCCTCATTGAAAATGAAATTTGTAAATTTTGTTTACCACATTTCTGCCACATGTGGCCGCACAGTGTGAAACTAGAATCTCTCAATGTTCTTCGAAGTTGAACTGCATCGTTGGTCGGAGAGAATGTTTTTGTATACTGAAAACGACCTTTCCACATCACACATTTGAAATTGGGAAGTTGTTTGGCGGATGAGGATTCAGTGAGGATGCGACCCCCTCCCGCTCTTTGTCAGAACACTACCTAGCTGCACAATCTTTATATGGCCATCTGCATTACTTCCTGTCAAGCTTGTGAATTTACAAGATATCGTCATGTGAGAACTTTTTTCGTCCATATCCGCTTTTTTGCACTCCAAGAAAAAGCCAACTTGATGGTTAACTTATATTTACACCTTTCGTATGGGTAGGATTCTACTTGGCTAGGTTTTTATCTGTTAATTAAATATGTTCTCAAGATAAAACGTTGAAAACGATATTTTTCGGGTTTTGTTTACTGATTAGAAGGGCACTTCTGTTTGGATATAGAGCACACAGTCTGAAGATATTCACCAAAATGTTCAAAGTTTATTTGATCCATATCCATTTTAAATGTAGATAATGCACAAAAGTAGGGGAAAAACAGGATTAGAGTATTTTTTCATAAAAGAATGTCAAAAATAAAATGTGAGGATCAAAAATAATATCAATGACCAACATTGCAGCATTGTAGTATTACCATACATTTTATTTTTAATATTACATACGGTACGGTGCTAGTCCCCCAAGACTAGTGAAACGAATATACAATCATTATTACGTTTCAAGGGTAAACAGTAGGAACACAAACAGTACAATAATAAGCAAAATTATGGTTTACCGTGTGGAGGGTACCGTTACGGTACTTACGGTACGTAGTTAGACACCAGAATAAATAGGAGCTTTACTGAAACGATTATACATTATTACATCTTAAGGGTAAGAAGTAGGAACAGAACCAATACAATAATAAGTAAGATTATGGTTTACCGTTACGGTACTTACGGTACGTAGTTAGACAACAGAAAAAATAGGAGCCTGAGTGAAACGATTACACATTATTACAATTCAAGGATAAAAAGTAGGAACAGAACCAATACAATAATAAGTAAGATTATGGTTTACCGTTACGGTACTTACGGTACGTAGTTAGACAACAGAAAAAATAGGAGCCTGAGTGAAACGATTACACATTATTACAATTCAAGGATAAAAAGTAGGAACAGAACCAATATACAATAACAAGTAAGATTATGGTTTACCGTTACGGTACTCACGGTACGTAGTTAGACAACAGAAAAAATGGGAGCCTGAGTGAAACGATTACACATTATTACAATTCAAGGATAAAAAGTAGGAACAGAACCAATACAATAATAAGTAAGATTATGGTTTACCGTTACGGTACTTACGGTACGTAGTTAGACAACAGAAAAAATAGGAGCCTGAGTGAAACGATTACACATTATTACAATTCAAGAGTAAAAAGTAGGAACAGAACCAATACAATAACAAGTAAGATTATGGTTTACCGTTACGGTACTTACGGTACGTAGTTAGACAACAGAAAAATTAGGAGCCTGAGTGAAACGATTAAACATTATTACAATTCAAGAGTAAAAAGTAGGAACAGAACCAATACAATAATAAGTAAGATTATGGTTTACCGTTACGGTACTCACGGTACGTAGTTAGACAACAGAAAAAATAGGAGCCTGAGTGAAACGATTACACATTATTACAATTCAAGAGTAAAAAGTAGGAACAGAACCAATACAATAACAAGTAAGATTATGGTTTACCGTTACGGTACTTACGGTACGTAGTTAGACAACAGAAAAAATAGGAGCCTGAGTGAAACGATTAAACATTATTACAATTCAAGAGTAAAAAGTAGGAACAGAACCAATACAATAATGAGTAAGATTATGGTTTACCGTTACGGTACTCACGGTACGTAGTTAGACAACAGAAAAAATAGGATCCTGAGTGAAACGATTAAACATTATTACATTTCAAGGATAAAAAGTAGGAACAGAACCAATACAATAATGAGTAAAATTATGGTTTACCGTTACGGTACTTACGGTACGTAGTTAGACAACAGAAAAAATAGGAGCCTGAGTGAAACGATTATACATTATTACTTTTCAAGGGTAAAAAGTAGGAACAGAACCAATACAATAATGAGTAAAATCATGGTTTACCGTTACGGTACTTATGGTACGTAGTTAGACAACAGAAAAAATAGGAGCCTGAGTGAAACGATTATACATTATTACTTTTCAAGGGTAAAAAGTAGGAACAGAACCAATACAATAATAAGTAAATTATTATTTGCGATACGTATACGGTACAGGCATAGCGCTGTCAATCTGGGTCTAGTATACAAAAACAAACACAAAAAAATCTGTATTATACATGTTTTAGAACAAGTCTAAAATAATGAGAATGGTTATTAATGGCAAACTCCACACGATTGTTTCTATTTAAAGATTGCTTTGTAGAACGCCGAATCGATTGGCGGCATGAACTTGTACATTGATTGGATGTCTTTAATTTTTTCTGCTGTTGATTTTACAGGTGAATTTACAGTAAACACTTTATCAAACAAACTTATTGACTGGGGAGATTGCGTTTTGTTACCCCTTGGTGTGGGAATACGATTCAAATGTATAAAGGTCAACTCGTCGTTAAACCTGAGCTTAAAGCTCACATGCATAGGATGTGCCAATTCATAAATTAGATGTTTAACCTTACTGTACGGTACTTGATTGTACATGAACTTTGTAGACAAGGCCTGGAAATTAAGGAAATCACAGGACTTGAGTTGCATTATCTTTAAAGGAGCTTTTCCTGGCCTTAATTTTACTAATAAGTTACGCAGAAGTCCCACAGGACTGAAAATTTCAATTTTGCGAAGCCCTTTTTCTATTTTGCTGTGCACAGCATATCTATCTCTTGGATTAGTCCGTGTCCGGGTTCCGAGTACTTTTGCTCAATCACTTCCACGTTTACCTTCTCATCATACAAAAAATGTTTGATAGCTGTCGTCATCACCGAGTTTCTATTCTGTGGGACACAAGAGTCCGACCACAAGATAATTTTTTTCACTTGAGGGTGTGCTTCATACACTGCGTACAGTATTTTTAAGAGTGCACTCGCTATGTGGTTTCCGGCACGGCCAGATATACCTTCATGCCAAAATGAGCAGTAGGTGATACAATCCATATTACATTGGGCAGTCAGGTTATAGCACGTGAATTTTCTTTTATAGAAGACAACACTTCTCACCTTTCGTTGCAACTTATTTCGACAGGCGCTAAATGACCTCGCTGTCGATGCGCCTTAAAACCCTAATATTCATTCATTCATTTGAAATGTCTGCTTTGGGTAATGCAAACACATTCCGCATATCAAATGATAGAACAAGTGTTTCACAATCCACTTGATTTTTGGTGTAAATCGCTCTATCGTTGCCTCTTTCTGCTTTCCCAAGAACAGTTTTACGAGAGTGTTCATCATAATCATTTTGTGCTCTTACGTCAGGATTTTTTACATGCTTAAACGTTTCACATATGTCGCACCTATCTTTTTTGGGATTATGGAAACTTAAATTAAACTTGGTGTTGAACACTTCTCGATACATACTTATCTTAACTGGTTTGTTATCGATTACGTGCTTACTTTCAACATACATTTCATACATTTTTGCGAGCGATAGATCTTCTGGAAGATAAAGCTTATTAGTATTAGCTCGACAATAATGAGACTCAACGGTAGGGATCGATTTTATATGGTTTTCTACTTCCCTAACAACTTCCACGGGTGTTACATTCTCTGTGTGTTTTCCTTCAGTTGGGGACTCTGCTACCCCTGTGTCTGCGTTAAAGTGTGTCTTAAAAAAGTAATACACTCTTGCTTTATTAATATCTAACGTGGTAGTAAAAAACTCGCGACAAACACGCAATCGATTCCCTCCTACTTCAAAGTAGTAAATAAACGACTGCTGTTTTACACTTTCTCCCTGCGTTCTCTTGCGCTTAGCACTTGAGCGTTCCACAAATTTTGCATAAAAATGTAGCTTTTTGTCGTCATTAAGTCTCCAGAACTGCTTAAAAATATTTGTCCTTTCAGTTTCACCAAACATTATTCAAGCACTGAAATGTGCAAGCTTTCAGACACTTGCTCTTTGACACTTTTGGTTCGTGCTCCTTCCCTTTAATGTCGGTATATGCGTTTCCAGATTCTCGACCTGCTTTACGTACATTTTTCTTCCACCGACCAGGATTACGCTTCCTTTTTCTGGATCGTCTGAAATTTAAAAAAAAAACATTCAGATTTGTCTGCTCAATTTATGTTTCTTCCTCATAGGCCTACGATCATTTATTGCATGTTAGGCCTACCATAATTTGTGGAAAAATCAAATAAATTAAATTAAATCACTCACCTTTCTCCATTGATAGGTCCGGGTTCTCCTTGTTCCACCAAATTTTGGAGTTGATTTAACTGCCCTGGCCGGTCCGGTGAACGCTCTGGTGTTGTTACACCTACATCAGATTCATTGTCCTCATGGTTATTTTCGGATCCAGATGGGGACGGAACATAATCTACGTCACGATTCGAATCGTCGCCGTCGAAGGAGCTAAAAAACGAAAAAAGACATCGCTAAAATGATGACCATCTTTTAACAAAATTCAACAGATATTGTAATAAGACCAGATATAAATAGCCACTTAATTGTTAAAATACTGATGTGTGATATTTAATTCATATAGTAGGCTAGTCCCATTTGACAGTATATAAGCTTACATCAAATCAAGTAACTGTTGTGCGTATCTCCAAGGATTTTCTGGTTAATTCTGCGACGTTGTTTCATCATCAGTACCGGTACCGGTACTAAGGAGGCTAGAAAACACAAATAGATATATTAGGATCGTTTTAAATTAAAAGAGGAAACAAAACACAATTAGGTTTTGTAAAATCACTGTAGGCCTAGCCCTTCTCTATAGAAAAACCAAGCAGAAAGATCCACAAAACATAATAGCATTATGGGGATGCCTATACATGGGCCTATTATCAATCTTAGGTTAATGGGCTCCAGACTAGTGAAGTGTGGGGCTAGGCGTAAGAAGACTGTGAAAACCAAACTCTGCGCTATCACTAGAAAACACTGTACTATGTATATTACCTTTAACTAACATGAACTTGTAAGGCCTATGATTAATTTATGAGAAGCAATGAGCCTAGGCCTACTTGGCTGAGGCTGGGGCCATAAGACTGGTAGGCCCAGCCTCCTGGTCACATGATTAGTTTGATAATTAAGACCTGCCTGGACTAGAATATTACAATAGTATTAATTAATTATTATTACTTACTCCATTGCAATCAATTCTTCAGGTAAATCAGGTGCTGGAGATGAATCGCGTACCATACTTGGGCCTAGATCGTTTCAGCAGACTATCAAGCAACATCTAACCAAGTACGCCTGCCATGTTGGATTCTGACGTCACAGCACCAGAGTGCGCTCTTGTGATTGGTTCCCTACTCTAATTTCGCATATAATGGATATGGCACAAATAAACACTAACGCTACGTTTACATTACGGTAGTAACTACTCCGGTAGAGTAACCGTCGATTTGGCGGGTAGGTCTACCTGCGTTCACACAGTCAATTTCGGTCACTTTTTCTGTGCATTAAAATGGCGACCGTGAATGACGCGATCCCTGGATTAGTAGGGTTAGGTTTGGCAATTCTATTTTGCCTCTTCTGTTTTGGTTCTGTTTTGACGCTAAAAGTCTTCCGCCTTCTCTAATTTCGTGATTCCTATGCACTTGACAGAGCTTAGATGGCAGTACAACTACCGAGGTCCGTTTACACACACATATCTACGGTGGTAGGGTTACTAACTCCCGTAGCCATTGAATTTGTACCTTACAAAATCAATGCCGTAGCTCTACCGCCGGTAGAGCTACCGGCCGCACTACCTACCTACGATCGTTCACACACAAAAATGTCCGTAGGTAGGTCGGTCAAGTAGACTTACTCTAGTAGAAATGTCCGTAATGTAAACGGGGTCTAACAGTTCACATTTTACCAAGCACATGGATCAAATAAGCACGGAAATTCATCTTTTCCAGCTGAAAAAGTCAACGAGAGTGTGTGGATATGGATCAAGTAAGCAATGAGCAATCTGAATATAATGCTAACTCAAAAAAAGTAAAAAGCGGATATGGACGAAAAAAGTTCTCACATGACGATATAGTCTTGATGATATTGTTTTCATACTTTTGGGTAAAACCCATTCTATTCAATACCAGTACCAGTAGTTGTTATTGAAATGCTATGAGAAAAGAATACCTGAAATGCTTCATTTCTACAAACCTCAAATAAACCAGGTAGGCCCTACATTTGTACATAAATCACATTTTGTGAGAAAAGTTTAAATATGTTCAAAAGTAAAAGTAGGCCTAAATATGTCATAAATGATGAAAAATGCCCAAATATCCTGAAACATGCAAAATAAACCTTGAATATGCACTTTTCCCAGAAATGTCCAAATATGCAAACAATGCAAAATAAAAGTGATCTATTTAGATCCAGGTAGTTCTGAAATAGATATTTTTTTGCATGGTCTAGTTTCAAGCTTTATTTCAAACATGCATTTTGCGTGACTATCCTAGCTCTGGTAGGCCCCAATAATGTTTTTATAACTTTGTCCAGGCCTATTTGGTTTCTTACATGGGTACGTCCACAGTTAGTCTTTGGACGTTCGGATTACATTTTTTGTACTTTCATGTCTTGTTATAGTATTAAGAACAAAGGTTCATCATAATATGTACATATATAATATGTTTGGATTGGGGCCAGGTATAAATAAAAATGTAAGTTCAATTGCTATTTCTCCATATTTATTGATTTCATAGCGTAAGTCTTGGGACAAAAAGTGGCCGTCACTATTTTCTCATGAAATGATTTCAACAAATTCTCCTCAAATATTGTTATTATCAAAATATAGTAAGTTGTGACTAACAATGTCATCTAGTTACAACTAAAAAATCCAAAACACACGCACAGAATAAGTATAGTGTAATGAAAATTAAATAATTACTACTGAATGATGTGTTAGTCTCCGGACGTTAGTCTCCGGACGAAGTGGAAATAAGCATATTACTACCAGTCATATCTCACAAAACAAAAACTGCTTGTAATCTAAAATGGAAATTGCTCCTGAAATCAGTAGCCCTACTTACAAACCCTTATTTTTACATTTATACTACACATGAGGTAGTTTATACACACACTTACATTTCTCTACAATGTAGCTACAAAAAGATCGAGTACCCTATTATACTCTTTTAATGGGAGTGAAAACATTGCATGTCGGGAGTACGATATTAGTTCAGGGGAGCACTGTAATGTTGTGAGTGCAGAATCGAACGCAATGGTATCCATATCATTTTTGTCGGGCCACATAAAGCGATTGGCTCCAACAACTCGCATGAATTTTATTGACACATTGCCGTCTGGAAAAACTGCCTTGATTATACCGGGCAACCATTGATCATCATAAATGACAGCCATCCATTGCTGTAGGATGGGGCTGCAATCATTTACTGCTGGAGATTCTTGTTCTGACTGAACGCTAGGAACGTCTTCTTCGTCAAAATTGTCTTGGTTTACATTCAAAGGTTCTTCATTCGTAGCATCATCTGGGCATAATCTCACACTTACTGGTTCACAATCAAAAGCAGACATCTTGATGTTGATGACGTACGGTGAGATTGCTTCTATTTGGTGTAACTTCTGTGTACCTTTCACACTTACTATGTGCTCCCACTGCTTGTCAAGCCGCACCTTCGAGGCTTCAATGTCCTGTGAATCTACGAGCATTAGTGTAGTCTTCAAACCTTCACAAGCAGCCACAAACGTTCTTGCATCTCGCACAACAGCTTTGTTGGACCGCACCTTGTTCCAAATAAACCATTTCACAACTGCCCCAACTCCATCGACGGCACCCTTCCCGTGGGACGTGGCAAAGAACGTCCACACAAGTTTGTCTAGGGAGTACTGTACTTTGAGAAATGTTGTATTAGAAAAGTTGTACTTCTGTTTGAACTGGCTTGCAGCACCGTCAGAAAATACGTAAAGTTCTTTCATGATGGAGTTTTTGCCTACATGATCATCCAAAATTGTCTGGATAAATGTATCGACACAATATCGGTCGTGCGATATATTATCGCTGACGACGGCATAGCTGTCGCACTGGTTTGGTCCGTACCACAGTACAGCTGTGAATATAGCGACCTGAGGGTTCGACCAGTGGGCGGACTGGATTTCGTCTTAGTAGACACAACTGTAGTTCTCTGCAAAGTCAAAAGGTTTCACAATACAGTTATAGATAAGTATCCGTGTTTGGAATGATAAATACCTACTAATTCTGTAAATAGATATCCTACTTTCTTCTTAATTTTGCCTTCAATGTATTCTACATGCGGCTTAAAGGTCAGTTCACAATCTACCATTATCCCTAAGTATTTGAACACGTTAACAAATTCTACTATTTCGTTCATCTCCTTGATTCGATGTCCTAGTCTGGCATTGTAGTTTCTCAAGTTGCCTGTACCTACAAACATACCCTTTGTCTTACTAGCATTTAGTTTTAGGCCCGGTTTTTCAATCATCCGTTAAAGAGTTCGTTAATCCTAATCAATTGATTAGTTGTTGCTACCGTTTTTCCACAGATCGTTAAGCCTAATCAATTGTTTAAAATGTCTTAACGCTCTCTTTTCTTAACCGGCCGAATATTCCGACATTAGTGAGCTAACGGACTGATTAGTGATTAAACAGATTTCAAAATGGCAGGTGCTATGAATATTGCTTATGAGGAATCTTCTTCTGATAATGATGAAGAAGATATACTTGCTCTTGCAAATTTTTTAATACCTCCAAGACCGAAAACTTTTAGGCCCAGAATTGATCACTATACGTTTTGGGATGACTACGACTTTTTTGTACCATTTCGCTTATCAAAGATGTCAGTGTATGCATTGCTGTTGAAGATTGAAAATCAACTTGAACATCCGACAGACAGGTGAGTGAAGACCAATTAATATTGCCATTCTTGTCAGGCCTAGGTGTAATAGTATTACTTCCTAGATGCCCACCCATAGTGATAAAACCACAAGGTATGGTAGACCCTAGTGATGAAGGAGCAAACCGCGCTCACCACCTACTCAAAATTACATTTGCACAATTATTATTTTTTCCTCTTGAAAAATTCATAATCACAAATAGACCATGGGCATAACAGGCAAAGATTATTTGCATTTACTGATGATTATTTTGGGATTTTCAGGAACAAGGCAATCAACCCAATGACCCAACTACTTCTCACCTTGAGATTTTATTTTTTGGGAAGTATGATTATTTTGGTGGCTGATTTCATTGGTGTCCATAAGTCTACAGCCTGCAAGGCAATACATCGAGTGACTCGAGCAATTGCGGGCCTTGCTCCGGAGTATATCAAATTTCCTGACACGGTGGTTGGGATGCAGGCGATAAAAAATGATTTTTACAACATTGCTAGATTTCCTCGCTGTATCGGTGTGATTGATTGTACGCACATCAAAATTCAATCTCCAGGTAACCGAAGATAGTTCTTGGACTAGCCTGTCTATATCTAATCTAGTTTTTGCCAACACTGGTTGGCCTGGTTCAAGTACCGGTACCGGTGTATCACACATATATAAACACACTGTTTTGCTATCATGAATTATTTTTCTATCTTTTACAGGAGGGAATAGAGCCGAGTACTTTCGTAATCGCAAAAGTTTCTTTCCCTTGAATGTTCAGACAATCAGCGATGCAAAAGTGAAAATCCTTGATATAGTGGCTAGCTGGCCTGGTTCAACGCATGACACGTCTATATTCAATGGTTCAGCAATCAAAGCTAGATTTGAAGAGGGAGAAATGGGAGAATCTGTACTTGTGGGTGATGGTGGTGACCCAATCTAGCCGTATTTAATAACTCCGTTGGAAAATCCAGTTTCAAGGGAAGAGATTCTGTTTAACGAGGCTCAAATCCGGACAAGAAATCCAGTAGAAAGAAAGTACGGTGTATGGAAAAGGAGATTCCCCATTCTGAGTTTAGGAATGCGCGTGAAACTTCCTATGATTATGGCAACAATAATAGCTACAGCCGTTCTGCACAATATTGCAGTAGAGAGTGGCGAGGCAGAGCCCCCCATTGACCCTCTTGTTGATGAAATTAATCTAGAAGACGATGAGATGCCCGAGATCATTGAAAGGAACTTTGTTGCTGTTGGTAACAACCGAGTGCGCCAAGGACTGATTCAATACTTTGCAAATTTGCCTTAACGACTACCATTAGGCTCTAGGCCCGTGCATAAAGCTAAATAGGTCTACGGTACTAAAATACTGGAACATAAAAACAGTTACCACAAGAGAATCATTTTTAGCATAAATAACAGTCTTTATTTCAACAGTTTTTATCATAGTACAAAATAATATAATTGCAAAGTATAAGTACTGATAAGTTATAGTAATAGTAATGCCTGTTTGATATAGGCCTAGAAATAATATCATTCAAACTTACACAAACTATCCTTCAATCTCATAATTACATTATGGTATACGTTATGGTAAATATTCAAATATGTAGAGCATAAATGTGTATTATAGAATCATCACTTTAATTGTCAATATCGGTACCGTTATTTTTTCATTATATTCAACCAGTATTATATATACCTTGATATATCTTTGTTCGAGGAAGGCGGTAGAAATGCGTGCGCATCTACTATTTGCATGACAACGAGTGCGTGTAAGATTAACCAATCACAAGCGGCCAAAGAGTTGATTTACTAACGGAGGCGTAACGAAGCATTGAAAAACGCATTTGAATTAACAGTCTGTTAATACAGCTCGTAAAAGAAAACAGGCTGTTAGCTAATGTCGTTGTTAAGAAGACTATTGAAAAACTGGGCCTTAATCCATTAATATTTAACCAATAAACAATGACTTCCATCACTTTGTTCATTACATTATACATATCCTCTACCTTATTGCCGTGTACAAATAACACAGTATCATCAGCATATATGTTAATTAAACACTGCCCTTCAGTACATCTTATAATATCATTTATATACACCAAAAACAAGAAGGGGCCCAGGACTGATCCCTGAGGTACTCCCCTCTTTATCGGTTCTTTACGTGATACCTTATCCTTGTATTTCGTTCTTTGGTACCTCTCACTTAGATAGTCTTTTAACCACTTTAAGGCTACCCCATCAACACCATACATATACTCCAATTTGTCTAAAAGTCTATTCGTGTCTATCGTTTCAAACGCTCTCTTTGAGTCTAGAAACATGACCATAGTCGACAACCCGTCATCCTTTGCCTTGGTCCACTCCGACTCTAGCCATTGTACAGCAGTTTCACAAGAATGCGCTTTCCGGAAGCCAGATTGGTTCTGTATGAACATTGAATTGTCTCCAAAATACTCGTCCAATTGTTTATGCACTACCAATTCAATAATTTTCTCAAAGACTGGGAGCATATTTATTGGTCTATATTCTTGGATTTTGATGGTACCCTTAACTTTAGGTATTGGAATTATCATTGACTCTTTCCATTTAGTTGGAAACTTTCCCTTCTCAAGTGATAAATTGATTAGTCTCAACAACCTATACCTTATAACTGGACAGGCATCCTTAAATAGTGCAGTTGATATTCCATCAATCGTACCACCTCCTACATTCTTTAATGCTCTCACTAATACATCTAGCTCACTGATAGTGATTTCCCTAAATTTGGAAAAGTTGATCTTACTATTTATCCTAATCCCCTCATTCCCCGTTAAATTAATAGTTTCTTTCACCCTTTCACTGATGTTCTTAAGAGTATCAGTCTTCTCTATGCTATTTACTATTATTTCTATGCTATTTACAAAGTAAGTGTTGAATTCATTAGCTATCTCCTCATCGCCCCTCACAATATGTCCACTTTCATTCATAATTACATCAGGTACTTGTGCACTCTCACTTTCATTTACAATGCTGTTCAATGTTTTCCACATCTTTTTCCCATTCCCCCTGTTCTCATCAATTTTCTTATGGTAATACGCACGCTTTGCACTTCTAATCATACTAAGCACCTTATTTCTCACTCTTGTATATGATTGCCACTGATCAACGTCTTTGGTTAACTTTGCAGTTTTATATAGCCTGTCTCTCTCTGCCATTGCTTCTTTCACTTCATTATTAAACCATTTTACATGTGTTCTTTGATTTGCTCTCACTACCTCTTTCTTGCTCTTATCGTTTTTCAGTTTTGCCGTCACTAAATTGTTAATCATGGCATCAGCCATTACATCAATGTCTACAGATTTATCCTCATATATACTACATTGTAGGTCACATCGAAAAGCACTTGCACAATAGTTACTCCAATCATTCTTGTAGCTAACTAATTTGTTTACTTCTTCTTTATCCTTTCTTCCAAACCTTATTTTAAACATTTCGTGATCCCCTATCCTAGGCAACCCCTCACTGGAGTAATTTACTTGTTCCACCTGATTGGTTATGATCAGATCTATTAATGTTTCAGTGGTTTTTGTAATTCTGGTGGCTTGGCTAACTATCTGTGTGTATCCATATACGTACCTCTATTCCTGACAGTAGTTTTTTTGTAACACGATTAGGTTTCAATAAGTTGATATTGAAGTCTCCTAGCATAACACATGTTATTCCTTGCCACTTCAGATTTACCTTTTCACAAATCTCTTCAACTACCTCATCCACAAACTCATCATCATTTCCATTTGGCGAATGGTAAATCACTATGATTATTATTGTTTTACGTCTAATGCACACCTTTAACGCAATGATCCAATAATTTTTCATATAACTGTAATTATATACAACTTCAGACTTAAATTAATTATCAATATAAACAACTACCCCGCCAGTAAATCGACTACATGAGTCGCATCTAATGGTTTTATATCCTTTAATTGCAATCTCTCGTTCCAATATATCCTTCGTTACATGTGTCTCGACGACTCCAAGAATCACTGGTCTTGTTTCCAAGACCAGATTCGAAATTTCATCAAAGTTGCTTATCAGACTCTGGGCATTAAGGTACCCCTATAGCATGTCTTCCCTTATTGCAGGCCCCCCCATGTCAGTAGGCCTGACTAATTGCTAATCATATGCAATTTTGTTTTCCATGCTTGCCACATATCTGATAAAGCATTTACAATCTTTACTTAGTGAATTGTGTTTCGTGTCAATGGACAAGTTCAAACGCTTATTTGCTCTGTCACAATTGATACGTTTCACTTCTTCCTTGCAGTCTCGTAAGTCATGATTAAGCCCACACTTTGGGCAAAACACTCCGTTGGTGCAGTCTCGCTGAAGGTGTCCATAAGCAGAGCACTTGAAACATCTTTTGATATGGACGTAGTCCACTACACGGCCTACAAACCATCCAATGTTGACACTCCCTGCGTTTACTAACCTTCTTCTTGTCTCTGCATCTACTTCTAGCACCAACTTTACTTGGTTTTTGAACTGACAGTCTTGTAAGCACACTATTTTCTTCAAGTACACATTCAACATGTGCGAATTAACATTCAACAATTACAACATGGCGAACATACGTAACCATTTGTGCCAACACTTAGCTGCCACTTCACCTATGAGAAGATCATCCTTCAGATTAAACAATGTGTGATTATTCATGTTAACTATATCTTTGTTTATTACTATCGAGTAAGGTACTCCTTGTGAGATACAATTGAAAAAAATGATTCAACAGGTGTGGATGGAACGATCTTGTCAGGATTACGATTTAATATATAAACAACACTTGCAATGAAGAAAGATAAGAATGTTTAATGGATTAAGAATAAATGAAAATGAAGATTGCATATAAAAAAATAAAAACGGTAAACGAAGCCCTAGCTTGCTGTCGGTGTACAGGTTGCTCAACGTTAGCTTACGTGTTTGTCGAGTCTTCAAGACGTTGTGGGGCGAGGAAGACTGTCTGCACCCCTTAGGTGGTAAATACGGTGTTGCCAAATGGCCCTAACAGGAAGTTAAACTTTACATGGCGGCAAGTTGAAGTTAATTGAAATACAAAACAGTCATTGATTACATTCGGCCATCCTGGAAATGAATCGTCCTCGATTTTGAAATGAATTGATATTGATTGTTAAAATATTATTATGAAAATAAACATACATAAATTACACAAAAATACAGAAAATACACTAGATGAAAGAAGCCAAGTGTGCCGGCCGCTTCTTTATCCGCTGCGGTCTGACGGTAGGAGCCTCGAGTTCATCATCGTCGGATTCGGCAGCGTGATCATCATCGTCTTCGGAAGTTTCCTCATTTCTCCCCTTCCACAGTTTCAATTGTGATACGTGGGCTGTAGTAGCGTGAAAATGCTGGTTGTCATCATCAACCAGTTGGGTGACACGGTATGTGTCGCTGGGCAGTACCTCAGTCACAACAAGAGGGCCTCGGTATTTCGGCTGGAGTTTTGTTGGTTTCCCAGTATGGACAGGCGCACGCCTCATGACTACTATATCACCTTTTCCGTAACGTAGTCCCTTGTAACGGGAATGATCGAAGTAGGCTTTAGATTTTGCTTGACTGGTCACAATTCTGGTTCTTGCTTGCTCTTGGAGAGTTGCTGGATCCTCCCACCGCTGGTTTCCTGATTCGTTAGTAGCTTCCCGTAAGTCGCCATCTTCAAACCGCGGCTGATACCCATGTAAGATTTCGAAAGGGGTACGGTTCGTCGTCTTATTTATTGTGGTGTTCAAGTCTCTTTGGATTTTTGATATGGTTTTGTCCCAGTCTTTGTGGTTAGGATCTTCCACTGCCATTGCAATTACTGGAAGGACTGTGCTGTTTACTCGCTCGACCTGTCCATTCGCTCTGGGATGTCGAGGAGAGTTTACTGTGTGCTTAATGCCTCGGGTCTCACAGTAGTTGGCAAATTGTTTTGAAGTAAAGCAGGTTCCCCGATCCGAGATCAGTCGCTCAGGAAGACCACGCTCGTTGACGAAATGGTCCATACATGTTATCAGGTTTGTTGAAGAAGTGTCTCGTACCGGATATAAGTGGACAAACTTGGTTAAGTTGTCTACTATGACAAGAAGTTCGGTGTTTCCTTTGCTGCTGCGTGGGAAAGGGCCTAGATGATCGGCGTTTACTACCTCAAATGGACGTGTTCCAGGAGGGATAGGATTAAGTTGCCCAGGTTGGATGCCACGGGGTACTTTGTGCAGCAGACAGTTGAAGCAGCGCGCAATGTGGTGCTTTATATAACGGCGCATTCCGGCGAACCAATAGTTTTCTCGCACCTTAGCGACAGTACGATCCAGTGAGAAGTGTCCAGACTGGTCGTGGCACATTATTACAATACTCTTTCTCATACTCTTCGGAATAACGAAAAGACAAGAGTCGGCTTCCCGTCGGAAAAGTATGTGGTTCTTCATTTCCAACTGACGAACTTGTTGCTTCTCTTCTTCCGATTGGTCCTGTTCTTCTTTCTCAAGAATGTCAATGAGATGACATAGTTCAGAGTCACCATGTTGGAACATCAGTACTTGATCGGCTACTGTTAATGTCACAAGTACTTCGAGGCGATCCGCAATGACCTCATCCATGGTTTCTGTGGCTTCTTCGGTTGGGGCACGACTGAGTGCATCCACATGTTGCATTTTAATACCCGCTCGGTGACGGACATCAAAGTCAAATTCTTGTATTATGTCGTATGCCCTAGCTATGATTGGATTGAGGGTCTTTTGTTCATTTAGATAAATGAGAGCTTGGCAATCTGTTACGACTGTGAAATGGATAGCCAGTAGGAATGAACGCAGTCGCTGAATGGTCCAAACAATGGCCATTAGTTCAAGGCGGCTGGAATGGTAAAACTTTTCAGCTCCATTTGTTCTTTTGCTCACGCAATAGACTAGGTGAAGTTGACCGTTGTCGTCTTCTTGGAGTAGCATCCCTGCTAGTCCCTGGCTGCTCGCATCAGTGTGGACTTCGGTTTTGGCCCGGGGGTTGTACAATGCTAGGATCGGATGTGATGTTAGTTCAGCTTTCAGGTCGTCGAAGGACTTTTGCTGTTCATCAGTCCATAGGAATGGTTCGGTAGCTTTTGTGAGACGTGTCAAAGGTTCTGCTCGGCTCGCGTACTGTCGGATGAATCGCCTGAAGAACCCAGTGAGTCCCATGAATCGCCTGATTTCGTGAATATTTTGTGGTTCCGGGAATGATCTTATGGCTTCGGTCTTTCGGAGACCAGGTCGGACTACACCTTCAGAAATAGTGAAACCCAAGTAATCAATTTTGGATTTACCAAACTCACATTTAGATAGCTTCAGTGTGAGATGGGCTGAAGACAATGCCTTGAATACTGCACGGAGATTTGTCAGCATTTCGTCCCAATCCTTGGCTGGTATCAACAGATCGTCGAGGTAACACATAGCGATAGTGTTGCGAAGGGGCCCCAGTGCTTGGTTAATGCAGCGTTGAAACTCGGCTGGGCCATTCGTTAGTCCGAAGATCATCCGTTCGAATTTCCCTGTCTCATCCGGTGTGATGAAGGCAGTCTTTTCCTTGGCTTCATCGGTTAATGGTATTTGCAAGTAGCCGTGCGCCAAATCTAGAACAGTAAACAATCTGGCACCAGATAAATTTTCTAATTGGTCATCAATATTGGGAAGTGGAAAGTGGTCTCGAACTGTCTGTCTATTCAGCTTGCGGTAGTCGACGACAAGCCGCTCTTCCCCGGTCTTCTTCTTGACAAGGAGGACTGGACTCGCGTATGGGGATCTGGTTTCCGAAATGATCCCGTGTTCCTTCCACTCTCGCACTATCTCGCCAATCTTCTGTCGTTCAATTGCATTGGTCTTGTAGGGACGACAAGATACAGGTTTGCTACCTTCTTCTTCTTGGATATCCATCTTGATTATATCGGTACAACCCAGTTCAGATAGAGATAACGCGAAACATTTTCGATTGTCGTTGATGAGTTGAAGTAATGAACTTGTTTGCTCTGCGGTGACGGTTTCACCAACATGTACTTCTTTCTCCTCAATAGGACGCCATTCAGGAATCTTGTTACACAGTGCCACCGGATCCCCTCGTGCCATACATTCACCCTTTTTCAAGTTTCGTTCTGTGGGTGAATTGTTGAGTATGGGAAGGACAGATCTCCCATTGTGTAATTGAAACAGTTGTCCTCTTCCGCTTGTTCTAGCATCAGTAGTTCTGTATTCTTGGATCCAGAACATACATCCACGAAATTGACTGAATGTCTGGGAATCGTGGTGTCTTGCACTACTCGTAGTTCCAATTTTTTTCTCACTTGGTCCGGTTGTAGTGTAGTCAATTGGCTGACAAGTTCGGATGTCGTACGCGTGATGATCAGGCGATCATCAACCTTTGCAAAGACGATGCTCGGTAGCTCTGTCCACGTTCTTCCGATGATTAATTCTACCACCTGGGAGTTGTCCGGCACGATCAGGACACAGATGTCCTTGGCGATGACGGTATCCACCTTAATGGTAGCTTGAGCCTTTCCAATGGCTTTGGTATCTTTGCCTCCAAAACCGGTGAGGATACAATCCGATTTGGAAGGAGTTAGACCACACTTGACGGCAGCGCTAGCTTGTAGAATACAACTCGAGCTCCCTGGATCAATCATTGCGGTCACCTGGATGTTATTTACTTGAGCAGGTCTTAGGTATTTATTTGGGTTCACCCCCTCTTCACCCTGGACCATAGATACGGTATTATCTTGGTTGGATGATTGATTTGGGCAGTGGCGTTGCGTGTGGCCTTCGGCTTTGCAACGCACACAAAATCTTGGTCTCTGTGGCATGGTACAATCACGGGAGATATGCCCAGATCTGTAGCAGTTATAACACTGCGGTTCAGTGCTCAACTGTGGTTTCTTACGAGGTTCAAACGGTGGTGGTTTTGTAGTATCAGACGTGTCACCTTGGTTTTGCGGAGTCGGTGCGTGCTCCTTTGAATTGACAGCTGGTTGTTTTTTCGGGACAGTGGTAGGTTGCGATGATTTAGATACATCCTTCTTCCTGGCTGCAGCCCGTGAGGATCTTTCTCGATCGACTTCCTCGAAATCGGCTATATCTCGAAGAATCTCCTCCTCTGTGGTATGGTGTCGAGTTTGGAGGGCAGAACTCAGTGATCTGGAGAGTAAGCCAATCACAAGCTGCTTCTTCGTGTCCTTGAAGTTCAAGTTGAGGTCCTTGCAAAGACGAACCTTTTGATGAAAGTACATTATTACACTCTCACCTGGTTGTTGTTCTCGGCTGTTCATTCTGTTCCAACGTTCGGGTAGGCTAAGTGTACCGATGAATGCTGAACTGAATGATTCCACAAATAACTGCCAAGAAGTCAAGTTTTCATACCGGTTCAGGTACCACTCACGCGCAGCTCCTGTAAGATGGGATCTGGCTGTTTCAAGTTTCACGGCCTCTGGCCAGCTGTAAATATTTGCGGTATTCTCCAAAGACCGTAACCACTCGCCTGCATGAGCCTTTCCTTCACCATCGAATACTCCCACGCTCTTGGAGAGATCTGGCATGAGGCGCATCGGTTCTCGAGGGGCGACATTTGCATTATTTATGGAGGCGGCTATTAGTTGCATGCCCTCCATGAAGTCTGCTATGGATGGTTGTCTCGAAGCATTGCTACCTGATGGACTAGGTCCAGGTGTACTGCTTTGACGGCGACGATTAGCTTGACCACGACGATACATTGGTAAAGGGGCCATGGTACAAGAATTGTCTTCACTTAAATAATTGAAACGCTCCAGTTTATTGAAGACACTAGGCCTATCTAATTATTCTGAAGACTGAACTAATGTTTGTTGTCTCAATAATAGAACAATAATAATAACTATGAAATATTGTAGGTTTTATTACACACGTGGAACGGAAATAGAAAAATAAGAATGCAACATCCGGGTCAGTAACTTCCGGATCGATAACTTCCGGGTCGATAACACAGCGAACTTCTTTATCGGTTGGGGGTTGACGCGACTTCCGCTATGGCAGCACTACATATAACCTCAAAAGAACACACGTGTTCGGAAAAATGAAATTGTTCCATATTTCATACACAAATGATTAATCACGATGTTGAAGTGTCTGTTTGTTATTCTGTTACAATAATATAAAAACAAGTGTGAACTAGGCGCAATAACGGTAGGGTCTAGAAATGTGTCTTGACGCGCGTTTTGCAGCTTCTACTTACGATCGTATTTTTTGTCTTTGATACACTACGCAAAAATACTATTCGTCTTGTTCATCCCACTTCTGAAATGTTAACTATATCTTTGTTTATTACTATCGAGTAAGGTACTCCTTGTGAGATACAATTGAAAAAAATGATTCAACAGGTGTGGATGGAACGATCTTGTCAGGATTACGATTTAATATATAAACAACACTTGCAATGAAGAAAGATAAGAATGTTTAATGGATTAAGAATAAATGAAAATAAAGATTGCATATAAAAAAATAAAAACGGTAAACGAAGCCCTAGCTTGCTGTCGGTGTACAGGTTGCTCAACGTTAGCTTACGTGTTTGTCGAGTCTTCAAGACGTTGTGGGGCGAGGAAGACTGTCTGCACCCCTTAGGTGGTAAATACGGTGTTGCCAAATGGCCCTAACAGGAAGTTAAACTTTACATGGCGGCAAGTTGAAGTTAATTGAAATACAAAACAGTCATTGATTACATTCATGAGGCCAACGCTGGTAATTATGTGAATGTGCAACGGAATATATAAATGAAGGGAAAGGATGAAGACAAATATGAAAGCTTGTATTACTCGTTAACGTAATAACTTATATTAGGTCAACTGTAACTGAATCTTATGTAGGCCTAGCCTATATGAGAAGGAAAAGGCATGCCAAATAGCTTGGAATATTGCCTTGGTATACCGATGCTCTAATAATTATCCGACTTCTACTGAATTTTCTGTATACCAAGAAGGTTAAGGAATATACTCAATAGTTTGGAATATTAATTTTGTATAAATTATGATTAATAATTATGTGACTGCTGATAAATTTTATGTATATACAAGAAGGAAAAGGATTAAATCGATTGAAAAAAAATTCAACTTGTAAGATTAGGTACTCATGTACATGTTCATTTCCCAAATGAAAGTCCTAAATATACCTTCATCATCTCATTCATCATTCACCAACGCCATAAGATTATACAAGTGCATCATGTTAGAAATAAAAAGCTCTCGTGGTTTTGACTGTAGGCCTATTGAATGTTATGCATAAATAAACAGTAAAAGGAATTAATGTGTCAAATAAAAAGAATAAACTTGTACTGTTAACCCGTTTACTTAATTGACAAAGAAAAATATACATTGGGCCTACTATTTACAGTATTTACATCTCGCCTTCTGAGCTGCTCGAATCTTCGGGAGCAGTAAACTGGGGCGCAGGAAGTTGTCGCATCATGCCCATTGATGTGAACATCTGACCCATCATGCCTTGAAGTAGACGAGTTTGAGCAGCTTGCGCAAGTTTGGCCTGTTTGGCCTCAAACTTGCGCTGCTTCGCAAACTCTTCTCTCATGGCAGTAATGTAGTCAGATGACACCTTTGTGGCAAGTTCCTGTGCCCCAGTCAACTGCTCCGAAATCTTTTGTAGGCTACCAGCGTAACTGGCCCTTCGCTTGGTGCCTCGCGATGGCCCAGGCGTGGCATCCTTAATTGGCAACACAGGTGTGGTGCAGGAACTCGTTGTGGGCATCGATGACGAGGAAGACAACTCTCCTGGAGAGTAAGGGGAGAGAGGGCTAGTGTCGATGATAATTTCTTCCTCTCCATCAGGAAACGTGAATGCATCTGTAACAAAATAAAAATTGTTTTATTATGACTGTTAACTAGGCCTGTTAGATGAATCATTAGGTGCTTTTTAAAACCCCAGATAAAACAAAAAATAAACCCACCTTCATTGAATGGCACAGCTGCCTCAAAGCCAGCAGTTGCCATATTGACATTGGGACGATGTCCCAATACAGCCTCCAACTCGCTATAATAGGGACACTTAGCCGTGCCCTCCCCCGACTTGTTATTGATGGCTTTGGCCTTCCTGTAGGCCACCTGCAGCGCCTTCCACTTGGTCCGGAGCTGGTCCCCAGTCCGGACAAAACCATGGTCTGCGAATATTGGGACCATGGTTTTATAAATGTCCGCATTACGGTATCCAAAATGAACAAAATGTAGGAATGTACAGCAAACAAATGTCAAATGAAAAAATAGGGTTAAAGTCTGGTAGACAACATCAATCAAAAAGGGCTGGTGTGTAAACATTAAATTATCAAAAACAATAATTTTATTGTTGTGTGAACAAGGGAGAAAAAATAGGCTAATTAGAGGTTAAAATGGGATCAAAACTCACCTACTTCCATCGAGGGCTTTTAGGATATCATTGTCGGTGATGACCTGGATTAATAACTCCACCTCACGGTCGCTCCACAATGTTCGTTCCATTATCAAAAAATTGAATGGAAAACAGTAAAAATATTAGATGGAAACGAAACGCAAATTTCTTATGGCGGTGTGGAAAGGCGCCAAAAGGTCGACGTAAGTCGGTAAGGATCGATCTATCGCTTGCGTTCAAGGTTACCTTGAATCGGTTTGACGTGTATATCAATTGTATCGAGTTCTCCAATTCACTTGCCAAACTGGATTGGAACTAAAGTGTTTTACACCAAAACCGACAGGTATATCACCATCTGTAAACCGTTTCGGGAAACGGTTTAGTCAAACCGTTTCCCGACTGTGATTTACGTAGTCAATGACTGCATCCAATCAATTCCAGCAATCTTGTTTTCTTCCCATGAGTTTGGGATTTTCATATCTGGGCCTAGCTTTTTAGCATATTCATAAGCAAATTCACGAATCTGAACATACGTTAGTCCATACTGAATAGCTGAACTCTTTAGCAAGTATTCGGCAAGCATTCCCTCGTCAGCTTGACTGAATACTTGTTGAGAATTGTACTTTGAAGGAAATTTGTGCACTTCTGGCTCCACCTCCACATCCACAGCCACAGCCAGGATTGTCGGTGGTTCTTCTTCACCTACTACAACAGTTCCAGTAACAACATTTTCCTCGACAGGTACAACTACCGGTAGATCAGCAACACTTGCTTGTACTAAACATTTCCGAAATTTTGTCAATCGATTCTGAAGCGTCATTGTTTTTAATTCGTGTGCTGTAGCAGCTTGTCGGACAGATATGCCACTGTTCAAAACATCTCGTATGGCTCCCGCTACTTCGACTTCACAGACACTGCGATCGCCTTTTCTTTTGTACTTACGCACCATGTTAATTAATCCTGTAATGATACAATTAAGTCAATTATTTGTGAAAAATTAAAAATAGAACTAAGCTTATTGAGGTATCCATTGTAGTCCTTCAAACTAGATTGTAACAATTGTTATAACCTAACATGTGTACAAATGTGCCCCAGATGCTCTGTACCATACTGCCCCATTGTACATCAAGTCATAAAAGTGTTTTTGTAAATTTTTCAGGTTAAGCACATGGTACACCCTATTTTCAAGATTTAACCTACTTTAATGGTGTATACAGTGAAATAATTAGTTATCTTAATAATATAACAGCTACTGGTTTAAATACACTAAGAAACAACTAGTAAAAACTTACTTTTTAAGCTGTCGAAGAACAATTATTATTTATCTCCCAAACCACATGTCAGAATGAGATGAAATTTTCACAGCAGGTGTATCTTGCCACTGCCTTCTTCACAGTCTATACCTATAACTACTATGTTAAAAAATGGCGGTAAAATCAGCTCTGTACTAATGTGCCCCATGTATCAATGATCCCCCTTCTCCCCTATAGCCCCAGGGCCATGTTCATTATAGCCTGATAATGCACAGAATGACACTGGCTTTTCTTTCCCAAATATATAAATCACACCAGTGTGTAATGTAATTTGCGCCTTTGAAGAGCCAAAGTGTAGTGCCTGAGCTTCTTCAGAGAGCTTACACTGATAATTCTCTGAAAAATCACAATGGATTATTGCCTCGTGCAGTTGCAGATTATTGATACAAAACTTGTATGCTTTGTATTGATAATGTATGTTGAAGGAATGTTTTTTGAAGGCCTTCATTCCCTTCTGAAATACATAAATTAATTCTTGAACTGAGCCGTTCTTAGTTTCTTTCACAGTTTTCTTTACTGTTATCTTCTTGGAATCACCATTTCCCAATGATTTTTCAAATTCGTGATCAACTTTTGACCATTCATACCATTGTGTCAACTCCACTTTTGCCGCGTCACACACATCAATGGGAACCGATTTTTCGATACAGTCTGAGCATCTTTGATACATACACTCTATGCTGTTTATGTCACAAGCGATATGCGGCACCAACTCATCGAGGTTCAAGGAATTGATACATTTCAATAGCTTGAGCTTATTTGCCTTAAACTGCAGATTGCTATGCACAATGCACAAACAAGTATTCCTATCTTGGGCGCTTGGATTGAGAACGTAGAACGGTTTGTATCTGGTGACGACATTCAGTGTTGGGGAAGTTCACTTTTAAAAGGATCTTTTTAAAAGTTCAGTTCGTTACAAATAAAACGATCTTTTTAGAAGTTCAAGTTCGAATTTTTGTCTTCAGGGTAAAAGTTCAAGTTCAAATTCAAAAAAATAAAAGTTCGTTTAAAAGTTCGAAAAAAAGAAAAATTATCACCGTATTTTTATTTTCAGCTATATTTTATTAATAATATGTAGGCATACCTAGTATAAAAGAACATTCAATAATGATGTATAAAACAGGTAATACAATAATAGAAAGGCATTTATTGGCAAATTTCCAAATGATTGGTTGTTAACATTGATATGAATAAGCACTACAACTTGTACTTTCAATAATTTGACATCCAGTTTCTGGTACAAAAAAATACGAAAATAGGACCTATCCTATGAAAAAGGTGACGACATTAATTTCCGTATAATATACATCAACATAGTAAAGCAATATTTTAATGATTACAGACATCAACAAATAGGAACTTTTCAGGAGTACAGGCTTTCTATAATTATATATAGAATTCATAATTATTGGCAAGATAAAAATAAGTAAACTACAGTAATGGATATAAACAATAGATAATGATTAAACGAACACAGCGTTAATACTCATACCGCTACTGTGAATATGCAAAAGCATCTAATCAACAACATACACGTTCATCATTCAATTAGGGCTAGGCCTACTTGGTCATTCCAATTTTGAGCATTAGCTGATTTTCGAAGTTGTCATCTGACAATCTACCCCGTTTACGAGTAAAGATATCCCCTCCAACACTAAATACCCTTTCAACTGCTGCACTAGATGGGATCGCAGTGTTATATTTTAGGAAGAGGCTCTTAATCAGAGGAAATGAGTGAAGATTTTGTAACTCTCCTGATGGGAAACTGGTGTATCTCTCAATTTCCGCTTCCCAATCTGATCGACCAGAATCCCGGGCCGATGGACTCTTGAAGTCAAATAGACCGTCGTCTAACTCTTCTTCGGCCGCCTCTGTTACTTGGGGTGGTGCAGCTCTTAGACCTGCTGCGCTAGCTGCAGCCAGGTTCAGCCAACTTCTTGCCTGTCGCTCTCGACGGGTATCTTTGATCCAGTTGAACTGGTATTCAGGATGTAGCACTGCTGCCAAAACAAGGTCTTCGCGGAACCACTGTTTGCTGAACCTAAAACACGAATTTGCATGTACAAACGAATTATAATAAGTTTATAGCTTATGATAAATTCTCAGGAATGAAATATTTATATATTTCTTACCTGGCATCGATGGACGTAATCAGTGCCTCAATTAGTGGCTGGCATATGGTGATGGCTTCATCACCTTGCATTACAACCAACCGTCTTCTCAAAGCATGTAGTATGGGCAACAATATGCCCATGTAGGCTTTCAATTCTCCTTGCAACCGGTCCAGTGACGTAGCTACAGGCTTCATGACCTAAATAGTGGAGAGATCATGATTTATTAAATATGTACATGATTCAAACTTAGTCTGAAGTGGTCAGGACAATTTTTTTTATATATAAAAATGTATTTGTGTGGTAGACTGGGGTAGCTAGTAGTATTACCGTGCAATATTCCCTGATGAAATTGATGTCCGTTTCTCGTAACCGAGGAAGACCAAGTTGGTCACAGATATCGTCGAAACAGTCTCTCTTATCCACCAATTTCCTGTTAATGCAGCTGAGGGAATCAAAGAGAGAATTCCAACGGGTGTCGTTCGGTTTAACCAAGTAAATTCCCAGCTTCTTCTTAATCAGGTCACCGTGGAGGGAGCTTGAACTCTGCTTATTCCATAACGCAGTGCAGCGTGCTAATGCACCTCTAGATACTCTCTTATACAGTGGGTCTTGATCCGCCCTACGGGTGTCTGTAGTTGCTATCAAGTTCATAGTGTGCGATGCACATCTCTCGTGGTTGGGTAGGTGATATCGGTGTGTGACTGTACCTGCGTCATCCCTTTCAACCTCGCCTTCTTCAATCATTTCCCCGATATTAACAAACTCAAAGTCTTCATCTACGTCGTCTGGCTCATCACAGAAAACGCTATATAGAGAAATTCAATTTACATGAACACAGTGTTACAATACATGAACATCAAAATTTATCCTGTAGTATACTGGAGACTGGTCTTTCCGACCACTGTTCGCTATCTGTCGTAATTCGCCCTCCTGCTGTGCCTAAAATACGGGAACAGAATGTTACAGAAAAAAAGAGGTTATTTGGTCCAAGTCAGAGGTCTGATTTTCTTCATAGATTGCGTGGGGCTAATTGGTACGAAGTTTTTGCGAAGTGTTCTGCCAATGATAAATTTGCAGCTTTTAACGATACTTTTATGCATCACTTTGACAGTAGTTTTCCCAGAACTAATGTTAGAACATTTCTTGAGAAGCCAAGAAATAACTGGATAACCAAGGACCTCAAGGACCAGGCCAGTTTCTTACGAGCCCTTGCTTTCGAGACTAAGCAATCTGGTTCTACTAACCAAGAAACTGATCGCTACAGAGAGGCCAAACGATCGTACAGATTGAATCTTCTGGCTGCCAAGAGAACCTCCAATGACACCTTCATTGCTAATTCATCCAATATTGGCTGCGCATCGTGGAAGCTAATTAAACGAAGTACTACATCGACCAAACCCAAAGAGAAGAATATCTCATTGAAAGTGCAGGGGAATGTCATTTCAGACTCTACTGATGTTGCGAATGCTTTCAACCATTTCTTCACCAATGCAGTCCCCGATCTCTTAAGATCTCTTCCGCCTCCGACTGGTCCCACATTGAGTGTTTCGTACTCGGTAGGAAGTATTTTTCTTTTCCCGGTACATACTATGGAAATTGTTTCTATTATCCAACGTCTAGCAAACAAGCATTCTGCAGGCCCAGATGAGATTCCAACATCAATTCTTCGTTCTTGTGCTCACGTAATTGCACCGTATTTAACTGAGGTTATTAATCAGTCTTTCCTTGACGGGCAGTTTCCTTCAAAGTTGAAATTAGCCAAAGTGATTCCCCTCTTCAAGAAAGGCGATCCTACAGATCCAGGCAATTACCGCCCAATCGCTCTCCTCTCATGCATATCCAAAGTGTTTGAAAAAGCTATGCTTTCGCGCCTTATGTCGTATTGCATCAAGTTCAACATTTTCTCCGATTCCCAGCATGGCTTCCGCACGGGTAGATCTACCATCACTGCCATATTCATGTTTCTTACTTCTGTTTATCAAGCATTAGACGAAAAATGCAGTACCTCTTTAGGCCTCTTCTACGATCTCTCGAAGGCGTTCGATAGCGTGGACCATGATATATTATATTGCAAACTAGATAGTATGGGTATAAATGGAAACGCATTGCGATGGATAAAATCATTCCTCTCTTCGAGGCAGCAAATTGTAAATATCTGTACGACAAGTGAATCGGACATAAATTTGAATTTCAAATCTTCGCCGGCCAAGATAACGGTTGGGGTTCCTCAGGGATCAATTTTAGGACCGCTTTTGTTCTTGCTTTATATTAATGACCTACCGGCCGTGTGCAAGGATGGTCATATTGTCCTCTTTGCCGACGACACAAATCACATTGTTTCTGCGCCGACTATTGATGATGCCACAGTCTTAGCTAACAAAGCCACAACCCTAATGCAACTATGGTGTACCACAAACAGGCTTCTTTTAAACGTGTCTAAAACCACGTGTATGCAATTTCATTCATACCAAGACAAGCGTATCGCAAGTCCGCTTATCCGTTTAAACGGCTCTAATGTGCAGGTGTCAACTTCTACCAAGTTTCTTGGCATTGTTATATCAGATACGTTGGATTGGTCAGTACACATTGAAGAAATAGCCAAAAAAGTCCTGAAAGGTATTTACATGCTCAGAAGTTTGTGCCGCGTTGTTTCGTCTGCGGTCTTACGCATGGTATACTTCGCTCACATTTTCTCGCATTTACAATATGGGATCCCCTTCTGGGGACACTCGCCGCACGCTCAAAGACTATTTGTGCTTCAGAAGAGAGCCGTGAGAATACTTTCGAATGCACGAAATCGATCGTCTTGCAGACCCCTCTTTAAAACTAGCTCGTTATTACCGCTGCCGAGCATTCTTATCCTGCAGTCAGTTGTTTTTGTGAAAGAGAACTTTCACCTCTTCAAATGCAACCGCAATGTTCACCAACATGGCACCAGGCGTCGTGACGATGTGCGAGTCGAACAGCACAGACTAATGTTGTTCGCCAGTAGTCCGCATTATTTCATGTCTAGTCTATACAATAGCTTACCTGTTGATATCAAGTCTATATCTAGTAGTATTCTCTTCAAGTTCAAGGTGAAGAAATTTCTATTTGTCCACTCATTTTACTCTGTACAAGATTTCCTTAACTACCGCCAGGCTCTGGACTAGACATTATTACGCCTATCTGTATTATTCATTGCATTTATATTGTTATCTTGTATTCATATGATATGTTGTTTTTATATTGTTTTTTTTACTCAATGCTGACATTTACCATACTGTATCATGTATAGTCGCTGGTAATAAATTATTATTATTATTATTATTATTATTATTATTATTATTATTATTATTATCTCAAAGTGTGAAATAGACATGTGGATCCAATATCAGATCTACATTGACCATCAATCGTAACAGTAAACATACCGAAAAGCTTTTACGAAATTGGAACCATTATCTGTCGTAGTACCCACAATCTTGTTCTGTATCGCAAATTCTTGGTTGATTGCTTGCAACATTTTTGCTATTTCAAGGTAAGTATGTCGACCCAACATCCTTCTGCAGGCTAACACTGCGGTCTTGCGAGCCAGTGTCAGTTCGTCAATCCAATGGATTGTGACTCCCATGTAGCTCCTAAGAGATAATAATTATATGTGGTATGACTGAAGACATGTTTTTTTTCAACGTAAAATCACGCAGTAATTCTTATTATTTACCTGTTAAATCCTTTCCAACAGTCTGCTGTAGTTGCTACATATTTTGCTGTGGAAACAGTATCTTTAATTGATTCAACAAATGCCGTGGCCTCAGATTCAATTTGTTTAACAAGAGTTTTTCTACATATTACTGTTTTATCCGGTTGTAGGCCAGTAACCAGATCTTTGAATTCATCTCTTTCCACAATGTTGAATGGATGTAATCCTTTTATCACGAAATTTGTAACAAGCCGATTCACTTTTTGCTGTGTCACAAATCGTGCCGCACTCATATCATCAATTTTTAGTTGTTTCTGCTTTGGTTCTACAGTTTGTAAATCTTCGTTGGAATGTCTTTTTTTTCCTGAACCAATCACTTCAAGCTTCGACAATTGAGACGAATGATACGCCTAGAAGAGTGCAAAAGAATAGTGAAAAATACGAATGAATTTCCTAAGAGAACTGGGAAGCTAGGTGACAGTTTCTGAACCAGACCCTCACCCTCAGTTTCATTCATTGGCACACTCAAATTTTCAAAATTATTTAAAACTTGACTGGACGTAAAAAATGCTCGAATGAGTCAGCTTTATTTTGCTGCTGAATCTTCCTTCTCTGTGCACCACTTAAAAACACAGTTTATTTCGAGACCCAATATCGACAGCCCACAAATCACACCCACCCTACACTTGTCCCTCCTGAGACACAACTAACTAATTCACAACAGCAAGTCAGTAACAGACATAATTCATTTGATCATGTGTCATATTTACAATAAAAAACGTCAAATTAATTTCTGAAAACAGCCACTTACGCCACTGGTGACAGCCGTTAGTCCGATCTATTATTTTATCAAAATCACGACATGTGAAACCGAAACTATGAACACGAAACAACTATGGTAAAAAAGTTAAGCCTACAATTTCATTGAGAAAGATTGCTTACCGTAATGTGTCGTTTCAGGTTTGATGACGATGACTTGTTTGCCGAAATGAGTTTTATTACTGGCGCACATAGCAAGCACTTGACTTTGAATGCATCTCCAGTAATATTTTTTTCCTCAAGGAAAAAAAAAATCCTGAAGTTTGGCCATGGAAGACGATTTTGACCGTGGCCTAGAGTGGTCGCAGATCCAACTTCTCGTTCTGGTTCTCGCTCGGTACGGGTACTTACAGTAGGCCTAACACCACTTACGCTAGCCACGCTCTCATCCACCTGAAGTTCACCATCAATGTCCTCTTGATCAGACATTGTAGATCATTACTATCTTGTACGGACACTAATCACACGATAACGTAACGACGGGTTTAGAGAGAAATAATAGTATGCACTTTTACTTCCCAAGTTCCCTATCAATACGTACACACTAAACTGCAGCGACTTCAAGATCACGGCACGCTCGGTCTATTATCTATACGTTGTAACTTTAATACAGATTAAGCTAAGGCAGGTTTCGGTGCACGCACGACCGTGCCAAAACGACCGTTCCCGAGCCGGGGAATCACCACATCAAGACGTACATTCGGCCAATAGATCGGCACTCGGCCCGGAAACAAACGAAGTGCAATCTTGTATGGTATCATGTGCAAGTACCAACCAAAAAAATATGAACTTTCAAACGAACGTTCTGAACCTTAAAAGATCGCGGAAAAATCGATCTTTTATCAAGTTCACGTTACTGGTGCGTGAAAGTAACGCGTTCATCAAAAAGTTCGAAAAAAACGAACGCGTTCGCGCGAACGCGTTCGTTTTAAAAGTTCATTGCCCAACACTGACGACATTCTCCCTTCAACCTCTTCTAAAAATGTTTTGTACAAGTTCTTCAAACTGTCAAGAAGGTATCTTCGCTGTTCCTTGATTTTGTCCATCGTCGTGCACTCTTTTTTGCCAGCGCATGCTCTACTAACGTCATCGCGCTCAAAAATATTTTGACTAGCCTTTTCTTCATCACCAAAGACTGTCCCTTGTTACGCGCAATTGAAATGTGAACACTACCCTTCAGTCCAAGGTTATTACCAGATTGCTGCAACAAACGATATTTTTTTGTCAGTTTGTTTCCATCCTGACGTGGTTTTTCGTGGTTTCCCACAGTCCTCGAAGCAAATGCTTGGATGAAGTACTAATTGGCCACGACCATTAATTAATAGAGCGATAGGCCTAATTATAACATTATAGGCCTATCACTAATTTAATTTGTGCTTTTTGTATAATGATCAATTTTACATCTGCTGTCAAGGGAAAGAAGTAATCATTGCCCAAGAGACTTAGTTCAAAGTGGAAGATATCAACATTCGTGTGTTTATACTGAAAGACTTTTATCTACTGCGAAAAATTATGGTCACAGACAGCGCAATCCTGGTGTTGAAGACCATTAGTTTTAAATAATCAAAATGGGGTGGTAAGATCGCCCTTGTGGTGCCCCGTCCAAACGATCTTATCTTTCATCCATAGCCTTAATTGGGAAACAATGATTTTGTATCAAGTTTCGATGTTATTGGAAAAAAAAAAAAAAAAAAAAAGTTTGTTCCTTACTAGTTCTTTTAGTAACCGTTTGTCATTCGATTTGGAAGACCCTTCATATTTATCCTGAATCGATTGTGACAATGTATTGAACAGTAATAGCTGTCCACAGCCTTATTTTTCTTTGGTGTAATTACACCGGGAAGATTTTTTAGAACGCATGAATTAGTCTTGGATCTCGGCGTCAAGTTATTTTCAGTTGAGGAAGCCGCTGAACTAGGCCTATGCGAGGAACGCTCACTACGTTTCCGATATTTATCGCGAGACCTTCTCAGTTTTTCCACTTCTTCTTTCAGTCTTGTATTTTCTCGGAAGAGTCTCGTTCGGTCGCGCCGCACGATTTTATGACCTCGCTGATGTGAAACACTGGGCTGAGCCATCTGACCTAGATCCGAGTCAGGTGTAGTGGGTGGTGTATAAAGTCTCTCTACAGCCAAGATGGCATCCTTCTGAATGAATGAATGAATATTAGAGTTTTAAGGCGCATCGACAGCGAGGTCATTTAGCGCCTGTCGAAATAAGTTGCAACAAAAGGTGAAAAGTGTGATATAAAGGTGGAAGTGAAATTTTGATGAGAACACCTAAATACATTAAACTAAGACTAAGACTAAACTATGTCTACAGTGTCTAAAGACGTTATACACTAATTTGTTAAAACCGAACATGTGTGTGCTGTAAAGGGTCACACCCATGGGACTAGGATGAGAACGTTTTATTACTTGTTCTCAGTTCAAACTCCCCCTAAAATAGGAGTGGAGGAACGACAAACCATAATAGATATATGGTGGAATATGGTTTGATTTAAAATATTCCTGATGTCTATCCCAAGAGATCGGCATCAAGAATAAGTATCAAATGTCAGAGAGCAGTACACTGGTAAAAGATGATTGCACAAACAACGTCATCTTGAACGGACATGGAAATGTCCTGATTCGGGCAGTTTGAAAAATGATACTGGTAGCAAGACGACTTTATCGTCTAACGCAGATCCACGAGCATGTCAAATGAGATCCAATAGCTTCGATAATCTTAGAAAGCTGAATATGGTATCTATCGATTTTGAATTATTCCCTAAAATCTTTGACATTGTGTCTTCCATACGAAGCTGTCTCCTCAGAGCAGTATATTTCTGACACTCGAGTAATATGTGTCGAACAGTTAAAATCTCGTTACAAATCTCACATCTAGGGACGATTTTATCGGGGGTGAAGAGATAGGAATGGGTTAAAAGTGTGTGTCCCACTCGCAGACGAGTGAGAACTACTTCCTCCCTCCGTGAACCTCGGATTGAAGATTCCCAAGCACTAACAGTTGGCTTAATCTCTTTCAGCTTGTTGTTGGTCTCCCTGTCCCATTCTTTTTGGAAACGAGATTTGAAAAGTAGTTTGAAATACACCTTGAAATCATTGAAAGGTACTCTCGGGTTATCAATATCTTCTTTCTCCGTCGCTTCTTTGGCAGCCCTGTCCGCTGACTCATTACCACCAATCCCCACGTGTCCAGGTACCCAGCAGACCACTACACTGACATCCTGCGAGGCAAGGGCGGTCAGGTGTGTCTGTACTTTCTGGACTAGATGGTGAGTTGGGAAGATCTGAGTCATGGCTTGGAGTGCACTCAAAGAATCGGAACATATCAGGAAGCACGTCTCAGGCCGTTGTTGAATGTGCTGTAGAGAGGTGACAATTGCAAACAACTCTGCTGTATATACACTACTCATCGAACCTAATCTGATACTAACAGTGGAGGATTCGCTAACGAATGCGCAGCCAACTTTGCCGTTCAGTTTTGATCCGTCCGTGTAGTATTTAATATGTCCGGGGTAGTGTGTGCAGAGCTCTAGGTATTTTTGTTTATACTCTTCCGCACTCGTGCTTGCCTTCGTACTTGATGACAAGTTCATCAAGCACTCCGGACGTGGAGCCAACCAAGGGGCGGTATCACTAAATTGAATTGGATAGACTCGAGGGTATACAAATGACTCTTCGACCAAAATATGATTCAAACGAATTCCAGTTGGTATGGTGGCGAATGGTTTCGATTCATAGAGAGCATGAAATCTAGGATTGATAACTGATTGGTAGGTGGGATGATGCTTACTGCAGAATAACTTCGAAGCGTATGAGCAAAGGAGATATGCACGTCGACTCTTCAACGAGGGCTCACCAGCCTCACAATACAAGCTCTCCACCCGACTGGTACGGAGTGCTCCTATGGCCAGTCGGATGCCTGTGTTGTGAACTGTATTGAGTGGCTTCACGTAGCTCTCTCGTGCCAAGTCGTACACAACACTACCATAATCCAATTTGGAACGTATTAATGCTCGGTAAAGCCGCAACATCGTGGTGCGATCCGCTCCCCATTTGGTACCACTAAGATAACGGAGAAGGTTAAGTGATTTGAAGCACTTGAGTCTGAGTTGGGAAATGTGAGATTTCCAGTTCAACTTCACGTCAAACGTCAGCCCAAGGAACTTGGTCGATTCTGCGAATGGGAGGAGTTCTCTACGAAGATATATATCTGGGTCAGGGTGCAGGCCTCTCAGACGAGAGAAACGCATGCACGTTGATTTTGATGTAGAAAACCTGAACCCAGTTTCATGTATCCATGCTTCCAGTTTCCTAATTGCAAGTTGGATTTGGCGAGAGGCCGTAGCACTTCTCGCTGACTTACTGAATATAGCCAAGTCGTTGACAAATAAGGAACAAGTGATAGAAGATGGAACGCTTCGAACAATACCATTTATAGCGATGGCGAACAAAGTAACACTGAGGACAGAACCCTGTAGTACACCGTTCTCTTGGATGAAATCATCCGACAACACATTACCAACTCGTACCTTGAAACGTCGGTTGGTCATGAAATTACAGACAAAATTAGGAAGATGGCCTCTGAAACCCCATTGTGACAAGGTTTTCAATATGTTGAAGCGCCAGGTAGTATCGAATGCCTTCTCAAGGTCGAAAAATACAGCTATCACTTCCTGCTTCGTAAGAAAAGCTTCTTGTATGAAGCTCTCCATACGAATAAGATGATCCAAAGTATTTCTATTTTTTCTGAATCCAGACTGTACTGTGCAAAGGAGGTTTTTTCGTTCCAACCACCAAACGAGGCGGTTGTTCAACATCCTTTCCATCACTTTACACAGACAGCTGGTCAGTGATATAGGTCTATAGCTTGATGGTGAATGCTTATCCTTAGATGGTTTGAAGATCGCTACCTGGATAGCTTGTCTCCAAGAATTTCATTCCTCTATGATGGCCGTGATGCAGTCCATGCAAAGAAAAAAACCATCGAAGCACGAAGTGTTTGCCAATTTCGTGGCAGAAGAACTGGAAGATATCCAAGACGGTGATATTTAAAAAAAACTGAAACGCCTCATAACGAATGCTATAGCTGATGCGCAAGATGCAGATGCCAATTTGCGCAGGGCATTGTAATTATTGTATATTATTGTAATTATGTGTATTTAAATTAACTTCAGTCTACTGGTTATCTCTTCACAGTCCTTAAAGTCTAATACCGTAGCCGTTTGGTCAGCAGAGTCAAAAAGTAATTTTGAAATTAATTCCATATTGGGGAAATTTTAGTCAAACTTTATTGAACATGTGTATTCTTAAATTGAAATTGCATCAAAAACACTGTCATATTTTTTTGGCCGAAGTTACAGCCCTTGAAAGAAATATTAAGTTGCTATTTTGACTCCATTTTGGTGAGAAATCGACTATTTTTCCTCTTAAAATGAGTGTGATTCATAAATAAGAACGGGTACCTATATTTATTTTTGCATAATTAGATTCAGAATATCTTCATCTTCAATAAAACTATTTTTTTGATTGAATGTCATTACTTTTAGTGTATTTTAATGATCTATTAAATAATAAAAACGCATGAAATTTGAAGGTTGCGTGTTAAATGATAGGGAAACATCCAGTATTTGAATTGATATATCTCTAAACTTATGCCGGTTAGCCTATCATCTGTTTTGATATTATTATCGAGCACATCAAAACGAATCGACTGACGAAAACTCATGATTTTCTCATGACCATTAGGTAATGGAGGTTAGACCTTAATATTCAGTAATGCATGTGCAACCTATAATCAGCGTGTTCCAGTTATTAAAAATAAAAGTAAGCAAAGCAGTAGTTCAGTATTTTATGTAACGGTATGTTTATTTCAAGTAATTGATGTATCTCAAACTTGGGCCTATATCTACAATTATCCCAGACTTATCATTTACCTTCCACTGACCACCTACGCCTATTTCAATATACATTGCAAATGAGTTAACAAACTGGTAACAATAAAATTCATTGAGGAATAACAAATTAATTCTGCTTCAACAGTTGAATATGTACTCGTCTTGCCAGGGCACAGTTCCTTCGTTACTGAAATAATCCCTAAACTCATCCCTTATTCTCATGGGAACACGCGGCACTCGATTTCCTGCTTGCTGGCCCAAGGATCGTAACGCATCATTTTCAGCTCGCCAGCTACCGAGAACAATTGCGCCGTTCTCCTCTCGGTCGACAGAATCAGAAGGCATGTAATTGTTCATAATTTCCGTTCTAAGGAAATTGTGTAGTGTGCAAGCAGCTAGTGTTATCACTCTAGCCTTGTCAGCAAAGAGATTCATTGTTGTAAGGAAAACTCGAAAGCGGTTGGCCAAGATTCCAAAGGCATTTTCCGAGACTCTCCTTGCTCTGCTTAGCCGATAATTGTGGATCCTTTCCTCCAGAGGAAGAGCACGGTTCGGATATGGTTTCATCAGATTTTCTGATAACGTGAAAGCGTCGTCTGCCACAATGACAAATGGTACAGGTGTATCCCGACCTGGCAGTGACACAGGAGGTGGTATGTTTATTGTTTTTGACGTCATAGCTCTAGCTAGGTCACTGTCTCTAAAAACTCCTCCATCACTCACACGACCATTCGTACCAACATCAACATATATAAATTTATAGTTGGCATCTACTACAGCCAACAAAACAATACTATGGAATGACTTATAGTTGAAGTAGGTCGACCCAGCACTTCTTGGTGGTCGAAAGTTAATATGCTTCCCATCCATCGCACCCAAACAATTTGGGTAGTTCCACTGCTTCAACATTTCGTCAGCGACAATATGCCATTCACTGCATGTGACCGGGACCTAAAATTCAATAATAACAATATAATTCTACAAAAGTCTCAATTCACGATTAACTGAAAAGTATACCGACTGACGTCAGCCATTGAATTTGTAGCTTTAGCTGACAACAAGCTTACTAAAAAATGATTTAATATAATGTTGAATATACAATGTCACTTATACATGAATTTAACGGATTCATTTTGTAATCGAAGTTGTTTCGATCACACTGGAACTTACATGATGCAGAGGATTAGAGATTCAATTCATGGTTGTCACTTTGCCATACAACTCCATGTCTTTAGCTTACGGCAGTAGAACACGATAAAATAATATGCCATAGGCCGTACATAATATGATATAAGAACTTCATTTGTGCGGCCGGGTTAAGCCGCAATGGCTTTTCTTCCACCAAACCACTTGAGCCTACCAGGCATTTTTGGGGTTATGCATCTTGTTATCTATTCGACACAAACCTAACCCTTGAACTGTCAGTGAAAAAACTTGACATCTAGGCTACCCAAAACACCTTGAATCATCTATCAATATTTACAAGCACACAATATTATTACCTTCAAATATTCATTTTTCAGTTCCTCGTAGATTGCTTGGCACACTGCTGGAATGATCAACGATAAAGTGCACGCAGGGATCCTAGTCGAATATGCCAAACTTTGGTAACTCTCACCAGTTGCCAAAAATCTGAGTGTTACCGACAAACGATCTCTACTTGAAATGCTTTCTCTCATGTTTGTATTTTTCTTCTTTATTTTATTATCAATAAGTAATAAAAGTTTGTTGAAGGTGTTTTCATCCATTCTGAGGAAATTTTTGAATGCTAATGGATCCTCAGTTGCTAGCTCGTCATGTAGAAGGCTCAATGTACTTTTCCCACTCAATTCTCGTCTAGCCACCCAAGCCTTCCTCCAGCAACTTCTTACTCGCCTTTGACGTCGCTTCTTTCTCCGTTCATAAATACGTTTCAAATTAAAAACAATTAAAAGGTCTCGCAATATTTCCATGTCAACTTGCGCCGCCATATTTGATTCCTAGTCAGCTGTTGCTGAACTAAGCCATGTAGATACTAAATCAGCATGTTCAACTATTGTGACGTATGTGCCGTGTATGGCCTTCAAAACTTGGACCGTGTAAACAGGCGTACAATGTTTCATCCCAGTTACTGTCAAAGTACTTGGACCAACCCTGGAATCCAAGGACTTGGACGAAAACTTGGACCGTGTAAATAGGGCTTTAGTAAGCAGGTGAATTAGGAGGTAAAAAAAATATTATAACTGCAGATGTTTTCTTGCAGATTCAACATTTTGTACTATTGTGTCAGTAGTGTGACATTATTGAATGATGATTGTTTTTATTTATTTTTGCTGTTCTGGTTAATTTTATTATGCACAAAAATCATTACTATAAAAGCTGAAAGCAATGCGGTCATTTTGATACCACAGTTAATTTTATACATGAGAAAATAGTACATTTACGTTGATTACAAAATATACAAAATTCTACTGTTACACACTGCTTATAATATACTCGCTTTTGAACTGATTATTATTGTCATCAAAATAGTATTATTACTTTTCTGAGTGTTAATTAATAAACTATGAACTTCCAGCTTCAGTTTGATATGTAACACATATACATAAGATTACTTTCAATTTTATGCTTTTTGGACATTTTTAAATGGACGTACCCCTCTGCGCACCCGTTACTTTTTTCTTGTATTTGAATATTATGATGGTTTTGGGCCTTGAGTGTTAAGACAAGATTTGTTTGTAGAGCCTAATATTGGTATTGTTTTGTTATTCAATGACATGCGGTTGTCTCAGCCGTTGATGGAACAACGGCAGTGTACGTGTAGCCCAATTGTGGCCAACGTGAATGAATAAGATATGAAGAGAATAACACCATGATATGACAGTTTATATTAATACCCAATTCAGTGCTTCATTATTGTATTGTATTTATTGTGTATACACCATTTTACATGACAACACAATATTTTACATACACAGGTTTAAAAAATTTGTCACAACTAAAACTAACATATAATAAAGTACTAATGGCTACCTTATTCTATAAATGCGACACTTGTCAAACTTATGACCATCCCAACACAATATTGTACGTCATACACAGGTCTTGAAAATTCTTCACAACCAAAACTATAATTATTATTTTCAATAAAATGAATAACTGGAACTACTCTGTAAATACTACTCGTCAAAGTTATTAAAGTAGTGAGTAGAGCCTACCCGCCACGCTAGCTGAACGTCTGCTCGAGACGCTCTGTTTACACTGTGATACCCAGAACAGCACATTGCTAACTCCAGACAAATACTAGGGACGTTCCCAGCTTCACACCTGCCAGGCAATGGGGCTGTACTGATAACATGGATGGGCTAGGTAGATTCACATCCACGTCGATACTACTTTCATCGTCACCACGACCAATCTCCAGACGCTTCGGTTACAAGGACCCACCACTTCAGCCAACTTGCACTCTATGCACTCTCTTACCCGAATAACAATGGCATTTACCCCTGCCATATGCGCTCCCATCCCCTACTCCGGCATTGTTGCCTGGCAACATCACCTAACAGTAACTGCCACCTCCACTATTTAGAGTTATGACACGAGATAAGTCAAGTTTTACTCGTTAGTCGTTATTTGGGGCACCATGTGATGTTTCCTTGCTCCAATTGTCACACTTCTACTTCCGTGGCCCTTTCTTTTCTGTTTCGTCCGTCGTGACAGGCCCCTCTGACAAAGAAGAGACTAAACCTACCTTCATCCTTCTATGTCAAGTTTCGCTGCACGGTGATAACCCAAATAACGAGGAATTTGAGTATTGTCAGAATAGTGAGGTATAATATGATGATAATAATATCATTCCAATTGAATTGCATGGTAATGTTGGACATCTGGGGTTGTATTAGAAGTGTGAAAATACTAATGTACAGTAGACCCTACATATGATTATTTCAAAAACAATTAGAGATGATGTGGGCCGTAAAATCAGGTTATGTGGTGATACATTTACATGAACCTAAATAGATAATGTAATTTTGATTTGACTTGGAATGCAAATACATACACTTATTAATACACTTTTCTTCTAACAGATTAAAAAAAATGAAAATCTGATCAATCAATCTACAGAAAAAAGATAATAGTAATAAGATAACCGTCTAAAAAAATCATTATTGCCATTTGGTATTTATTGGGTTTCATACAGGTATTCAGGTAACTTGGTGATATGATGGAAGTAACTTGGTGATAGTTTATTCTTTCTTTTCTTTTTTATTGTCATGAAATAATATTGCCTAAAAGATACAGCTAACAATGAAGAGACCTATTATACAATGATACAATAATAACGGTCATGGAGCATTAGGAAATTAAGATGTTTTCATGTAGAAATTAAAAGTGTTTAATCGGATGTCTCGCAATCTCTGCACATAAAGTACAGCTCGTCTAACACGTTCTGGCATTTGCAGTGATGCCATACGATGCACATCGTACACAGAATCCATTTGACACCGTTGCTATTAGTAACGTCCTCGTTGTAACTGTTGACACAAGAACCGTAGAACCAATCAGCAGATTTTTTAGATGTGGCCAGCTTCTTCACAGACAGTTTTTGTTTCGGTGACAGTTTTTCCCTTGGCGACAGATTTGGTAGGCCTATAAGGCTTTGTTGATACTTGGAAGTAGTGGGCCTATCTTCTGGAGAAATTACTTTTGCCAACGGGCTACGTTTTGCCGGCCCACAAACTTTCCTGCAAATTGGAACGCGAAGAATGTCGTCGATGTTCGCAACGGTAGGTGTAGGATCGTCTGGATCGTCTAGGCCAACATTGTTCACCACCGTGTCTGCGGCCACCAACGGAACATTTCTTTGTTCGGTTACGAGAGATGGAGCGATGGCTTCATCGGGTATTGCGGCACGGTTACACGGGTAGATACCTGTTTACTTGAAACTATTTATTATAGTCTGCGAACGGGAAGCAAACATGCTGATGCTAACAGTGTATTGAAATCAATCCTTCCTGGATTTTCACCTGAATTCTGAACCATGTGGCTAGCAAATGCCATGTAGCATGATGTAGCTAGCAAATGCCTTTTGCCATTCCTCTTTGAGGGGCCAATATACGCCAACATCCAAGGGCTGAAAGAGGTGCGAAGTGTGTGTTGAGAAAAGTCAAGATGGATATCATTATCACTGGCAAGCTGTAAGACTTCTGGGGTCATATGGCTAGAATTGGAGTCTATAATCAATATCTGGGGGGGTATTTTTGAGGAAATACTTGACCATTCTTCAAACAAAGCGCTGTTGATCCACCTGTTCTTTGATAGACATATTAGACTGCCAGGAATGGCATTAATAAGCAGACCATCAACTAATCCAACACCTTTGAAAATTATCATGTGCAGAATACTCTGTCCTGCTGCGCTTATACAACCGAGGACAGTTGTGGTTATACCGCGTATAAAGTCAATGCCATAACTAATCTACTTAGGTGAGGCCTATCTTAGTACACTATAACTAAACTAGTTGGGTGAGGCCTAACAATATGATATATTGATTTCGTAATTCTAATGTTGGCCTCCTATGATTCTAATGATTCTAATGTCGTATATAACAATAAATGAACTGGTGAGGTTCAGACAAGAGTGTTTGGTGTTCCACCTAACTTTGAGAAAACTAAGTAGGTATAATCAATTTTTAAAATCTACTGTAAAGAGTATCCCACCAAAAAGCTGAGCTGAGCTGCCACAATAAGCTGCGTAATCTCAAGTCTTAAGTCTTCCTTCAATTCTGAAAGAAGTGATGCCATTGATTTTCCAATATACTTTTCATACGCCTCATCTTCTGTTTCTTCCGGCCCCCCCGACAGGCCCTGTACCGTCTAGATTTTAATGACTTTTATAAATGATCTGAAGGCTTCGTAATGTGACAAGCTATGATGTCTCTGAGAGTGAGAGAGCGATCGAGATAGATAAGTCAAGGGGTTGTACATACTGCCTGGATTCTGTATGTGCCCGTGTAAACATTTACGCGGTAACTCTGAATTTGACAGATCTCTATAAATGGTATTAATGGTTTCCATTATTGATTTAGGTATTCAATGTTTGTGTACATACACGGGTAACTTGTTACTGAGCATAGCTTTCTGGTATGCGCAACTAGTGTCGGCTCCATTCGTACAAAGACCCAGTAGCGGCACCTCCTCTGTAGAAAGTTTATTGACGCACGTCGCCCAAAGTGCCCGGTTCTTATCGTCTAATTGATTTACATTGCGACGGATCGCTAACGTATGATATAGTTGGAGGTTGTTGACCTCTGCATTAGTCGAACGTCTCTTTCCACCAATCAACTTTTCCTCTGCAAGACGCTCATTCCGTCCGCAGCACCACATACTGCACACCTTACATTGCTTCCAAACGTCGAAACATCGCAACTGTCCCGGGTCCCACTGCTTGATCCCATCAAGTTTTGAACGCACACACTTTTGTCTTCTGTTACTTCCCAAAGTGTTGAGTTCTTAGAGCAGCCTTGACAAAATATTGTTAAGCAAGCAGCATGTCGGACTTTTTCCTTGTTTTTACATTTTCCTGTATCGGCGCTAGTATCGGCAATCTTCTCTTGGGCGATAGGGAATAATCAAATTGCTCACCTCCTACTGCTTTAGTCAGTTCTGAATGAAAAATATCAGCAGAAGTATCATTATTTCATCGCTCACTTGCTGCTGCTTTTATTCTGGCTGAATAATGTTGTATTTTGTCGTCTCCCATGTATTCTACAAGAAACTTTCTTTTTCGCTCAGTGTTCTTTGTTGAATTTTGTCATCTTTTTGACGATAACTACAGTATTTGTACTGCAATCCAAGTATTGGTCTAATGCAAACTTCAACATTATTCAATAGTTCTTTCATGCTCAAACTCTAGAGTGAAACTGAGTAGGTAGTAGGCAAGGTGTGCATAGCAGACAGATGGTCAAACTTCAACTTTCAAATATAATTGATAATGTTATTTTTCTGAATTGACTCCAACTTCACTCATAGTACACTAACCTATGGTCTCCCACGGTACTAAAATATTTACTTGAATTCGAAAGATTTGGTAGAACGACAAAAGAAGTTGTAATATATTGATCGAGGAAGGTCAAACTAGGGAGCCTGACAGGTTACCTATCAGGAAATGAGGATAAAATATCACAATCTGCAAGAAATTTATGAAAAAAAAAAATTAAAATGATAGGAAAAATGAAATGTATACGGTTACATAAAATGATAGCAGATAATTTGATACCTTCGGTAGCTAGCTGATTGAATTAAATAATACTAAAAAGATGAACCTCGAGTACTGGAAATGGTGCAGAGCTCTAATAAAACCCAAGAGTGAATTGTTCATTGGTCCAGGCAAGCCATCTGGCCGAGGAGCCTTCAACTTTCGCCAAACTTTTTTCACCCACGGTGAAAAAGTTTACCGGCTCTTAAGCTAAATTTCTTCAACCATTGGCCTGTACCAGTGCTTGGTAATAAACTCTTACAACGATGCAAAGTTCAGCAGATTGTAGCCACAGTGCAGCTCAGCCACAACTTTTTGCCCAAAGAAATAGCAGAATCCCTCGCTACGAGTGGAGTCAGAGGTAGTAAAATTATAACAATTGAGTTTTCTCTTATAAGACGTGCACATACTGATGAGAGAACAGCTTCTCAATCGTAATAGCACACAAATAGTTTTCCCATTCAGCTTTAATTCAGCTGTATCAGAAGCCTTTTCCACCCTCAACGATTTCTTTTCTCTTGAATGAAGATCATGATTTGTTTGCAGTAGTATTTTTCTGCCTCGTTTATGTTGGTGTATTGAGCACACTGTGCGCACCGGTCTTTTTTGGTGGTATTAAATATCATTTGATACATGCTCTTTGAAGCCGGCATTGTGTTCTGGTATTGTTGATGATTACTCGCGATGCATTGTTGCTACGTCGAGATTGCCTTCACTGGGTTCTCGCTTGTTATCAGCCCGACAATAGTGAGATGTATGAAGGCGAATGATTTATGTGTTTGCGAACGGTTTCTTCCATTTCTGGTTCGACTCCACGCTGCTTACCGCTTGTCTTTCTCGAAAAATTCCTCATTATTGTTTTTTTTTTCATGACGATGCAAATCATAGTATTTCCCACAGCTAAAGGCGACATGAAAAAGGTCTTGCAAACTTGGATTTCTTCCATCGACTTCAAATGAGTCTAACATATTTAGTGATGGGCGGGTTTTCTTCTGTACCTTTGTCCAACTTGATGGGTTATCTATAGCTAAGGAATTATCAAGTAAATCCTGGCATTGTTTGAGATTGATATTATCAATATTGGGCCCACCATTACAATTGACAGTATTGTCAAACCTGATAGCCTTCCCACTGAGTTACGATTTGCATGAAAGAATGCTCAAATTTGACAGTCGATCACTGCTCATGGTTGAGCGAGTGTATGTTTTTATACGTCGCATTGTTGAAAAGCTGCGCTCGGCAGTTGCACTCGCCACCGAAATAACTAATATTAGCTCAAGAATTTTAATTAATTCCGAGAATGCAATTTTCATGTCGACAAGTTTTATGTAGAGATTGCAGATGTTTTTACTCTTTCCAACAAATACGTTTCTTTTACCGATTTGCATTGTGCTTCAAGGGGGCATTAACCTGTTTTCATGGCTTTTTATCATCGTCAGTTGGAATTATTTCTCCTGAACACAAATGATTTTTCTAATTGTTGCAAGTTTACATGCTTTGACAATAGCTCCATAGTAGTATTGAAGTGAGTCAATATCTCTGTCGGTCAACCGTCCCTTCCCTGATGATTTTTTTTTTGTCACTTGGTCGTTTCCCTCGCACAGCTGTACGTAGTTTACGCAGTTTTGTTCCCGTGCATTTCTGTATGACCGATGCACTCTAATTTGACCTTGGTGACCAAGTCTCCGTACGGTTTGACTTATAAAACAGCATTAAAGGCACGACTGTCTCCATCGCTGATATATTCTGTGTAGCGCAAGCCATTCTTCTCTTCCGAACGGTTGAAAATTGCAATAGCACCAGCACGACTGTCTCCATCGCTGATATATTTTGTGTAGCGCAAGCCATTCTTCTCTTCCGAACGGTTGAAAATTGCAATAGCACCAGCGACTTCCTTACCCCCTGGATGATACGCTGTAGTTAGCCTTGCAGTTTGCACTATGTGACATATTCCATATTTTGTATTCATCAGATGTCTTGTCCATCTTGGAGTGAATGGAACAGGAGTGGCAATACTTTGAGGAAACTTCAGTGTTGATTACTTTTCCTAGTCTCTATATAGGCCTATGTATCAATACCCTAAATTATTGACATTGATATATATATGAGGGAGTAAATTTAGACAGTATTGTGCCTAGTAGTCTACATTGGAAATCAGTTCAGCTCACAATTATTGTCTTCACGTTCCAGTATTATAGGGTGAGTTTTCATGAATCTATTGTCACATTATATGATATTATTTCAACTTGGCAATTTAAACAATAAACTTTGTGATCCCTTTTGATATTTTATTGTTATTTAATGCTATTCGGGTGATTCCATGTCAAATGAATAAATGCATTGTCGGTGACCGACTCCGATTTTGATGAAATTTTGTACACACTCTGACATGGTTGCTAGTAACAATCCTAATTTTTTTCAAATTTTTGTGACTTATATTTTCAAAGTTACGGGGTCGCGAAATTTTGACCCCGAACGGTACGGAACGCGTACCACTCCACGGTTTGTCCTGTAACTCCTCTCCCAATTAACCTACAGTGCTGAGCAAAGGCTTGTTTTAAAGCTCTTGATGAGACCTGTGGAGAAAGTACCATAAACATACACTTTTGTTACTTACATAGCTAATTGTATCAGCTTACATCTTCCTGAGGTCAAAGGTCATTTGAACAAATGCTCCATCTCGGATCGTCATGTAATTTGGCACAAATAATCTGAACATGTGCTCTCACTTCCCCAGAAAATTTCAAGTTGTTATCTTGAAGAGCTTTTGAGATAATAATTATTTTGTGCACATATCAACTACACATGCTATATTTTTGATACCTCAAATGTGTACTATGTAATATTTTCAGTGAATTGCATTTCATTCAATAAGTTTAATGCTGAGCTATTCTTATTCTGCATGTTCATTCATCTTTTACATTGACAACAATCAGTCACAGGTTAAGACAAGAGCTCTCTACAATTAGCCATCACACTTGTTCTTACTTGCTCAGACGTGTTAGCCAGTAGCTAACCTGCCTGCAGCCTGCCACTTTTGTCTCATTCCAGTGCTAGAATTCAGATAGTTGACATCCAGCATCAAATATCAAAAGTGCAATTTCAGATAGGATGGTTGTTGAATAACTTGAATATTTCAGTACATTCTCAATTTAAAATTTATAGAGAGAGACAATTAGTGAATTGTATTTTCACTCCAACTTTTTTAAATTTCTTGATCTGTGGTTAGTGATAAACAAAGTGTTTTGGTTAAGACTTGTGTGTTAAGACTTGTGTGACTTTTCTGTGTGTTTCGTGCACTATCAATAATGTTTTGCTCTATCGGGGACTCCTTGTCTCAGGGTTGCACAGTGAATATTCCGTTTAAAAATTTGTCCGATTTCAATGACATTGACTGTAGGCTGTTACAGCTTCGTTTCGACCGTGAGGAAATAGAAAGTGTGTGCGTCAAACATGAAAATAAGTTCTTACGGCATTTTGCCCTGAATCAAAAGTTATGTTGTGACCCTCTGGGAGAACATCCGAATGCTCCTAAACGTAAAACTCTGCGGGAAATTGACGTGGATTACATGACAAAATACGAGTGTGTCGTAAAACTTGTTCCAGGAATGAAAGCATGCCTTACCTGTAGATTATCCATCACAAAACAGTTCAATCATAACATGGAAAGATTAAGTGAGATTGATCAGGAAACTTTATCAACGCCAAAAGTCGACAAGCCTAATACTTCAAGTTCGTCCGACGAAGAATTCGTAACTCCCGTCTGTGAATCGGAGGCAGTCAATCAATCGCTACTACTCATTGGAGAATCTCCTGTTGACACCAGAAAGCTGAAGGGAAGGACATATCCTAAGAGGAAACTGAAGAAGATAAAAACCAGTCTGATAAAAAAACTTAGAGGGTTGACTCCCGAAGGTACTGAACTGCACTTACCCGACTACGTCTCTTCATCAGACGAAGATTTCAATACGCTTCAAGATTACGATACGATCATGACTCAGCTTAAACATAAGTTTCAGACTTCTAGCAGTCGAGGGGAAAAGGTGAGAGTTTTATCTGTTCTCCCAAAAAATTGGAGTTCACGAAGAGTAGAGGAGGAGTTCGGAGCTACCAAATACATGATAAATCAAACAAAGAGACTTGTTGCTGATCAGGGAATTCTTGTTTCTACAATCCCAAAGCCAGGCAAATCTTTGTCATCAACCACTGCCAAACTTGTCCGAGACTTATATGAAGATGACGAAGTGAGTCGAATGATGCCGGGTATGAAAGATACTGTGTCCGTGAAAATAGAGGGCGACAGGGTATCCGTTCAGAAAAGGCTCATGTTGAACACGTTGAAGGAAACGTATCAGTTATTTAAAGACAAGAATCCCGATATCAAAGTCGGCTTTTCGAAGTTTGCTGAACTCAGACCAAAAAGTTGTGTTCTTCCCGGTGGAGCCGGTACGCATTCTGTTTGTGTGTGCACAATCCATCAGAATCTCAAACTCATGCTTGTAGGAGCCAAAATAACAATTATGTTGGAGGAAGATTTCCCTACACATCATCACATTTTAGCCAGTATTATGTGTAATCCACCACAGACCGATTGCCATCTTGGAAAATGTACAAGCTGTCCAGGGACAGAAAAGCTGCAACATGTGTTGGAAAAAGTGTTTGACGATGAATTGATCGATGACATTTCCTTTAAACAGTGGGAAACTACTGATCGATGTAACATAATAACATACCAAATGCCTACAGAAGATTTCATCGCTAGACTTGTAGAGAAGATTCATATCCTACGAAATCATGATTTCATTGCTAAGGAACAGTCTTCGTTTCTGAAAGATTTGAAAGCTGCTCTGAAACCCGGTGAAGTAATTGTTTCGGGAGATTTTGCAGAAAACTACAGCTTTGTTGTGCAAGATGCAGCTCAGGGGTTCCACTGGAACAATAGTCAGGCAACCCTACATCCCTTCGTGTGCTATTATATGAAAGAGTCGAAACTAGAGCACTCCAGTTATGTATTCATTTCTGATTGCCTCGTCCATGATACAGTTGCCGTGTACACTTTTCAAAAACAGATCGTACCTCTTTTATGTCAAAAAATTGGAGCCGTCACCAGAGTCATCTACTTTTCAGATGGTGCTGCTTCGCAGTACAAAAACAAAAAAAACTTTGTTAACCTTTGCAACCACGAAAGTGACTTCAACGTTCCCGCTGAGTGGCATTTTTTTGCCACATCACATGGTAAAGGTCCATGTGACGGTGTAGGCGGCACAGTCAAGAGGCTTGCTGCACGCGCAAGTCTTCAACGACCATATGACAGACAGATATTGACTGCCCGAGATCTGTTTGATTGGGCAAAGGAGAATCTTGTTACAAGCTCTTTCTTATACATCACAAATGAAGAAATTGAATCAAACAGGGCATTTTTGGAAGACCGTTTCAGCTCTGTTCAACGTGTCGTTGGAACTCGTCGGTTTCATTCCTTCATCCCGACATCCACCACTTCTCTGCAAGTGAAGGAATTTTCCTCATCAGACGTCAGTGAAGAAGTGGACGTGGTTATAAAGGGTAGTGTTGCAAGACATGACTATGCTACCTTGAAAGATATTATAATTGAGGATGTTAAAGAATTTGTGACAGTTAGCTATGATGAGCACTGGTGGTTAGCATTTGTCCTCCAGAAAAATGCATCTTTGAATGAATTAAAAGTTCGCTTCCTGCACCCACATGGACCATCACATTCATTCACATTTCCAAGTAAAGACGATGAGTTGTGTGTTCCCATAGATCACGTTCTCTCGACTCCTTCCGTGGAACTGAGCGGACGTGGAGGGCGCTTGTACAAGCTGACAACTGAGAACAGTGAAGCCGCAACGAGGAAGATGTTAAGCAAAAAGAAGGCAGATCAAGATAAACTTGGTACCGTGATGTGAATATTTGACACATTGGACACATTTAAATATTAATAATCTACTAACTGTTTATATTTTATAGAAAAAAGGATGCATTCAAACTGCACAGTGAATATAAGTTTCAGGTTTCAGAGTTGACTTGAAACTTTTTTTTTATATTGCTTACCGACCCCACCAACACCTAGGTTATACGGGGGTACGAATGAGCTGGTGATAGTGAAACGATGAAGTGATGATAGGTGAAAGGACGTTTACAAAAACCCATGGCTTATGCGGGACTCGAACTCACGCCCAGCGGTGACTTCAGTTACTACCGCTAGCGATAATTGACCTAACCACCGGGGCGGCCGACTTATAGCTCAACTAGTGAGAACTTCTAGTTAGCTATGTTGGATATAATGAAAACGAAGGAGATGAAACACATGTATAGTATTTTTATACTTTATACGACATGAAGCTACTCGAAAAAGGAAGATTACTTACAGACTGAAGAATCGATTGTATTAATACTTCTATATGTGGCAGACCGAGAAAATGTCGTTTTTACCTAGTAACTCCACAAAATAATTATTATCTAAAAAGCTCTTCAAGATAACAACTTGAAATTTTCTGGGGAAGTGAGAACACATGTTTAAATTATTTGTGCCAAATTACATGACGATCCGAGATGGAGCATTTGTTCAAATGACCTTTGACCTCAGGAAGATGTAAGCTGATACAATTACCTATGTAAGTAACAAAGGTGTATGTTTATGGTACTTTCTCCACAGGTCTCATCAAGAGCTTTAAAACAAGCCTTTGCTCAGCACTGTAGGTGAATTAGGAGAGGAGTTACAGGACAAACCGTGGAGTGGTAAGCGTTCCGTACCGTTCAGGGTCAAAATTTCGCGACCCCGTAACTTTGAAAATATAAGTCACAAAAATTTGAAAAAAATTAGGATTGTTAATAGCAACCATGTCAAAGTGTGTACAAAATTTCATCAAAATTGGAGTCGGTCACCGACAAAAATGATTTAAAATTTATTCATTTGACATGGAATCACCCATTCATGATTATCAAATAAACAAGTCGTCTTACGACGCACCCTTCGCCTATGAAGCATCCTAAAGTTATGCCTTTATCAAAATTCACTTGATAAGTAAGGTGGTGGATAGAATGCTATCATCTTGAGGTAGAGCCTCATGGTTGACAGTGTGGCAATCACCGTAGTTCATTAAATCGAAACAAACTATATCATCTATAACTATCTATGACTATTTGATCTGTCATGAATGTGTACAGAGGAACGTCTGATTGCTTCTGTGGTTTTGGCCTCAAATCTGCAATCACTGAGGCTAAATGCGCATTACATATGGAAAGCTTTTTTGGAATCAAATCTGTCAAACATGGTCCTTGCTATTGTTGATTAGCTCGACTATTCATTGTGTGTTGTGGTGTTTGAAGTTATACTTGGATATTAATATCATAAACAAGATTGTTGTTTATTGGTTCAACATTAATATAAGGTTGAGAACTTTTTGCCAGCATTTAAAAAATGGTTTAAAACACTATTTATTGGTATATTTGTATATTTCTGAAGGAGTTTGAGAAGGTTAATCTTTTCTGTTGGTTAACAATTTAAGCTGACATATCACAAGCCATTATGCAAACATTGCACTCAGCTGAAAGCTCTCTTTCAACTGCGGCAGGCGTCACTTACCGAGGTGTTGTTGGGATTTAAGAGTCTCCCTTCCTTCAAAAAAGGTTTAAATAAGTTTTGATCTGCTTATTAGGTCTACATAATTATTACCTTTGGCCAGTTTCTCGAAGCTTGTAGGTTGTCAGTATGGTAATGGTTTGCAGGAATGAAATCTCTTGATCTCACAGTCAACTATGTGGTAGTTAGTCACACTCTAGATACAATGAGTGACATAGTGATTGCAGTGCCATGAAAACATTCCATCCAACGATATTACAGTGTTATATTATTAGAAAAGACTCCCTTCCTATTATATACCAGTAGAAAATTGAGGAGCTACTTTTTCTACAGAGATAAAAGGAAATATGTTACTGGTCGTATCCCGAGGCATCTAGTTCTGACCGTCTGAATGATACCATTTCTCACAAATGGAATCACAACTGATGACACTCTTTTTCCGTTATTTCACTCTGTGCATGAGCCACATCAGGAATGCACTTAGGGTCGAACAATGCAATAAAACCCGTTATCAGGTTGGAGGGTGTTGCAGGTTCTAGCCAAACTGTGGTGAATATTTCCACGAAGCATCGGCCCTACTCCCCCGAATTGTTCAATTGCCTATTCAAGGAAGTATAATGATTTCCCAGACAATCCAAGAAAGTGTTGGGTGTTTTATTCAGCATAGGATGTCGTGTAAGAAGAGGTAGTTTGCCTAACTCACCATCAGGTTTGCTTAGATCTCCTGCAGTTGCTCATGAATGCACGGTGGCAAGTTCCCTGTAGGGGAGACCGGGGTTGGTAGGCCACCTTTTAACTCTTTGAATTCTAGGAAGACTATGAATTGAAGAATACATTTTCTTTTCAGGTATACCCATTCTTTCAACCTTTTTGTACGTTAAAACCACACACATAATTTTCAACAACTTATTTTAATATATCAAAATAATTCAAACAACTTTCAAAGTGTTTTGGCCAACCTGCCCCATGACAGGGGTTGGTAGGCCGACAGTGTGGGGTAGGTTGGCCTATGCAATTTATGAACCTTAATTATATTGGATGTTCAACTACTGAAACAATGAATGCAAATCATTTAAGAAAATAATGTGATTTTATAATTCTTTATTTATTATTTTGTTTTTATTTTTTCCCAGTAGGTTGGCCTTCTGTATAGGCCTACATAACTTCCCATATCTATTTTTCACAATGGTCACAAATATAATTTTTATTTCCCGAAGTGCACAATTCATGTGCCCAGGCCTCACACTTTAAACAAGATATCCAAGTTTCTTTTGGAGCGCTGGATGCGAACGATTCTGAACAAACCGAACAGAAGCAATCATCTTCCGTAGGCTTAGTTGTAGCCGTAGGCCTATTAGCATGGTGTTTATTCCTTCTACTTTTCTGTTTTTTCTCTTTCAAGTGTGCAGCAGGCTTCCTTTTATTTCGGTCCTCCTCCAATTGTTTTTTGACTGGACTGTCAGTTAAAATGGCCGTGCGGCCTTTTCTGCGATTGTTGGTGTGTTTCCGCGGAGCAGCTTTTGGGTACGGGCGTAAATCCTCGGGAGTCACACTTTTGGGACTTGGTCTCTGGACTGAAGATGGTGTATGCTCAGCAGGTGGAAGATTTTCAACTTCACGTGAACAACCTGCGACAGGTTCGAGGAATCCGGTTTCTGGATCGATGAGAAAGTCGACTTGATCGGTCTCGAGAAACAAGTTCGACACATCGTCGTTGCAATTCATTTCATCGAATGAGAAGTCTAGTTCACCCAGGGCCTCATCAACTTGGGGAATTGGAACAATTGGTGCCGGACGGTCAGTAACGAAGCCAGGCGAAAACTCTTCGGAAAGAAAAATGTTCCGATTAAACGGAACAATTCCACTTACACGGAATCCAGCCGTAATGTTGGCAGGCGTAATCGCATGTGGCAACGCGATTGATACGATCGCAGGTATATCGTAAATTGTCATGGTAGAACCGGGATGGTTCACCATCCACCCATCACAAGCCGTATTTATATATTTCTTCAGAGGTCCGTACACGGTCCTATCTAAAGGCTGTAACTTGTGCGAGCAGTGGGGTGGAAATGATAACATCACCACTCCACTTGCTTTACACAAGTTCAGGCCTTCGATAGACAGATGTGAGCCGTGATTATCTAATAAGAGAAGCACGGGTTGCTCTTTGGTACACTTCGTATGCTTAATGAAGTGATTGAGGAATTGAACAAAATGTGTCTCCGTCATCCACCCTGATTGATTGGCGGCTCCAATGCTGCCAACGGGACCATGTGTAATGAAATGATCACGAAAGTTGACGCGGGGAAATATGAAAAACGGAGGAATACTATTACCCGTTGCTGATACCGCCAATGTCAAAGTGACCAGAGTTCCACGTTCAGCAGACGTCAATTTGCCCACTTGTTTCCACCCGCGCCGAGCGACAATTTTATCAGGTTTTTGAACTGTTGTGACACCAGTTTCGTCAAGGTTCCAGATGTCATTTGCTTGGAACTGATGACGTAACATAACTTCGTTCAAGTTGTCAAAAAACAAACCAACATTGGTTTGATTAAAACTCGAAGCTCGGGCAAGGCTCGTTGCCTCGGGACGCCTTATAGACAACGTTAGATGTCGCTTAAGGAACCCGGTAAACCAGTCGGCTCCTGCCATTAGCTTGTCGCTCCAAGAGTTCGGGTGCTGAAGACCAAGAGCTTTACAGTAGTCGTACGCCAACTTTCTGATCTCTTTGGGAGACATACCGTAGTAAATATCGGAGGCCTTAACAATATACGCCACTAACGTTTTTTCTTGTTCTTCGTTAAACACTTAACGATTTTTTATGTAGCCAATATTTGTTTTTGGCTGAACATTGGGACGTACTAGGGCTATCTCTTCTTCTGAAAGCTTCTTGCAGTAGCGCTCTAAAGTTTTACGAGGAATGTTGAAGTCTTTCGCGACACTGTTAATAGATTTCTTCTCATGTCTTACACGCTGTACTGCCAGAAGGATGATATGGGGTGCAGTTTTCGCACGATCAGTGACTCTGACGTAGTTTCTCATGATCTGACAACAATTAAAGATATGTTATACACTACATAACCTATAAAGTTAAGAGTTGGCCAACCAACCCCATCATGCATTTTCAGATTTGTTTTGGTTTTAAAACTAAACCTGTCAGTAAGTAATATTTTCAACACTACAAATGCAATTCATAATAATTGAAGTAAAAACTAATTTCTCAGTTTTTGTGATCAGTGAAAAGAGAATAATATACAAAACAATTAGTAGACTTCGGAATGCTTACCAAACAGCTGTCAAAAACAGAAACCTTTCACAAATCCAGTGGAATGAAGCTAGCAGCATGAAAATTTCACGTTCATCTCGAAATGTGTCTATCGATAGTCGATTGAAGTTTCGACTTTTAGTTCCTAATAGATTCCAAGATATTGAGAGTTGGCCAACCAACACTTGGGCCAACCAACCCCGGTCTCCCCTACTCACATTTCATACCCCTCGAATATATTGCTACCAAGCTCATTCCAGTCCCTACCAGTTCTATTCAAGAGGGAGAATTTATTCACATTTAACCTAGCCTCATTGATAACTACTACTCTATCGTGACTTTTTCTACTCCTGTGTCCAAATAATGGAAAAGCCCGAGGCACCCTGCTCTTCTAGTATGCCAATAACTGACGTAATATTTGACAAGACAGTTTGAAAGTTCAATGCTGAGTCTTGCAAAAATGCACAAAGAATTTCAATTTGTTTGAATATGAATACCATTACTTTGATTATGAACAAAGTTTCATCCTAGGCATTGAGCTTGGTGAATATCTCTGACAATGTTTATACAATTTTAATATTGTTCTTTAATAAGAAACGGCAATAAATACAAATACAAATACAAAATGCTTCGCAAGCCGCTGCACCTATGTCACGTGCTTCTTTTTGTGAGACATGGAGGAACTTCAATGAACTTACATAATTTTCCAAGAGTGAGGTCAGCAAAACAACACATACACACCATTTTGTTGCCTATTGGTGGGGACATTGACCAATCCAGTTGGTTCTCTGAAGAACAATATATATTTGTGAAATAAAAATAAGAATTAGAAGAAAAGATATACCGAGTTGAGCCCAGGCCTAAGGCACACGCCTTGCCCCTATGGAAATTGCACACATCGACATTTATAACAAGTGGCTGTTTTAGTTGTCCCTGTCACCACTCAGTAGTCGAACCTGAGACTAACTATGAGTACTGGTTTGAGGAAGGGTCCGTTCGCTGTGAAGAACAATAACCTATTGAAATTAACAGTAGTGTATTTGGGTCTGTCCACAGTTATTAGGTATATTATTATTATTTAAACTCTTGTGTACTCCAGTTACTGTTGCAGCATTTAAACTAGTTCTTCTCACTTACAGAATAAAAAGTTTTTTCACATAGGCGCATGCAATTTTCAGTATGTGTTGAATAATGTAAATGACTTCCTGTAATGTGAAAATCTCACTACAAATGAATCATTAATAGATGGAAATTGATTGAAAAGGAAACGACACTCTTATGGAAACTTACTGTTTACTACACAAAAGTTGACTACCACTCAAAAGTTCCCAGTGGTATTATTGGAAGAACTTTTGAGTTGTATACTTCACAAATTCATCACTCGAAAGTTCACTACTGAGTAGTTCTCTACACAAAAGTTCACTACTGAGTAGTTCTCTACACAAAAGTTCACTACTGAGTAGTTCTCTACACAAAAGTTCACTACTGAGTAGTTCTCTACACACAAGTTCACTACTGAGTAGTTCTCTACACAAAAGTTCACTACTGAGTAGTTTTCTACACAAAAGTTCACTACTGAGTAGTTCACTACTGAGTAGTTCTCTACACAAAAGTTCACTACTGAGTAGTTCTCTACACAAAAGTTCACTACTGAGTAGTTCTCTACACAAAAGTTCACTACTGAGTAGTTCTCTACACAAAAGTTAACTACTGATCCAGCAAACAAAATATCTCCACCCGCATTTCGCCAACACCTTCGCCCATGCTCTAACCATACTGGGCCCCTACGGGCTGTCCGTGAGGGCCCCTGTAAAATGTGACACTACATTTGTGGGTGATGCCTCTGCACGGGCAACTGACTGTTCATCCTGCAGTCCACCCTCAAAACACCGTAATTCCGCCAGGAGGCTGCCCACAGTACACCATCACCAATTAGGGCTAACTGCATTATGCCTCCATATTGCCCACTTTTCCCCATCATTATGCCAACATTCAACCAGTAATTTGCCCCATTTTAACCGGTATATTACCACATATTTTGCCCTCAAATTGCCATTATTTCACCCTTACCATTCTGCCATTATTTCACCCTCACCATTCTGCCATTATTTCACCCTTACCATTCTGCCATTATTTCACCCTTACCATTCTGCCATTATTTCACCCTTACCATTCTGCCATTATTTCACCCTCACCATTCTGCCATTATTTCACCCTCACCATTCTGCCATTATTTCACCCTCACCATTCTGCCATTATTTCACCCTCACCATTCTGCCATTATACTACCTTCATTTCACCCCAAATTATATTGGCACAGTAATTGAGCATATAATTGTGAATTTGACAGGAAATATACACATAGGAATTATAATTGAAACATATTATAAACACATATTCAATGGAATCAAAATTTTATTGACATATAAGAAAAAAAGACAATGGTCAAACAGGTTTTGAGATGAAATACCCAGAATTGGAGTGTATCATTTTCTATTATAAGCCTACGTCGAACGATTGAAATGAAGCTACTTTGATTGGAAAATATAACAACAAAATACTAATAAAGAACAAAATACCGTATCAAGAAACATTTCAGAGCAGAAAACCATTGAACAGTCACATAGAATTAAAAACAAAGTGCTCGAAAATCTATAATTCAAAACGAAGAATATAATTCGAAGATGGGAACATTTAGTTTCTTGCGCGATAACTATAATACCATCACATATTCCTAAGTGATGTGAGCGTTGAAATGATTGTAAGTAACATAAGTCGAGATAGATTGTTCGACAAATAAAAAAAATTAAATACTATTATAATTCAATACGTGATTAGTCGCACACTTTTCAATTATACATCGAACAATTGAAGCTACTTTGATTGTAAAATATAACAACAAAATACTAATAAAGAACAAAATATGAAGAAACATTTCACAGCAGAAAACCATTGAACATTCACATAGAATTAAAAACAAAGTGCTTGAAAATCTGGGTACGTCCACAGTTAGTCTTTGGATGTTCGGATTACATTTTTTGTACTTTCATGTCTTGCTATAGTATTAAGAACAAAGGTTCATCATAATATGTATATATAATATGTTTGGATTGGGGCCAGGTATAAATAAAAATGTAAGTTCAATTGCTATTTCTCCATATTTATTGATTTCATAGCGTAAGTCTTGGGACAAAAAGTGGCCGTCACTATTTTCTCATGAAATGATTTCAACAAATTCTCCTCAAATATTGTTATTATCAAAATATAGTAAGTTGTGACTAACAATGTCATCTAGTTACGACTAAAAAATCCAAAACACACGCACAGAATAAGTATAGTGTAATGAAAATTAAATAATTACTACTGAATGATGTGTTAGTCTCCGGACGTTAGTCTCCGGACGAAGTGGAAATAAGCATATTACTACCAGTCATATCTCACAAAACAAAAACTGCTTGTAATCTAAAATGGAAATTGCTCCTGAAATCAGAAGCCCTACTTACAAACCCTTATTTTTACATTTATACTACACATGAAGTAGTTTATACACACACTTACATTTCTCTACAATGTAGCTACAAAAAGATCGAGTACCCTATTATACTCTTTTAATGGGAGTGAAAACATTGCATGTCGGGAGTACGATATTAGTTCAGGGGAGCACTGTAATGTTGTGAGTGCAGAATCGAACGCAATGGTATCCATATCATTTTTGTCGGGCCACATAAAGCGATTGGCTCCAACAACTCTCATGAATTTTATTGACACATTGCCGTCTGGAAAAACTGCCTTGATTATACCGGGCAACCATTGATCATCATAAATGACAGCCATCCATTGCTGTAGGATGGGGCTGCAATCATTTACTGCTGGAGATTCTTGTTCTGACTGAACGCTAGGAACGTCTTCTTCGTCAAAATTGTCTTGGTTTACATTCAAAGGTTCTTCATTCGTAGCATCATCTGGGCATAATCTCACACTTACTGGTTCACAATCAAAAGCAGACATCTTGATGTTGATGACGTACGGTGAGATTGCTTCTATTTGGTGTAACTTCTGTGTACCTTTCACACTTACTATGTGCTCCCACTGCTTGTCAAGCCGCACCTTCGAGGCTTCAATGTCCTGTGAATCTACGAGCATTAGTGTAGTCTTCAAACCTTCACAAGCAGCCACAAACGTTCTTGCATCTCGCACAACAGCTTTGTTGGACCGCACCTTGTTCCAAATAAACCGTTTCACAAATGCCCCGACTCCATCGACGGGATCCTTCCCGTGGGACGTGGCAAAGAACGTCCACATAAGTTTGTCTAGGGAGTACTGTACTTTGAGAAATGTTGTATTAGAAAAGTTGTACTTCTGTTTGAACTGGCTTGCAGCACCGTCTGAAAATACCTAAAGTTCTTTCATGATGGAGTTTTTGTCTACATGATCATCCAAAATTGTCTGGATAAATGTATCGACACAATATCGGTCGTGCGATATATTATCGCTGACGACGGCATAGCTGTCGCACTGGTTTGGTCCGTACCACAGTACAGCTGTGAATATAGCGACCTAAGGGTTCGACCAGTGGGCGGACTGGATTTCGTCTTGGTAGACACAACTGTAGTTCTCTGCAAAGTCAATTTGCATAACAACTCTTTCCCCCGATGCTTTTTCCCTAGCATCCGTGAAATATTTTTGAGACTGGCGCTGATTAAATGTGTGCATTAAAAATGCTGGTAGCAATATATTCAACTCCTCAATCGCTTCACTCAGTTCTTCTTCCACTAATATCTGCTCAAAGCGCTTATTAACAAGTTTCCAGTTTTTATATTTAATCACAGAATTCTCGACATCTTGAGCAATAACATCTTTAAATTTATTTGAGCAGACATCACAGTCAAGAGTCATGCATTTCGAGCTGTCAGATTGGCTGACAATGGAGTCAATGAATCCCTTCGAGGATATGTCGAAACCTATAGCACGCTCAGAAACAGCACAGCATAGGTTTTCAAAATCTTCGTGGTACTGTAGAACGGGGCGATTCTGAACACTTTTGACATACTTCTATGAATCATTTTTACACTTCGGTATTTAGTCAGTTTTTGTTTTTGACCAAACTATTACTAGGATTCAGACTACTGGATGTGCTGAAAAGCAACTGAAAAAAAATCCCATGATATGAAAAAAAAACCTCCGTGTTCAGATTCACCCCTTGCTGGGGTGAACCTGAACACTATTACATTTTCAATGATAACTAGAGAACCATGAGACAAGGGGTGAATCGAACCCAACAATGGCTTCTCTGGAAAATTTTATATCCAGGTCATATACTGCATGCATGTATAAGTCTTTTGTTGAAAGACAAAATATATTATGCGTTGTATATTACACATAATCGCTATAAGCATGTGAGATTTTTCATCAAATCGTAATGGTTGGAAAAAAATGAATAATAAATACTTGATAATCAATTTGCAGCTTTGTCAGCCTGTACAATAAATGAACATAGATCTGAGATTGATGATATTTTTATTTGACATTTTTACACACATTTTTAAATTTTTAATGAGCACTTGAAGTTACGACTAATAATTCAATGAAAAATTAAATACTTTTCATACAATAATTTTAGTAGGTATGTGAATTTTATATTCAAACCTATATAGCCAGTAACAATTGTTTTAATTATTTAATTGTTCACCCTGAAATGGTGAAGTACTGGTAGCTTTATTAGGCCTCACAAAATCTATTGCAATTCATTTGTTCACATCAACGGGGGACTTGAATATGATGCAAGTACCTCGCCGATCGGGATTGTGTTCTGGTACCTCATCATTCAGGACTTGGTGCTGCCCAACCCAAGACACATCCTCTATTTCTGGAAATCGAAATATCAACCTGCATGAGTCAACAGGACTTAGAAATTTCACTTCCGTTTCATTACGGATCTCATCAGACTGAAGCACTTGTCCCAGAAACACTTTACTGGACTTGCTACGTTCACTTTCAAACTCAACCAAAATATAGTCTCCCTGTTTAGTCTTCTTAACGGCTCGATGTCGTATCAATGGAACGTTATCGTCTTCCGACCAAGAAACGTTGTTAGTTACAGTTGTGGGAACGTCGTTTACCGGTATTTGACGATTTCTCTGTCGATTGTTAGAACGCACTTGTGGTGGTACCGGTAATTCGACTTCGTTCAACGTGTCGTCATCAGATTCCGCTGCAGCAGAGTGCGTCTGATCCTCACTGTCTTCTGCGGATGACGAATCTGCTGTTACGGAACGTCCTGCAACTACATTTAATCTTGACCTTTTCTTTGGAGCAGTCTTACGTTGTTTCTCTAGGAACTCAATTACCGTATCGTTGACCAATTGTGGAATGTCACCTACACCATTTGGCTCTCTTCGACGAGGAAGTCTGCCCAGCAATTTGTCTTTGTCTACAGGGGAAATACCCGTAGCAACAAACCCGCTTATGATATTTTGTGAACTGTTCTCCTCGATTTTTGAGAGCAGAGTTTTCAACATTTTGGGAAAATCGGATTTATCTACCGCAGACGAGCGAGTATGAAGGACCTTCCACTCCTTCAACAGTGATCGTCACGCTCGTTTAAGAGGAGCAAAAAAACTAACATCGAGCTGCTGGGTTAGATGCGTGCTGTTCGGTGGTAAGGCAATGAATCTTACGTCATTTTCTCTACAAAGCTTTAGAACTTCGGGAGTGAAATGTGCAGCAAGGGAACGTGGGGTAAAAATGCACGCTGAAACCAATTAGTGAAGGCCGTGGAATCAAACCATCCATGAGATGTACGATTGAACCTACTGCCTTTCCTGCAGTAAACCTTATCGCAGCACGGCTTTCCTTTTGGTCCACCTTGGCGCCACAAGTCCCACATGTGTTCCGCCTTATAAACTACATAAGGCGGAAGAAGAACACCGGTAGCAGATACACAAAACATCAGGGAAATGGCACTTTTAGAATGGTTTACCACATTGTCTGGGTACTTTGTACGCGTCTAAATATCATTTTACTTCGTCCCAGATTGTCCGTGAGATTTGTTTCGTCGAAGGTGAAAATTTCGTTGGGCCCCAAGCCTTCAAGAGAAATCTCAAGTTCATCACAATATTGGATGATTGTGTCCTCGTTTACTGCGGCTCTCGCTCGCTTGATGTTGTTTGTCATACGAGTAGAGAGTCGCAACTTATGTCGCTTCAAGAACAGCCTTGACCAATCGTATTTCGGAAGATTATTTTTAAATCGAGGCTCCGATCGCTCAGACCTATCCAAGTAGGCCTTTGCGATCATCTGCAAATCAGTTGCGCCTAGCGGAAAACCCCAATCAGAGGTAACTTCTAGCGTCTGCACAAACATCTCCTCTTTTTCTTCTGTGAACACAGGGCAGCCTCCTCTTTTCTCTGTTTTGTACTTGCCATTCAACTTATTATGTAGTGTTCCTTTTGATATATCAAACTTCTTGGAAGCAGCATTGAGAGAAAGTTTATGACTTCTTATCAGAGATAAAGCATCTTCCAATTGTTGGGCAGTATATTTCTTCCCAACAACTTTTGTAGGCTTGTAGGTTTGCATCTGGAAAAAATTTGAGGTTATCTTACCATCATTACATAGTCATATACATACAGTACTTATTAGTAATGAAATAAATCCTAATGAATTCATATGCTACACCCTTAAGGTATCAAGCTAAGTAATTATGTACATATTTACATTGAATATATATGTCGAACATGAAACACGGACCAAACACTAGGCCTGGAGACTCAACAAGTTTGAACAGGCATATCAGGAAAGATCTTGTGTTCAGACTTCAGATTCACCCCACTGAACACCAGTTGTAGAACTTTGCACTCTGGTGGTAGTTTAAACAAATATTTTCAAATGTTCAAGGAATTGTATCATATCTCAACAGATGGCAGAGTAGTCTCCATCCAGAACCATAGTGGTTGGTAAAGTAGTTTTCTACACGCACATTGAAGAATTTCGACATCACAAAGATTGTCACTTTTTTAAATCCAGATTTATTTATGTTCCAATTATACATGTCCATTTATACATTTTTTAAAATGAAAATCATATTATTTGAACTGTTATTGATTTTTGGACAGCTTCTGATCGCATGTGCAATTGAAACTGTGAGAGATATTGAGCAATGAAAAAATAGTGTATTTATTTAGTGTTCAGATTCACCCCAGTGTTCACCTTCACCCCATTCTACGGCAGTTGAATTAGGTGTAGATAATCAATATAAACCAGATTCTGAATAGCTAACTTGACTTCATTCATGAAACCTGAACCTCTGGCCATATGGCGTATTGGCGGCATTTCGATCAACCCACAACAATCTTGACTCGTTTCGTGGTGTCCATATTTTCGATCAGTACTTTTCAGTATTTTTGGTTGTTAGTTTCTACTTTTCCATCAGTTATGGAAGTGTGTGTACTGTTCATTTGTATCTCCAACTGAATTTAATTCAAGTGACAGGAACAGTGTTTGCATCAGTGACATATCTGAACGATCGTCCAGCAGGTATCGTTCTAGCAACCATAGGTTATAGGTTAGGCCCAGCCGCCCATGTCTATACAGATTACAGAATATTTAACCCAAACACGCAAAGACTATGAGCCCTATGGTGTCTAGGCCTACATGGTGTGTGGGTCACCAAACAGTGCATTGCAATCCCTAGAAGATTTTCTCCGATTGTGCCTATTTTTACTCATTTTTGAATGATTTTTAAAGAATCGATTTTTTCACAAAAATCGATTTTCACACACCCGATTAATCGGTGAATCGATTCGGTGGAAAAAAAATCAAATCGATTCACTGAATCGATTCTTCAGTGATAAACGCCCATCTCTACTAACAACGGACGTCAAGAAGAATTGTGAAGAACCACGTTTGTGAAGTTAATTCCCCATGTTGTTGATTGAATTGGATCAGATCAGTGAATTTGAGTTTTGATATATAATTAGAAATTGAAGCGGGTACTGACAAATGGTACAGCAAGAAGTCTTGAACATACCAGTGTTCTGAACACAGTTTGTGCAGATTGCTGACACAGGCATCGCTGAAGATGTGGTTCCGCTGGAAGTGCCGTCCTTGCGATGTGGGGTTAATGTTGGCCTTGGTGAAGGCACCGACTTGGTTGCAGGCTTCGAGGTTGGTGCCAGCATCCAACTGGGTGAAGTTGAAGTTCCAAGACCAGGAGAAGTCAGCTTCACAATAGGTGACGACTTGTCACTCGCACTCTTCACTTGATCATCGGACAGCTCACTGTCTGACAACGGTTCTGCTTGCACCGCTTTTCTTTTTCGTAGTGTCCGATCTTCGCATTCGGACTCTGAAGTCAACAAATCGAGGCCTTTTTCCAATACCTTCATTTTGGCAATAGCAGTCTCCATTCGGTCTGGAAATTGGAAATAAGAGACATACAAAAATCACATACGGAAATACACACTCTACAAACCCCCAAAGACCCTCTACAACTAGAAATAGAGAAAAATGATATTTAAAATCAGAATGAGTCACTGCCTCCCAGAAATGGAAGTGTGTAGTACAATACTGATATAAATGAGCCAAGAAAAGACGAAGAGATCCTGTACACAATATTTTCAAGATGGGAACAGTAAATTATTTTGAGCATGTCCAAAAGCTCAATTGTCGATCATTTCCACCCTTCCAAAACTACAGTGTGATGAAATCAAGTCTACGTTGCATTTCAAGTGTTTGGGCTTATGAATGTATTGATTTTACTTACAACTTTGATATTTGATTGACACATCATATAGGTCCCACGTCGAAGGATCGGGAGAGCGTTTTTCTCGCGCAGCCTTAAACTTCTGTCTGTCTGTTCTTAACAATGCCGGCCAGAAGCATTTTGCTTCTTCTGCAGTTAACCACGTATTATACCCACTTTACACGATCAACTAAAATAGCAAAACATTTCGCCAATGCATTCTCCGTCGTGTGTAGGATACTACAATTTTCATTTTCTGCCGTAGCGGTGCCAGTAGCTTGAACCTTGAACTAGCGAACGCCAGTAGCGCAACCTATAGCTCAAACACTAAAACATAGATCGACAGTTACGATAAAAGTACTAATCGATGTCACCTCGAGTACTATATTGTATCGATAGTGAGAGATTTGTTTACATTCCTCTAACCCAACTTTTTCACACGCTCACCATCAACATGCCCAAGTGCAAAGAAATCTTTCCACCCCGGAGTCATGAGGAAAAAGAGCAATTCATAACCCTATCCATTACATCTGTTTGAATCACTTAAACTTGGAGATCAATATAAACATGACCTAAAAGTACGAAGACAGCTGTCTTCTGTATCACTGAAAAAGGTTAGTCGATCGAAAATGGTCAGACACCAATCTTCGATTCTCCCACTCAATGATATGGCGTCAACAGAAGCTAAGCAGTCAATGGAATGTGACGTTTCACTTTACTGGCCGCTAATTGGTCGGCTACTAGCAATATTGCCTCGAAAGTAGAGCGCAATCCTACTTGAGGCAATGCGTTGACAACAATAGCAACTTTTATTGTAGTGTAAACGCGAGATAGGAAAGGCATGTATTCTACTTGGTAGCGATACATTTTAAAAATGCATTGCTAGGGATAAGTTGATCGTGTGAAGGGGGTATTAGGTATAACGTAGAGCGCTGTCTCCTCATCACCCTTGAACTCAACGACTGAATATAACTCCTGGTCGGTAAAATATTGCGAACAAAGACCAAAAATAAATACCAGGAAAAAGATGTCTACCCAAACTTGGAATCTAGCTAGACCGAGTATCGTCGTGAAGAATATTATATTCCAATATGGTACGATAAATAATAGAACCTGCAAGTTGCAGCACCTTGAACTCAAAATTCAATGACCTATGAATTGAAAGATAGAATTCTAATTGACGACTCGAAATGGGCGTGGCTTTATAAAGCATTCTTCTAGATCACTTCACTTGAGGTCATTTAGAGACATCCTGATTGGATATATGGATTTCACCTCAGTTCTAACAGCCCCGTTGATTGGATGTTATGATTCGTGACGTCAATGGGGGTGGAGACTTTGAGTCGTCAATTATGGAGCACATGCCTAAGTTAGTGGATTATGCATAGGGAAACACACAAAATCATCCTTGTAGGGAAGAAATATAGCCTTTCTGCTTATGCTTGAAATTGGATGAGAGGAATAATCGTCGGAAAGATTTGCAATTTTATATATGAGAAGATCTGATGACTCGTAAGGATAAGAGAAAAAAACAGACTGCTGGTGGAACTTCCTCCCAATAATGAAAAGCCTACCCAAGGCATCCCTAATGAAATTGTAAATTTTAAATACAGTAGGCTTCTCGTTATTTAGGCATATATAGACATATGAGTCACGATCAAGGGTAGAAAGTCTGTAGGGTCCCTCAACTTTAGTAAAGTGGGCTCCATCGATGTCAGCTGCGGGTCGATCTGTTGCCGGAACTCGGCTACTTTCCATTACACAAAATGTCTTGGATAAATTCTCTTGGCTTACACCAGGAGTGATATACTCTCGCTCTTTCAAGCGGCGGCAAACTTGTTGTAAAGGATTGTTCGATTTGCGAAGGAGTCGTTTCAAACTACATACAAAATTTTCGAATGGAAAAGCACTGAATGAATCGAGCGAACCAAAACGTTGAACGCAACCGAGGACAGTGTTTTTAGGTATAACTAATTCTCTATCAACTATATTTAATAACCTAATTTGAAGAGTTAAATCTTTCCTTTCATTGATCAACAGTCTAGCGCAACTAAGGCCATGGACATTCACTTCATGGGGTTCAAACAAAAGTGACATTGGTATGTCTGGAGAGGTAGCTAATCTCTTTTTTTGTTTGCCCATGCACAAGTATTCACATCGAGGAGGAATGGTTATTTGGGAGGTGACTTGAACGGAGGTTCTGTTGAGTAATTTGGGGGAAACGGGTGTGGAACTGCTGGTATTTGCTATGCTCTGTTCAGGAGTCACGGAGACTTCTTTGGGTACTGTAATACTCACTACCGGTGATTTAGTAGAACGTGCACTTTCTATTTCGTCACGGAGGTGGGCAACTTTGAAGGAGGCGTCTTTTGGGGGGATTTTTTGATACACGGAAATGTGTATATCAGTGTCTTTGAATATCTCGGATATTTCCCAATTGAATGGGTCTATGTTTCCTTCCACTTGAGGTATTGCTAACCTTTTTATTTCATGTACTTGACAATGATGTTTTAAGTTTTGGAGGGCTGCTAGATAATCATGGTAACTAGTCGTAGCGTAAGACGTAGTCTTCGCGATCAAGTAACAATTGAATCGATCCTCTGTGTAATCGTACATTATGTTACCTAATGATTTTTTCGGGGTGAATATTGTATTTACTCTAGGGGCGCGAGATGTTAACTGAGGAAGTTTGTTTGGTAGGATCGATTGGTCTAAAGCTATGTAGTGGACAAGTGTCGTATAACTTGGTACCGTGGTTAACTCTGCATCTATCTCAGTGAGGGTAAATTGTGGAGGTGGTTTGGGTGGGGGAGGAGGTAGTCTTTTGGACCACAATGAGAACACCTGGTTTTGTCCGTAGGGTACTCGGTTATGGCCATCAATTAAACATTTGTGTGTCCCATCTAAGCTAAGTTGAAAGTGATTGAAAAAATCAAACCCTATAATTCCGCCATCTCCCATATCCAGTTGTTTTTGACCTACTAGAAATGGAAAATCGTAGATTTTATTTCCCAGTTGGATTTTCACATCGGCTTCCCCAATAATAGGCAAGGGGTCTCCTGTGACGGAGTATATGGCTCGTTCACTATATCTAATAGGTATTTGTCCTTCAGTGAGAACGGATTCGTGAATTATTGACACATCAGCTCCTGTATCGACCAGACTTGGGTAGTAAATACGTGTTTCGGGGTTAGTTGATCCAAGCACGTATACTGGGATACTGGGTTTATGTGAAACTGGTGTCACTTGAATGTTGGAATTGACTACGATCCGTTTTTGGGCTACAGCGGTTGAGGGCGCTATGCTGAGCTGGGGGGGAAATTTTGTGTTTGTTGAAATCTGAAAGGAGGCATAGAAGTATGTGTTGGGGGTAGATGGTTAGAGGGGGGGGGTTGTGTTGATTATTGTTCCAAGTCCGATATTGATTTGAAGATGAGCGTTGAGGTTGTTGTTGGGTTCCACTATAGCATCGGGGTTCGCGACATTCGGTAATCAAGTGTCCGATCCGTTTACAGTACCGGCAAACCTTCTGCTGATTCTGATCTGTCATGTCACTCTGGGGATTTGTCAAAGGGCTGTTTTGAGGGGTAGTGTATGGAGTAGCACAACGGTTTGCGAAATGACCGTGGCCGCCACACCGGTAACAGATAACTGCTGTGTAAACAGGTGTGGTACTTCCAGGGTTTGGGGGTTTTGGGGCCACTATGTTAGTAGGTGTGGTTACACTAGATGAATCACTTGTTTTTAACTGCTTAGTATTATTGTTAATGGGTTTGATATTTTTTCCTGTAAGGTGTGAGGTTACTGCTTTTACTCTATGTCGGTCTAGACGTTGGGTTTCGAATAGGTCCGCGAGTTGTAAGGCGTCGCCTATATTCTGTGGCTCCTGGAGAAATATTTGAGAGCGGCCATTTTCCTCTCGCAGCCCAACCAGGAAGACAGGAAGTATGGCATTTTTTATAAATGTTCGATTCACTGCTTGTGCCTCTGTCTATGGGTGAAGGGGATCGACTACTCTGGGTCTTGGTGGGGCCAAAATCATCCCGGCCTTTCTTATTCGAGTTAGAAAGTTTTTGGCAGTTTCCCCGGGTAATTGCAAACATTGGAAGAAGGCTGTGTATGGGGTTTTCCTACTGGTATTTCTTTGAACCATGTTTTAAAGGAAGTAATAATGCGATCCCACTCTGCATTTTGAAATTCGGGATTGGTATTATAGTAATCTAGAGCAGGTCCTTTCAAACGTAATTCGAATACGCTTAGACGTTGGTTATTGCTCCAATTTCCTAGGACTTGAGCGGCGTCTAGTTCACGCAAAAACTCTGATAGTGGGAGGGTGTTTGGAAGTCCCGAAAACTTTTGAACAATACCCATGATTCCTCCTACATTACTCCTTTCTGGTGGAGGGGGTGGTATGTCGTGATCTTGCTTTTGCTGTTGGTCATGATTATTCATATTGTCATTATTGGTGGAGTTAATAATTTGATCGCCCTCTGACATGATGGTTTAGTTTTGTTGGTGGATAAGTATTTTCACAGAACCTATTGTTGACACAACTAATTTGATCAATAATTTGGTTCTGTATTCCGAAAAAAAAAAAATTTTGTTATCAAAAAACAAAAAACAAAATTTTTTGGGAAAGAAAAAAATTAGAATTTATTTTTGGAAATTGTTCATGAATCTAACAGGAGGGTTGTTTTTATGCAACTCTATCCCACCGCTGTCACCATTTTATGTCACGGGGCGCGAGCTATTTTGACAATTCTGTGGCAATTCGGAAAAGTGGCTTAAGTCAAAATGCATGATTTCTCAGTAGGAAAGGATAAGCAAATGTGTACGAAATGGGAATATGTGTGATGCATTAAATAGAGTCAAATGATCAGATTTCTTGTAACTTTGTATTTGTAATATCTTTAATACATGTCGACTATGTTGCATTACCAGTATTTCAACTTAATATACGTTTTTAACATAATTAAAAATACTTAGGCCGTTTTTCCAAACTAATAATTAAATGCAAATAATTAAAGAAATGACTTATGCCTATAACAAGGAACATTTGCAATACTATTTTACTTGTACTGATTTCAAAAGTCTTGTCATTATCACATTTCCACCTAGTACTGATGATGGTCCATATAATAAACTCTATACATCTATATACTTCAGTATATATGAACAGAGTAACTCTGAATATGATGTTAATTACTTTTTAAACAATCTTCAATATGAAAACATATTATCATGATACTTGATATTATTTTCTGATAACATTGACAATTGATAGAAAGTCATTGTTTCCAATTTGAGCGTAACGATAGGATCGTTTGAATAGGGCACCACAAGGGTGATCTTACCACGCTATTCTGATTATTTAAAAAAAGCACTTCGAGAACAAGACTGCGCTGTGTGTGATCATACTTTTTTTCGCCTCGGATAAAAGTCTTCTGTTTCCAAAAGTCCAAGTCCAAAAGTCCAAATAAACCGTTTTTGTGATATATCCGGACACTACCAACATTGGCATTAGGAGTGTATCAAACACTTGAATGTTGATATCATCCACTTTGAACTAAGTCTCTTAGGCAATGTTACTCAATATTATGATAATATGTTGATGATATTAATATTATGAAACCATTTAATGATAATGATATTATGGTATCAGGATCGTTCAATCAGAATCACTTTCGACAATGGGATGAATATTGGCAATGTTGTCATCGGGCAACTGGCGGTAGAAATCGTGATGTCGAGGATTTATCAGCTGAAGGATGCTCAATAGGTCTTTCTTCTTTTCCTTGCTTATTGGTATCAAGGCAGCATGCTTCCTCCTCAAGTGGTTTCCTCCGACAGCTTTTCGACGGTGAAATGAAAGCTGGAGAAAAATGTCGTCGTCTTCAAGTGAATGTTTGAACAGTACAATGGGAGATAGATCTTGTGTATAACTCAACCATTGTACTGGGCGCCACATAAACTTGTTACCACTTTCATCTTTCGTACGCACTTGAAACACGTCTTTTAACAAACTTGAAAAATCATAAACAATACTTTGGGTCATCTCTTTGACAATCATTGGTATTTTCCTACAAGAGATACGAATGAGTTGGTTCCAATCGCATGGGTGCTCGATTTTCAGGCTCGTGTGCTTTTTAGCCCGTTCAATGATCAAGTGATCTACATCACATTCCATGTGAGTGTGGCCAGGAACCAGAAACTTGTGGTCGATAGTTTTTATATGTGGGAAGTGTTTGAGAGCGGTTAAAAGCATTGCGCTTACGTGTGAATTTTTGTTCTGGCCGCCACATGTGTCCGAGTACAAAATTATATGTGTGACTTCTACAGATAGATTCTTAAAATGTTCATACAAGCAGGACGCAATCTCATTTCCTCCTCGAGAAGCTTCAGTTTCGTTCCAGGTGTAACAATACGCTTGCCCAGAAACACAGTCATGTACCGTTAAATTGTACACCCACAACTGCCTTTTATAAAATATAACAGACGTCGTCAAGTATGGTGTTGGGAGGCACTGCTGTAGGTCAAATGAGAAAACTCTCATGTTCGGATTTTCCCGAGCCTTCTCTTTGTCTGCCTTTTTCTGTGCATAAGCGGCATCCGCAAGTGTTTGGTGGTGAACCAAAGCAGACTTCTGCATTTCTTTCTCTTCTCCCTCGGGAAGACTTCCAATTGTATTATTGTGAGTGTCGCAAAAGTTACATGTATCTACATGAGGTCGCTTGAATGCCAATCCCAAAGAATGAAATATTTTGGAGTACACACTTTTGGACACTGGGTTATCATGTGTTTCCTTGTACAATACGTACATTTTAGATATATTGAGGTCGTACCCCAAGTATTTTTTATTCGTGTGACGGCGAGAGTAGTGGCTTTCGTAAGCAGGGAAACTATTAATGTGAGAAATCACAAGGTTCTTTTTATCTGCAGAGAGTTTAATTGAGGGTGGTGCACGTCCACGTTTGTCAGGACTAACGGCCAAACCTGAGATTCCTTTGGCTTTTTTTGCATGAACGGTTTTCATGAATCTTTCCGTCACATCGAAGGTATTGAGGAAACATTTCTTACAAAACTTGATTTTTTCGCCCTTAACTTGGACGAAGTATGTGTGTGATACATCACGAAGCCGAACATGTTCATTATTTTTCCTTATTCGAGTCGTTGCAGTTTCTGCGGTTTCAACTAACGATGCAGCATACACTACCCGTCGGTTGAATGATTCTAGCTTCCAAAATTCTTCGAACAAATTCTTCAGATCCAATTCCGAAAGCTTCTCTCGACATTTATTTCGGCAATCTGCCAAGGGTTTGAAAAGTTTAGCATTTATAAATTTTCCATTTTTCGTGGTGTATGATTCTCCGCTATTACGTTTTCGCTTTCTCTGAACTCTAGCCAGCGAGACGGCTCCTTTCGTACAATCAGAATGATGGACAATGTTATTGTTGTTATCAGCTGTACCGTTCATATCCTGATCATGTACCGGTACTGTAATATCTTCTTCGTCGCTTGCGCTTGACATAGAGTGATCCGAATCGGCATCTGGTGTGTACGTGTTGTCGCTTTCATTATCAGATTCATGCTGTTCTATCAGTCCTACTACCTCCATGTTGGTATAATCAGGTGACAATTCGCTGGTGATACCATGAAGGCTACCTTTTGCCTGCTCACTGTTGTTACCAGATAAAATATCAAGGACTTGACTAGTATTGGGCAACTTTGCAAGATCGTTCACTGAAATACAAGATGAAAAAACATGTAAGAAGAGTTTCAAGGATATGTGTACTAGCCTCGGTTGTGATCGTTAATTATGATAAAAGTAGCGAAACTATTCACTAAAACAATACGCATGAAGGCTCATTCACGACATATAATTTAAACAAAAATGATAAGACACACAGAAGATTTGTTTCAATACATACCAATCTCAAAATCTTCAGTAAGGTCTTGACCTACGACATCGGATTCCAAAATTACAAAAACTGATCCGTCGTCGACTACTTCTGGCTCATTAGAAACCCATGGCAAGATGATTGAATCTCGCGGTGAAGCTTGTGCGGTCAAATTATTGTTCTCACTAGCCGACAAATTTAATGGGTTGCTGTCACCACCATCACCAAAGCTTGTTACATCTAGAGTACAGAAAATAATTATCAAAACATTAATAGTACAAGAACTGGGCCTAGTAACCTAGGTATCCTCAGAACTGACATGAGAGTAGCCTACGCCTAGGCTACATTATTAAGTTCATAGGTGGTGCTACATTGCTACATGTTACATTCAAAGACATTTTGAGGTTAGGTTGACTACATACACAGTTATATTCATTTAGAAAGACTTACCCATTGCTGTCTCCTTTTTTTTGGCTAGTACAAGTTCCAACATTCTCTTCCCACGACTGGACATGGTTATTTCAGATAATTTAGGACTAGTTAAAATGGAAACTTACATTGATCACGATGAAATGTTCAAACTTTCAAATGTCGACAGAACGGCATAAATCAGCGCCTTGGTGATATGATTCTTTTAGTGTTCCTGAGAGAAACGACCCAAGTCACTTAAGCCATTTTTCCGTGTGTATGTTCGATAGCATTGTAGTGTTTTGAATTCGGTAAAGTGACTTAAGTCAGTTAAGTCATTTTACCAAACCAAACTGGACAATTTTCTGCCTGATTATAGACATAAGCCATACAAATTAACACAGTATAGCCGAAACCACCACAAATAGACTTGAGCCGTTTTTCCAAATGGAAAAAGTGAAAAAAAAGCAATTTTTTGACATAGCTATCTCAAAATGTTAAATTTTTTACTTAAGCCACTTTTCCGAATTGCCACAGAATTAGAACATTAAAAAGAAGTTGAGAAAGTCTAATGTTCACGTGAGATAAAAAAAAAGGTTTAGTTTGATAGGCTTTTTCGGGATAGGTTGGTGGGCCTGACACTAACGTCAGCTGGTCGCTATTAGATTCAGGAAGGAGTACAAGCTAGATTCATTTAGCCTAAGTGAAGTTTCCAAAAGTTTGACTTACCCAGTTAGCAGATATAGTTGGTTTTTTCAAGATAAGAATCACACTCAGATAATACAATTAACACAAATTATAAAAGAACGAGGAAGTTTTCTCAAGAGTCTATAGATACATCGAGTAGACCTGAATATAAGAGAAAATTAACAAGTTTTAAGTTTTCACTTGACAGGGGATAGGGTTTCTTTGGGAGACGAATTGATAGAAGATTGAAGTTGGTTTTTTACTTTAGTTCAAGCGTCACAGATGGACAGATATTCAGTACAAGAAACAATTTCTCCAGAACACAAGGCTCAATAGAGAAAGAAAGAGAAAAAAAAGAGAGAAAAAAAAATATAGACCTAAAGATCTCTAGAACCATAAGGCTTTAATAGAGATCGAAAAGAAGCTAACTCTAGAACCATAAGGCTTCCATAGAGAAAGAAGAGACAGAGATCAACAGAGAGAGAGAAAGAGAGATAGAGATTAATGAGTTGCCAACTTTATGCTATTGAAGGGCTTCTTCTGTTCTTTTATAGTCAACTGAGTGGAGGAGAAGAAGAAGTGAAAGCAATTATAAGGTAGTAAGGGCTAGGGGAAATGATGTGTTTGTCAGTTAGAGAGAGAAGGAAGATAAAGGTGTTTTGTTTCTTAGGTTACATAAATAGAGGTTATGAGGGAATTATTTTGTTGTCATCTATGAATAGAAGTTTACAGCTTGATTTGGCAAGAGAATCAATAACTTTTTCTACATATTTACATGTTGTAGGTCTTATACTAGATCTTAGATAAAACATTTAAATGGAAAAAATTGTACAGGCTTATCATTTGATAATTGAATTATTTAATAACATTTATATTTATATGGTCATCGCGCCACGACAAAAGAACCCAAGTGACTCATACCTCCCCACCCTCCCCTACTTACTTTTTTTATATTCAATGTAGGTGTTTTCTTCAAACTGCAGTAACAGGAGCATCCACTGCCTGTTATGGACAGTTATAGGTTAAGTTACACCAACCAGTGATGCCAATTGATGAAAAAAATATTTGGGCACCAAATTCAAATTTCCATAGAAATAAAATAAAATAAATCACTGTGCCCCTACCACCACTGTGCCCCGCTCTCCCCTACACCTTCTCGGAAATTTACAGTCAAATCGGGTTTTCCACTTTGAAGAAAAAAAAATAGAACATCAAGTCTTACCTTGTATTCAAGCATTTTGTACACTTCTCGCTCATCTTAAAACGCATTTATGGCGTTTTACTTGTTACTGATAGGTCTATGTTTGATGCTCAGACTACAAGTGACACTTTACGCAAATGTTG
>OZ023336.1:9406327-9461327 GCA_964007535.1 Brachyptera risi | reverse complement strand
GCACATTTTTGAGAAGCCTTCGCCCTCTTGGCCCGTCCACCGTCCATATCTCGAGCATTTCGCAACCAGAGTTTTATGACTCTGTCTATCTCCTTGACTTTGATGGTAGGCTCATTGACTCGTACAGCAACTGTGAAACAAACAAGTATATTTGTGAATTTTAAACGATAAAAATAAAGCTTGTGATATGTGAAAGCCTCAGTTGTACTCTTTTATTTCTTTTTAATTTGCAAAATTTCTATCTTACGTGATCATCTAATCTCCCCCCACATCTAGGCCTGAATAAAATACATGACAATTAAATTCAAAATCTTTGACCAGTTGCTTTTGTGTGCAAGTTACTTGAGTGAACACCAAAAGATAAATCCACATTATAATTGTTATTAGCACTGTAGCAGCTACTGTTGTAATTCGATAAAAATAGTTATGTCTACCGCATATGTGCAAATCCTTTGGAATTATACGCAGAGATGTATGTATAGGGCATTAATGGAATAGACTATCAAATCTTAATACACCACAACTATATACATTTTTGGTTCAACATACGTATATTCTTTGCCACTATTTTTCACTATATGAGTTTTTTTCACAGCATTTCACTACATTTAGCTATTTCGCAGAAAAAATGCACTATTTCGAAAATATTCAGCTGTATTGTATGAAATATCAATTTTAAAAAGTGCCACTTTTTTATAGTTTGCTACAAAATGCTATATTTCACCTGAAAATCATTGCTGTAAGAAATAAAAAAATAATGCCGTATTAGTATTACTACAACTCTAATTATAAGATATAGTTATCACTATCCGCATGATGGTACTCACGAGAAATCAAATCCAGAACACGAGGAAAGTCCAATATTGATTTTTTTTTTCCGGTCCCAATCCAATTCAATTTCAAAGCCAGTGGCTTGGCAATTATCTTCTTCAGGATAGTCCTCAAAACATCTTGGCAGCTTGTTCCACCAAAGATACTAAGGTACGCAACCTGAAATATTCACACATAATCTTTAGAGTCTTCAAAGCACAAGGCCCCTATTCCCTAAACTTCTCACTTGGTGAGATGAGTCACTTTTTGGTCTATCTCACTAAAATGGCCGTTTGGTATTCCCGAAATTCGTTTATGTCACTTTTTTTCGATTTTGGTGACTGATCTCACTTTTTCTTACCACCTTTCAAATAGATGGTGAGAGAGCCAGCGAGGTCGGTAGTCACTTAATTATCTTTGTGTAAAACGATTAAATGACCACTGCTTTTTACATTTTGAACGAGATATTCGCGGAAGATGATAATAATACGGTTGAAATATACAACGTGAGGCGTGATGCCTTCGAATTATGCTTTGAGCAGGATTTAGGCTACCCATAATCTTGCCTGAACTCTGAAGAGATTATTTGGATGCGGTAATGGGTTCACCACAGCAATCTCCGTCACTCACGAATGCAGTCAAGGTAAGATCAAAATATGATGTTATTTTCCTTAATTAACGTACTAATCATCAGAAATAGTACATCAAAAGCAATAGGCTTAGTTATTACAGCCATGGCCTATTAAAATTACTGGAGCATTAGTCTTTCTCATTGATTTTAGGCCTAGGTTGGTATGACTATAGAGTTGCTGGCCTAGTGCATGCCTAGGGTATGCCTGGTACATTGATTTTGTAAGGTTCTAGGCCTAGGCCCTAGTGTATTATAAAGTCAATACCCAGGACCATTGATTTTGTAAGGTTAAAGATAGGACACGTATATGGGAGCCTCTGCGCCAAGGCAGTTTGAGGGTTCGGCCCATCTAGTCGAGAAATTTATAGGTAGAGCTAGTGTCGATTCTTGAGTCGACAGACTAGCTGGTAGCGCCCTCCGAAGCGAGCGGTTTTCTCCTAAAACTACTCACTCTCGACTGGCAGCGGACCGTAGCACATCGCCGCTGCGAGCAATCTGCTAGCCGTGTTTGGCGCGCAATAAAAATACACTGCTACTGATATTTGATATTAGCCAGCCTCTCGTTCTAGCACGCAATTACCCTATTGACCCTAACTTGGCGCTGATTAGTGCTAGTAGTCATTAATTAGTATAACAACACTTGAGCAGTATTCCAAGTGTAGACCTATATTTACACAAATGACAAATGCAGTAATCACGGTATTATTATTATTATTACACGGCGAATAATCAAGTGTTCATATTCGAATACTTACTATTTTACAGTGAATAAGCCCCAAATAAAATCTTAATATTATCCTCGTATAATTGTAAATAATATTCTGTGTATGTAATGCTTGGATTTTGAAAGTTATAAAGTAATAACAAATTAACAATAATTAGATAAACCACAAACTCGCTTCGCAAGAAGCGAACCTTCATACAATCTGGTTTGAGAAATATGTTGTTTTACAACTTATCAACCCATCAATCAATCGATTGAAGCATAGAGAGGGAATTGCGACCCTTTCGGTTCTTGTCTGTAGAAGAAATGATTGCATTAGTATCGCCTTGAAGTCTTAAAACATGTATTTCTCAGATTATATCTGTTATTACTCATTATATTATTATGATTATTATGGTTAGGCTTACTATTCTTACTATGTTATTATTTAAATTCAGCTATAGACTAATCGAGACTAATGTCCATGTCAGGGAGGGTATACGGACACTTAGGCGAGAGACGTTTAGGCGACGGACACTTGGGCGATCTACTTTAATCCACTTTGATCATTGGACATTTAGGCGACGGACACATGGGCGACGGCCAATTTTACATGGTCAAAGGCTTATTAGAGAAGAAAATAAATTTAAAAAAAAAATTGTACTGGATATGTAGAACGCAATTGTCTATCATTTTAGAAATTTTCAATTTTTCCAGCTCAGCCATTTTGAAGAGAGAAAAAGAAAAGTGACCCTTTTAACACTTTTTTCAACATCGCTCGTCCATCAACGCGTACTTATAGCGGTTTCCTAGTTAGCATTGATTAACACGGGTTCAAAGGACAAAACGCCATAAATGGGAAAGGAAAAAACGCCATAGAAGGTTATACCAGTAGTATATGGAGTGCTTAGGCCTATACATGCATGGAATGGAAAGAGACACAATATAATTATTAAAAAACTTGAAACTCCACAGATTCAAATTAAATTACAGGTCATGTTGGGAAAATGTTCTGTATTGAAACCACCATCAGATTATTATTTGTTATTTTTCATTTCTCTATCAATTTTCAATATTTCAATTTTAAGTTTCGTAACATTTCTGCTTTTGCAATTTTGTAAACATTAATAATTATTGAATTCAAATTCTCAAAAACTAGAGCAAAGACCTGCATTTAACCAACACAATTAATTTTCCCCACGAAGAAATGTTACGTAAATATTGATAACCGTCCTAATTGCAACATCATTATATAAACACAATTCTCTGAGGTGTAGAACTTGCAATTTTAATTACCATAGAATAGGGAATCAGTAGAAAGATGAAGGGCATCCTTGATTAAAATTTCTAACTCAATAATATGTTTTATATTTCCAATTTAATTTAATGTTTTTAATGTTTTTGAATAGTCATCCGCCAAATTATCAGATATTCCAATTCAATTCAATCTATTCTGATTCTTTCAAATTTCAGGGTAGAAACTTCAAAACTTGACACAAGAACAATGTTTTCAACAATCCATTCTTTGAGCATTTCATTCCTCCAAAATAAAAAACATGCAATTAAATTGCTCACAATCATATTAAATTGGATATCATAAATATATATATATATATATATATATATATATATATATATATATATATATATATATATATATATATATATATATATCGACATCTTCATGATGGGCAAGTATATGCTTTTAACATAGGCCTACTTCAAAACCGGACACTTTGGTGAGACGGGGGGGGGGGGGGGGGGGGGGGACAGACTCTTTGGCGAGACGGGGGGACACTTTGGTGAAATCGGATGAAAAATGTGTGGACACAAAAAATGCTTTAAAAAGCGGATTTATATTTTTAGTATGTGAATCATCTTTTAAAGTCATAATTCATTTTCACAATTGCCCCAGTGACATAATTTATAAATTAAACAACTTTTATTGCCCAAGGCCCGGTATTACCAACGTGGGAGTAGCTCCAACTGGCAGATAAAAGTTGTTATCACCATGGTTACCTGTGATATTTGTTTTCACCAACTCTCAGATAACTGCTAACTGGACTTGGTAATACCGGACCTAAGTGTCCTAAAAGTGTCAGTGAATAGAGTTGAGACTGACGTCAGTCGTCGGAGCTTTTTTTCCCGCAACGTGGTCCTACACTGCGTACTTCGTTGGGGGTGAGGTTCGAAGCTCTTGACCGTATCGTAGCCGAAAGGGTCTATTACCTGCGCCGGAAGGAACAATAGAAGTTGAATAACCATTATAGAAATAAATTAAAATCGTCGTCGAAGAATCAAGATTGTTATATACCGAAGATACGCATTGGAAATGAAAATCTAAGCAATTAACATTTTTATTGTAAAAAATTCACTCATATGCGGCCGAGATACGTCGATATGTTTGTGGGACGTTTCGTATACAATACATTTCGACGTATTTCGGTCGCATATGAGTGGATTTTTTCCAATAAAAAAGTAAATTGTTTAGATTTTCATTTTCAATGCATATCTTCCGTATATAATCATCTTGATTCTTCGACGGCGATTTTAATTTATTTCTATAATGACAATTCGACTTATATTGTTCCTTCCGACGCAGGTAATAGACCCTTTCGGCTACCATCCCGTCAAGAGCTTCCAACCTCACCCCCAGCGAAGTGCCTAATCTAACGTGGCGGGGGAAAAGGTTCTGACGTCATACTCAACTCTCTCCCTCCCTGTAGAGGATAGTCTCTGTCATCAGTCAAGCAAATCATGTTTCGACCCTTGCCTATTCATTATGCTGAACATACCTAACGGGAGAATTTATTACCTGTTTTTAACACAGATACTCATATTCTAAAATGCAATCATTCAGAGTGGAATGTAGGCGGGTTTATTTTATAATGTGAGCCCTTGTACTAAAACTAGAAAATCTGCAACAATAAAGCCACACGCCATGCGAGTTGATCAATTGAAATCATATGGCGAAAATAAGTAGCTATGTTATACATATCAGACGAAAGATGACATTCGAGCGCAGATATTTTGTGGGAACACTTTTTCTCTACCTATCTTAGTTCTTCTACGTTCCTAGCTCAAAAAAGCGTTACATGTTATTCCCCATAAGAGAGATATTCAATAGGCCCGGTCGAAAATTATGGACTTTCCATGTTTTTTTCTTTCATGTCAAATGGGGTAAGAATTTTTGCAAGGGCGTTTTATTGGATGAGCGAAGCGAAGACTCAATTTCACTATACCGAAAAAAAAGTGCCTGTTTTTTTTTTTTTTTTTTTTTTTTTTTTGTTCGCGCTCCACAGGTCAGACGAAAATTCAAAATCAGTTGAAACTTGGCACACACATGAACCCCTATCTGACTTGATGCTGTATAGTTTTGAGGCGCGATCGGTTGAACCACTTCTGAGAAAACTCATTCCAAATTTTTCAAAAATCCCATTAGAATAACGCAGAGGAAAACATTCGTGAAAAATATTTCATCTGAGAGGATTCAAATTCTCAGGAAATTTCAATCTAATAATGATACACATTATTCCGAACTTTCACTCAAATCGGATCAGCCGTTTCGATGTAAAAAAAATATATAATGTTATTTGTGGTAATTATTCAAAGCTATTAAGATACCTATTAAATCAAAGCAACAAGTGTCACCACTTGATTGTAAACGATTAAAACAAAGCCTTCTTTATTGGATGAGCGTAGCGAAGACTCAATTACACTGTACTTGAAAAATCAAAGGTGTTTTTTTTTTTTTTTTTGTTTTTTTGTTTTTTTGTTCGCGCTCTACAGGTCAAACAGAAATTCAGATCATGATGAAACTTGGCACACACATGGACCCCTATCTGACTTGATGCTGTATAGTTTTGAGGCAAAATCGGTTTGACAATTCTTAAGATAAATCATTTTGAAGTTTTCAAAAAACCCATATGAATAAGCCAGGCGGAAAAAATGACAAAGTGAATGTTCTCCGAAATTTTTCAAATTTTCACAGAACTCGAACAACATAATAATACACATTATTCCGAACTTTTACTCAAATCGGATCAGCCGTTTTGATGTAAAAAAATATATAATGTTATTTGTGTCAATTATTCAAAGCTATTAAGATACCTATTAAATCAAAGCAACAAGTGTCACCACTTGATTGTAAACGATTAAAACAAAGCCTTCTTTATTATCATATAAATTATTAATGGAAAATAAGATGGCAGTGATGTAATGGTTTGGATCTCAAGGTGTATATATATATAATAACCAATCCAAAGATAAGTTGATATGTTCCAGCTCATCCATCAACGCGGAAACACATAACGCGTTTGCCTAGTTATCATATAAACTAGGCAAACGCGTTATGTGTTTCCGCGTTGATGGATGAGCTGGAACATATCAACTTATCTTTGGATTGGTTATTATATATATATATACACCTTGAAATCCAAACCATTACATCACTGCCATCTTATTTTCCAATAATAATTTATATGATAATAAAGAAGGCTTTGTTTTAATCGTTTACAGTCAAGTGGTGACACTTGTTGCTTTGATTTAATAGGTATCTTAATAGCTTTGAATAATTGACACAAATAACATTATAAATTTTTTTACATCGAAACGGCTGATCCGATTTGAGTAAAAGTTCGGAATAATGTGTATCATTATCAGATTGAAGTTCTCTGAAAATTTGAATCCTCTCAGATGAAATATTTTTCACGAATGTTTTCCTCTGGCTTATTCTAATGGGATTTTTGAAAACTTTGGAATGAGTTTTCTCAGAAGTTGTTCAACCGATCGTGCCTCAAAACTATACAGCATCAAGTCAGATAGGGGTTCATGTGTGTGCCAAGTTTCAACTGATTTTGAATTTTCGTCTGACCTGTGGAGCGCGAACAAAAAAACAAAAAAACAAAAAAAAAAAAAAACAGGCACTTTTTTTTCGGTATAGTGTAATTGAGTCTTCGCTTCGCTCATCCAATTATTAATGGAAAATAAGATGGCAGTGATGTAATGGTTTGGATCTCAAGGTGTATATATATATAATAACCAATCCAAAGATAAGTTGATACGTTCCAGCTCATCCATCAACGCGGAAACACATAACGCGTTTGCCTAGTGTCATAACATCATGAGACGGACCAATGGTGAGAATCAAGTTTTGCACCTTACCCTCCCCCCTTAAAACTATACAGTATCGAATTAGATAAGGACACTTGTGTATGCTAAGTTTCAACTTATTTTGAATTTTCGTTTGACATGTGGAGCGCGAAAAAAGGCTTTTTTTTCGAGTATGGTAAGATTGAGTCTTCGCTTCGCTCATTCAATTATTTAAAACCAATGAACTTCAACACCAGGACTGCGCTGTCTGTGACCATATTTTTCCGCCGCAGATAAAAGTCCTTCAGTTTCCGAAAGTCCGGAACACATTATAAGTAAAAACCGGTTTTTGTTAAATATATCTGGACATTACCGGCATTGGTATTAAGAGTAAACAAAACACACAAATGTTGATATCTTCCACTTTGAAATAAGTCTCTCGGGCAATGATCACCTCTTTCCATTAACAGCAGATGTAAAGTTCATCATAATGATAATACAAAATAGAAAATAAAATGAGTGAAATGTTATATGTTATGTTATAATTACTCTACTAATTAAAGGTCGTGGCCAATTAGCACTTTATCCAGCAAGCATTTGTTTCGAGGACTGTGGGAAACCACGGAAAACCAAGTCAGGATGGATAAAAATATGAATTAAATAGTTCCGTATTCAAGATGAGCTGGTGAGATGGTTGGCGTACAACTTACAAGCCCACACCCCTGAAGCCTCTCCTCCTCCCCTGCCCATTCCCCCCTCCCCTGTCCAACGGCCCCTAATCCTTAATCTTCTTGTACCATCGCTTGCTATACTTGTTGAAAGCAGACCATTATGAGGAATATTGACTTATGTATTTTCGACAATAGAAATGAGGAACGTTTTTCAGATTAGAGTAATGCCTATAATAATCTCGAGTAGGCCCACTGATAAGCTTTGTGCCTTTTCTTTGTTCACCTAAAACTTATATAATTCCATGTCGATGTGGGCCACTTCAATAAATAACGATGAATACGCTGATACAAATATAAAAGTGATATTATAAACAATGTTAATAATGAAATCGAGTAATATTGAAAAATATTACCTTTTTTGAAAAAATTTGATTCAATTTGACTACTGATTATTTGGCCTTGAATTTGAGGCCTTGATGCATTTTTTTAACGTCAACTATTTTAAAATAATGGTAATCGGTGGCTTAAAAGTGTAATACCATAAACTAAAGAACACAAATTCCGTTTGTTCTTCAGTCTATGGTACCGGTAATACTTTTTTTTTTTTTAATAACATCGAAACTTGATATTATTGATATGGTAATACTAAATACAAATAGTAATTGGTAAATATAGTAATTAGACTGTATGAAGGTTCGCTTTAATCGTTTGATTGAAGGGTTGCCAAGTTGGAAAACAACTCATCTCTCAAACGATAAACATCCATATTATTTGTCAATTGTCTTGCCTCTATTATAGTTTTCAATGCACTGTCATCTCACCTACAGCTATTGACAACGAGTGACATCAATTGAGACATTTAACGATCCTATCTTTCATCCATAGCCTTAATTGGGGAACAATGGTTTTGTATCAAGTTTCGATGTTATACAAAAAAAGGGTATTGCACAGGAGTAGACCTATATAACATTGTTTTAGGATAGCGAAGACACCCATCAAATTCATAATTTTTTGGAGTGGGTTCAACTACGAATGGATGATAAAACTGTATTTAGTTTTCGGTTTCATGTTTTTTTCTCTTGGTTTTCGAGTTTAATATGCAATTGAGAACGGTTGGCGTCAATTGATTTATTATATACCTGAGTAGGCCTATCTGATGTACTTTTCAATCTTATAGGAAAAGAAAAAATCCCAGATCCTATAGTTGAAACACTTGCTACAAATATGATACAATTAATTACAATTATTCAGAATGGAATGTAGATGGGTTAATTTCATCATGTGAGTCTTTGTACGGAAAAGACACTGAGTATTTTTAAAAAAATTTCCAATCTGGTAAATATTTTGTAGGCCTACTTCAAATATTCATTTCTCGTAATGTTTCTATGTTCAAAATACGTTTGAAATAGTTATTATATTATAATAGTTGAAATAACTTATACCATAATGAAATTAAACTGTCGACACTTGTCTGTCTAGCGTGGAGTTTAAAAATATAATAAGATTCAAGTTACTCATGTTGAAAGCACAAATGGTTAGAAGTAGACACGACCGTTCGTTTCTGATACTGACGGTTAGAAGTGTCGACTCTTCGAGTGACAGGTTTCTGGCTATTGTCAATTCGCGTTTAAAAGCAAAGTGGCTGACATCTGGTGGCCGTACGAGGAACTAGTGTAAGGCAGATAGAATTAGCTAAAATGGCTGACTTACATGTCATTGGTATTGACGGAATACATTCCTCGGATGAAATGGATTTATCAGAGCAAAATAATTCGACACAACCAGACTTATTACCGCTTAAAGTGAACAACACATATTGCAGTGTACCACAGTGTAGCAACAGGCCACGAGATGAGCTGTCATTTCATCATTTTCCTAAAGAAGTAACACTTCGGAAACGTTGGGTGCAACAACTGCGAATCGGGAAAAATGTTTCAAATCATATGAGGGTGTGCAGTGAGCATTTTAATGCCGATGATTACTTTTACGTGGGTAAGTGAGATGGTGCTGTACCAGTTATATTTCTAGTTTTAGATCAGCATTTATATTCAGGCTTTTTGTTAGTAACTACTTGCAATGCTACTTGTCCTTCCTAACCTCATAGGCATAGGCCTAGGTCAATGCCTAGGTGTAGGCATTGAGTTTGTAACTTGTAAGTTGCCTAGGCCCTGGGCCTAGCCTCTAGGTGTGACTTCTAGCCTGCTCAAAATTAAAATGTGAGTTTCTTAGTATTGCTGTCAGGTCCTAGTCATAACCATCACCTATATACTTAATGCCATAACACTACAATCTCAATGTTAGCGCATAGCTCATAGCGGCATATTTACTGCTTTGTAGATCATGTAGGCCTATCCCGTACAAATGACCTGTAACGTGACGTCTACCTTGTCATATTGATGTTAACTTAACCAGTAACAATGGCAATTTAGGAAAATACTGGTAATCCAATAACACTCCAAGCCTAGGGCTTACATAGGCTCAACAATCAACATTGAAATAATATGGAAGAAGGCTTATGTAATGGATAAACCATTTTGTTGTAACAGAAGCCTACCATATTCCTAATTTTTCACAGGCCCAATAACTAAGCGACGACGATTGAAAAAATATGCTTATCCGTCGTGTAAACTACCTTCTACAACACATACAACAGTCAAAAATGCAAGTAACGTGGCTTCGAGTTCACGAAGGGCCACAAGAGTTGCAGAAAGGACAGAGAAAGCGTTGCGATTGTGTGACATTCAAAGGTAGGGATAGGACTGCATGCTAATATGGTTTTTCTATTCATCTATTCCCTAACGTTTTAATTTGTATTATAATAATTTACCTTTTGTGGCCATCATGCCAACATCTTTTGTCGCTCTTAGTTTCTAAATAATAAATTATACCGTACAAGTATCAATTATTATGTATCATAGATTTATTGTAAAAGTAACAAGTATCAATTACGTATCATGGATTTATGGGCATTCAATGTGTTATTTATATTTAGTATGAGTTGTAGGGCCTACATTGTCCATAGTCTTCAAAGTAAATTTCAATGTTGTTTATTTTTCCAGTGATTGTTCTGGTGCATGCGACACAGTTGTTGAAGTGCCCACCGATGGAGTTGATAGAGAGCTGGTGGCGGCAGAAGCTCTTATTGAACTCCAAACTGCGTTAACAGAACAGGGTAACGAGAGTGAAGATGTACCGGTAGCAGAAAAGGCGATGACTGATCAAGCTGCTTGCCGCTGCCATTCACAAGATGTGGTGTCACAACAACAAAAAGTCACGTTATTGAATATGATCAAGACCAACAGTGATTTGAATGCGTTTACTGGTATCCACAGTCTGACTCTGCTAGACTCAATATCAAGAGCTGCAGAGATGCTACAGGATGGGGATAGTGGTTGTATGAACCTACAACTAGACATTACGGAGAGAATTGTCCTGACTCTGGTCAAGGTCAAGTTAAACATCAGCTTCAAGTGTATCTCAGTTCTTTTTGGCATCTCCATCACCACGTGCATCAGCTATTTTAAATTAACGTTAAATTTGTTAAGTAGCCTCATGGAGACAGTAGTAGTTTGGCCTTCAAAAGAAGATATTTTAAAGAACATGCCCACTTGTTTTGCTAAATATAAAGACACTCGAGTGGTACTGGATTGTACGGAGACTCCTGTTGAAAAACCGTCGTGCTTGAAATGCAGATTGAGCACATATTCCCATTACAAGGGAAGGAACACCATCAAGTTTATGGTCGGTGTAGCCCCAGAAGGACTCATCACATTTTGTAGTGCCGTGTATGGTGGTCGAGCCTCAGACAAGGCAATATACCTCCAGTCTGGGTTAATGAGGGAGCTAATCCCGTTTGTCGATGCTGTCATGTCTGACAAAGGATTTCTGGTGGAACCAGAATGTTTGATGAGCGGCATCAAATTAATCCGTCCACCGTTCTTGGGAAAGAAAAAACAGTTTAGTGTAGCCGATGGTGAGCTAACGGCAGAAATTGCCAGGGCTCGAGTGCATGTCGAACGTTCTATTCAACGTTTCAAGGTGTTTCGACTGTTGAAAACTCAGTTACCGTGGAACCTGGTGGCCTATGCAGACGATATTGTGAAGATAGTTGCTGGTTTGGTGAACTTGTCAAACCCTATTTTAGCAATGGACAAGTTTTGAAAAACAATCAATAAACATAGGCCTACCTAATCATATTATTATTATTATAACCGACAAACATTTTTTATTCTTACTCGTGTGTTACTGTTACACGTCTCACAAACAATCGTAGTTTTATTATTATATTTAGGTGAACCAACAAACATTCGTTGTGTTTTTGTTTTCTTAATATTACTTCTCGTGTGCGTGCCTACAACAAACATTCGTTTAGTGACATTGCATTTCATTCTTGTCCGTGGTTTAACCTTTCCACGTTAAAATAAAAAGACCCCGTAGATAGTTGAGACCGTGGCGTGGTTATGGGGCTTTAAACTAACATCAACTAACATCCCTTCGTCGCAAATGGAGTCAAGTCGGGCATGGGTTCGAGTCTTGCATAAATGTTTTTATGGAAACATTCTTGAATCTTCACTGAAAATCTTAAAAATCTTATTTCATCATCTTATCTTATTTTTCGGTCTTATTATTGTTCACTTCTTATTTAAGTTCAAGTTCCTTTTCTTACCATACTACTCCTCTGCTATTAGTAATTATAATATTATCTGATGACAATGTTTACACATTGAAAAATGTATTACAACAGCTAATAAAATACAAATACACAAATACAAATGCATATATCCTTTATCATTAGTTTTGAAGGTACAATGAACACCAGCTCTCGACTGATCAGAATGGACCGCATAAATCAACACTCATTCATGCAATTTTATTTTGTCTTTCATTTACTTACCTCTTCTTAGTAACCTTCTGTATAACTGCAAAAGAGTTACGTCATTTGACTTCTTATTGGAGCTAGGGGCATTACAGTCAGGTTCTTTGCTGATTTTTGTAAAAAAATTAGATTAGGCCTACGTAGGGAGTTCATAAGTTGATAAACTGATAGGTTCTATTTTGAATCTGCATTATCATTTATAATTGACACTAATATCAAGATTCCAGCTGGTAAGCATCACATGTCCATAATATCAGTATTTCATTCTATTTGTTCTTAGTGTTTTGTGCAAGTGTTTTATAATTCAAGTATCACTAATACTTAGTAATAAGATTTCTGGAAACCCATACAACTTATTGATATAAAATAGGCCTCAAGTATTTGAAGTAAAATTTATCAAGTGATTCAAAAAAAAATATTGTAGCCTCTTCAAGTGTTGTATGGCAATTGTATTTGTAAATTATCGTTCCAACCCCCAACTTTCTACAAACTCGCTCACTACAGACACTACTATTGCAAGGTGCTGATAGCAACGTGGAAAGAACAGGATGGAGAAACGGAGGGTGTGCAAGGGTAGCAAATGATGATGGTCCAGAGATAATTACTCGAATGCCAGGAAGTGCATCCTATAATAAATAAAAGGTAATAATTGAAACAAAATTGAGAAAACATTTGACTAGACATTAGTTAGGTATGCATTTTTTATTTGTATTTTCAATCAATATAAATTCCAGAACCTTGTTCTAACCAGGCAACCCATGCCCGACTTGACTTCGTTTGCGACGAAGGGATGTTAGTTGATGTTAGTTTAAAGCCCCATAACCACGCCACGGTCTCAACTATCTACGGGGTCTTTTTATTTTAACGTGGAAAGGTTAAACCACGGACAAGAATGAAATGCAATGTCACTAAACGAATGTTTGTTGTAGGCACGCACACGAGAAGTAATATTAAGAAAACAAAAACACAACGAATGTTTGTTGGTTCACCTAAATATAATAATAAAACTACGATTGTTTGTGAGACGTGTAACAGTAACACACGAGTAAGAATAAAAAATGTTTGTCGGTTATGGTAATAATTATAAGCCTATCACTACGAAAGTTTGTAGGTTGAAATATAGAACAATAACACACGAGAGGTAAGAATAAAAAGAAAAAATGTTTGTTGGTAATAATATATAACTACGATTGTTTGTAGGTTTAGATATTGGAATAAAAAATTCGGAATCAACTAACGAAAGTTTGTAGGTTGAGACAGAACAATGACACACGAGACAAACGAACAATGACACACGAAGAATAGAAAGAAAAAACGTGTGTTTGTGATAACGATAATGAAATAATTATATAACTACGATTGTTTGTAGGGTTAGATATATAACAATAACACAATTCGTGAATCAACTAATGTTTGTTGCACACAGGAATGATAAAACAAGGAATGTTTGTTGGTTGTTTTTCAAAACTCAACTACAATTAGCCACAAGGAACGGTAACAACTTATGAAAATAAATACTACGTAGGCTAGTTACAAGCTGTTCAGCAAAGGCTTCGTCGAAAGGTACCTCAATGATAAGATTCTCATCGGTAAATTTTGAGTACAAAAGAAAATCACACACATCAAGGCCAGTTAGGAGCATGCCTAGCTGTACTTGTCCATAGTACTTATGTTTATTCCTCAACTCTACTTTCCCTCCTGTGACCGTGACGCAACTCAACTTACTCGCCATCTCTAAACCACTTGAGGACCTTCCCTCCATCAAACACTTCACTTCAATTAAGCGTCCTGTTGCGCCAACAATGCCGTCCGGACTATATCCCATCCAAGGAACATTGGGGTTTACTATGATGCCTAGCTTTGTCACATGATTGTTAGTTTGGCGTTCGTAAGCACTAATAGCGATGGGCTCATTCACTAAACCGTAGGTAGTGTGACTGTTGCCTTTAAAGGAACTGAATAATATAGACTTCAATTTGGCCTCCCAATTCCTCTCAATCTTGCTAGGTTTGCTATACGTGTAGAGTTCATAGCAACGGCTCCCAGTAATCCTAGTCTTCCGGAAGGAATGCCAGAGGTCCCCTACTTGGCCCGTTGTGTCGGAGCACATATCTATTGCCTCACTGGAGCTCACTATAACCCGATCTCTGTAGAAGTTTGCCTCGACTGGTGAGAGGCTTGCCACCTGGATGACGTCGATTTCCGCAGATCGTTGTACTGTCGCTCGCCTCGACAATATACAACTTGAAGCGAAGGCTTTGTCTTCTTCCGAAGGTGTTGGGCTATTTATAGTATTATCTAGCTCAATTTCTTCGTCGACGCCAGAAGATTTTGAAGCGGAGCGTTGGTTTGCCATATGTACTGCAATGGCCGAGTTTGGTGCGCCTATCAATTCATTAAAAATAATAATCATTATAGGCCTTATCACTAGTTGAAATGAATTACAGCAAACCAGTCTTACATCTGCCACTGACCTTTGAAATATAGCCTATTAAAATTAAGCTAATAAAAACTTGACAGAACAATAAAATTTGCATTTTTCACTAATCACCAGTCTCACATCTGCCATTGAACTTTGAAATATAGCCTATTGAAATTAAACTAATACAACTTGACAGAACAATGAAATTTGCACTTTTTACTAATCAGTAATCAACACTCATTTCAAACCTACCTTCCAATAACGTATTGCGCAGCAAATCAAACATTTCAGGAGTTTTCCTGCGTGGCTGGTATCGTCCACTGTAGGGCATTTGTTTCTTTTCTGTATGGCAGAAATTCCTAGCAGGAACTGCCTCATACATGGCCTTTGCCTGAGCTTTTATTTTTCCCCATTGTTGCGTAATATCGGTGCAACTCAGGTCCTCAAGGTTTTCCAAGGAATTCCTGCAAAATACCACACCAAAGTGCTATGTTGAAACCAAAATGATACTGTACATCTTTTTATTAGCATCACTGTCAATTAGTAAATTAGTATTCACCAATACATTTACTATAGATAAGAGCAAAATACAATATACTAGAATATATATTTTATTAAATTTTAATGCTGCTAAAACGACCCCATCAACAGCTACGTTATACGGGGGTACAAATGAGCGGGTGATAATGAAACAATGAAGTGATGATAAGTGAAAAAACCTTCACAAAAACCCATGCCGTAGAATTTTTTCCCATGCTACATGCGAACCCAAGCTCGACCTGACTTCAGTTCCCAACGCAGAGCGATAGTCGACTGAGTCACGTGGGCGGCTACTATAATATAGTATGTCTACTGTTTCAATATAAAATGGTATAATTCCCCCATGGTTGAGATGCGCTCGAACTGGCAGCAGGTATACACACTATGTAGATCATCTTTTTTTATATATAAAATGGCATAATTCCTCCATGGTTGAGATGCGCTCGAACTGGCAGCAGGTTACCTTCTTTTTTTCTTGCTGGCAATGAAGCGTAGCGATATACCATATTCATATTTTTTTTTTCTTGTTTGCAGTGAAGCTTACTTATATATTCAATCACCAATAAACTAGAAAAATACAATGATTTATTCAAATTGTATTGAAGGGTAGGCCTACTATTTAAATTATCGAAATGAAAATTATTGCATTGTAAGCTATGCCTAGGCCAAAATTGAAAGAGCATGAGGCCTAGTCTTAGGGGCGTGCTAGGGCTAGGCTGGGCACAATGCATGAGCCTAGTAATTAGGGCTCAGCACAATATTATGACAAAACCATTGCAAAACTGCTGATAGAAACATGGGTCTGTCCCAAGAAAAACAGGGAATGGCCTGGGTAAGGCATATGCCTGCACTGAAAGAGCATGTTGCCTAGGGCTTACTCTTAGAGGCCTGCTAGGGCTCGTTAGGCACGGGGCCTAGTAATGGGTATCAGCACAATATCAAGGCAATACAGCTAATAGCATCATAGACCTACCCCACTGGAAGCAGGGCTAGGTGCTAGGTTAATTGCATAAAATGTAGGCCAGGCCTAGTCTAGGCATGGTCTAGGTTTGTGTAAGGTTAGGTTATGTTACTCACCTGTTCAAGAAGAGAAGCACAGCCAAGATATGCTTACACTTATTCGACCCAGCTTTGCATGAGCAAACTGCATCATCAATAGCCTTCGTTTCGTTGATGATCACTCTAATTTCGTGTGGCTTCCCATCGAGGCACGATGTTTGTAGACAAAGGCCTAGCAGAGTGATCGAAAGGGTATCTTCACTGCGGCTCAATATACCACACTCCATCAAATGGTTGGAATTAAGGATGGCCGATCCCTCGACATACGGTCGAGTGCACACACCCATATACTCCATTATATTGTGAATTTCCACCACTGGTATGGCCATTTTATATTAAAAAAAAAAAAAAAAATAGTGACACTACGTAAAATCACGTGTCTACGCCGTGTTCCACAGAATTTCTATCTGCCTTACGTCAGCCATGTTGGAAATCGACGGTGGCGCCCCTGGTTCACTTTTAAACGCGAATAGACAGTAACTAGCCCACGCAGAACGCTAGGCGCTCACAGCAGCGATGTGCGGACCGCTCTCGGTTTAGAATGACTAGTACTACAAAATATCCGCTGCGTTTCGAAGCGCTATGGTCAGTAACCTGGCCCTCTATAAATTTCTCGCCTGTTTTTCGGAAGCTCGCTCAGCTCGTTGGCCCTCTATATTTTTCGGGACTGCTTTTTGGAAGCTCTGAGCAAACCGGTCTCGGTGGCTCGCCGACAATTTTAACACAGGATGTCCCTTCTTTAACCACTACAAATTCAATGCCAGGACATTAGGATAGGCCTGGTCTTATACACATGTCCTAGTCTATAAGGCCTGGTAATTTCAGAGTCATAAACCCAGGGTTGAGCTACTGTCTGGTAAAGAATGGCAACAGAGTGTACTGTAATTTGTAATCTACATTATGTGTAGTGTATTCCTAGGCCTATGCTCTGAAGGTACCGATACCGGTCCATGAATTATTGAAACTTAGCTTCAGTATTCCACACCATCAAAATTACTCACAAGCTACTTGATAAGTATGGGCATTGAATTTGTAGTGGATCAATGGTATGGGTAGGCCAAGGCCTAGGTGCTACTGTAATATAAAATGCCAATACCTGATGACCGGGATTCGATTCCCGCCATGGTCTACCATTCTGACAGATGTTATTCATGTCTTCCCTGTCTTGTGTATTGAACAACTAGCTAGGCCTAGGCAATAGAATAATCTTGCATCTCATTATCCCATCATCTCATTCATCATTCACTGGTGACACAAGATCTTGGTCATCAGTAGGCCTACAGTGATACAGTGCATCGTTGAACCCAAATGAATGAATAAATACATAGGCCTAATAATACCGGTAATAATAATAATCCCTATTACCAGAAGACGGTACCTCATACAGAATGATTGTCATTATTATAAGATAAGACACAATATATTCAGTAATTAGATAGTCAATAATTAGTATATTCTTTGTTCTTAGGTGTTAGCTGCTCTTCGGTTCTTTGCCAAGGGAAGCTATCAACTGGATGTAGGGAGGCGTTCAAGTCTTGTGACGGACATAACACTCGAATGTTTCAATTGATTTAGTTGATTATAATTTTGCAGAAATAATATAAACTAGGGTAAAATCATTTGAGTGTCACGAGCTGAATGAGCGCGGGTAAAAAGACGGTGGAAGATATGAAATTGTGAACAAAATATCGGTGCAACCAAATTATTGTGGGCAAAAATATTGTGAAGACCCAATGCTCGCAGACAAAAATATTGCGCCGATTTCTCTCCTTAATTTGTTTTTCGGTAACCTGATGGATTGAACAATTTCATATTAAGAAACTACGGTCGTGTTAGTGTAGCTCGTGAAAACTTGTATTTTTGTGCTTCTAATGCTAAAACGAGCAGACGAAAGAAACTCAACCAATCGTTTGCGTAGTCTAAAACGCTTCTGGTTCGGTACCGGTATGCGTATTCCATCAAAATTATATATCAGCATACACTGTAATCCTGTTTTTTCATTAGTCGGAAAACAAAACAAAATCCAATCTTATATTATGCAAAGTACGGTCAAGAGAGTTCATGGTGTGAAAGTTTACACGCCTGGCAGACGTCTGCGTCTGCGGTATCTCGGATTGAAAGTGCATAGATTCACCACAAAGTAGCTCTAACTCATCTTTTGGAGTTATCATACTGGTTATACTCATCCTGTTTGATGAGCCAATTAATATGTGAATCAAATTAATTTACATTTATATTTTCTCAATTCAACTAATTAAACTAAACATACAACTTGTCACTTCATTTACATATAGCAGGCCTATGGTAAATAATCAACAAATTGATAATCATGCCTGTTTGAACTTGTTGGTTTGTTGAGAAAACAAATAGGATGTATTGAAATAGAAAGTATTTGCCATAATAAAAATTCTAGTACCAATTGTCTTTTGTATTGTTTTAATTTCATTGTATTTTATAACCTCCAACTATCCTGATTGAAGTTTAATTTGATCTTTGAGTTTGATAATACTGTTAGGTATTATTTAGGCCTACTCTCTATGAATTATAAATATGATGGATTGAAATCAATGTTGCCTGTCGATGTCAAGAAGTTACCGGTACATCGATTGCTCAAAGTTTACGAAAGATGCAAGCTGTACCTGCTACGTTAGTTCCAATGCTCAACCATTCACCGCATTCACCATTCACTGCTCAGCACTAACTTTTCAACATCGTTTCAACACATCGATAAATACCGGTAATAAGCCTTTCTGCGTTACTCGGCAAGGGAGCAGAGGACGGACCAGCTATTACTACAAAGAAGTCCACGTCCCTTCTCTTAGACCCCCTCTTTTTACTGCATGGCAGTGTAGGAAGGTAAAACGTGGCCAAAATAATGATGATGATGGTTAATATAAATCATTGATCACGCTACGAGGTAAGCTGGTGGTGTTGTAAATTTTTCACTGAAATAATCAAAATTTGGGCCTACTCTCTCCAATTGCCCTTGCTGCCTCTCCTGATTTGGTATCTGGTTCCAAAGTTCCATTCTCCTGGACCACACAATGCTGGATAGCTGAGCTGGTTCGTTATCCGACGAGGGGGAGGCACTCTGAGGAGCAGCGACAATTTCATGTACCGAATGAAAATGTTCTATGAGATGACACTTTCATGAATAAAAAAAATGAACCACATTCTTGTGTGCAATTTCAGATCTACAATGTAATAAATATCACATTCTAGTTTGCTATAAATTATTCTTTAGGCAGTGATTACTTCTTGTTCAACAAGAAAAATGTTGGTTTTTGTTTTTTGTTGTAACAACAATAACCGTAGGCCTATGCATGAATTCTACCAGGGAGAACGGTAATTTAAACATCACTCAACTTAAACATCAAACGTCATTGGTCAGATTCCATGTAGCCTCGCAACAGGGGTACTCATGAAACTGCTTAGTTTCCACAATAAGTGACAAGGCCGTGACTCACTTTTTAAGATTCCATTTTGATTTCGGGAATAGCAAAACAGCAAAAAGTGAGATGAGATGGAAAGTGACTCATATCACCAAGTGACTAGTGAGAAGAAGAGAGAAGTTTCAGGAATAGGGGTCCAGGATCGATGTCATCTCCAATTGACATTTAGAGTGAAATGAAATGTCTTAAAATATACCACATTTATTGATAGAGAAAGGTGATTTTAATAATTTAGTACAACCTCTTCGTTTGTGAGAATATTACTCTTTGTATCATTTAGAGTACCGACAGAAAATATTCCACAGCTTACTTACCCTTTTATTCACTTCATTTTTGTCGCGTAAAATCGAATTCAATTTCATCAGGTTTTCATAATCAGAACACAATAGGTCCTCTATCACATTGGGTACGAAGGAGGATGCCACTCCAGCAGTTACCCCATGTTTAGTACTATTTACAATCAGTCGTTGCAGAAGTTGAGCGAGGATTTGTTGCTCGTTTTTTATCACCTGCAAGGTGCCATTGATGCGCTCTATACCAGCTGCAATATTATTAAAATAATTTAAATGGGTAATTCTACCTGAATTCAACCAAGGTTGGTAGTTTCACTATTTTTTATGTTTAAAAATTCAAAACCCATTCTTTCGAATTTTTGGGGCTCATTTTCTCTAAAAGGGTTGCAAATTACAAAGTTTCGATAATTCAAACTGTTTTTATCATCCAATCAATAATTATTTACTGTAGAATCTTTGTCCAATTCGAAGTGTTTCTTCCGACACACATACAAAATGAACCTAATGTTAACATTGTATACCACGCTTGTTCCAACCAGAGTACCATCATTGATGCATGCATCTGGCAGGTGGCGCCACGGCACTGTATTACTATTATAACGTTTTAATAGTAAACACGGCGTTCATTTTGTATTGTATGTCAGAAGACTTTGAATTAAACAACGATTCTACTAATTCCATTTAATTCCAAATTATTCAACATTGTACATTCCCTATAGTTGAGACACGATGTAGGGATACCAACCTATTTTATCATAATAGAAGGAAAGTGACCCAACTCGGGTCTTGAAAGTGAAATATTTCCGGGGTCAGAATCTGAGTCATTGCCTGTAGCGCAACCATCGCTTTTATATCAAACTATTTAGAACAACAATGCTATACACGGCCCAGTGGATTACGAGAATTATAGATTTTGTTAGTTCAACAATGCCACCGGTACCGTAGCCACTCTTATTTACACCTAGTTCACAAGGGGATCTGCTAAATAGCGACAGGCAATCGGGACCTTTGGCTCTGAACTGACCGCAAGAAACCACGAATGTCTTCCATGTTATCAGTATGGGAGTTGGGTCACCTTCCTTCTATCATGATGAAATAGGTTGGTATCACTACATCGTGGTTGGGGTCAAGAATCGAGTTTGCTTTGAATTAAAGAGGGTTTACTGTGAGCATATTTTTGAACAAATCAATTCTATTGAATAGTAGTCATATGTATTTAGTAGCCTACAAACGAAAAAATCAGATACCAGGATCATTTCCTAACATTATGCCCACCTGTATTATTGATGCAGTTGGTGCATGATTTGCTTGACGGCTCTTTTGGCTTACTATGATTAGACATATTTGATACAAGATTCATGAGGTTATGATTGGGTGTTGATGTACTGGGTCTGAGGTTGATTATAGGGCCTAGCTGAGGAGTTTGAATCGGCGAATCTGGCGAATCTTCCGAATCAGTTGTAGGTCGAGCATTTTTTTTCCGTTTACGTAGGCGTACCGCTGTTCCATCCACATCCGTGGTACTAGTATCGCAGATTGCCTGGTCATCCCGTTCAAACAATTTCAATTTGGAAATAGCCTTTTCCATTGTACCTACAAAATGCAGCGCATTAAGTTACTATTGATACACGAGTCTATTTACATAATAATTCCAACATGTAGGCATATAAAATCAGGAGGTAGAACGGGTATCAGAATGGACGGCCATGGCAGGAATCGAACCCCGGTCTCTGAATGACGGTTCAGTGTGCTAGCCACTTAACTAGGCTACACACTCTGCTCGGTGTGATTTTGGTCCAGCTTGGAACAACACATGATCTAAAGCACCGAACAAAAAATGTGGCACTCCGACACAGCCACTGTTTCTTTCAGTCTATGGACAATTTGTCAAGGGCGTTTTTGTCTCAAAATAATGAACTGAGACTTGAATCAATACTTCAAAATTTAAAATTGGCCCCTCAGTGCCCTTTAAATTCAAAACCTCATCAATTAAAATTATAAAAATGCCTCAACCAAACATTACGTAGAGACTGAAGGTAAACCCATGGTACTACACCATGGTACAGCAAAGGCCTAGTTTTACACTTACTAGATTCTGATTTGATGAGTACGGAGCACTTTTGCCAGTCTGGTAATGGGACGCACTTATCTCTTGTGGCCTTCCATCGCTTGGCATCGTTAAGTTTTGACGGCCATAAGCACTTAGTTCTCCCATCCAGCCAATTACTTGGTATGACAGCAAGAGGTTTATGTTTTTCGGAGATAAATTGTACCACAGCATAACATTTTCTACGCCTATACATAAAGGGAACATAGTTAACAACAGTCGACAGACTAACAAATCCAAACAGTTATCAAGTTTTCAGATCATTCATTTTCCTTCTTTGGGATTTTATTTTTTCTTTCTGGGCCTGTAGGCTTAATGATTTTAAAGTTGCTGACATATATGCATAATTTTGTACGCCAGGTTCATTTAGGCTTAGTAAAAATACATCGAGTGACGAATAATGTAGGGGTACACACAATTTTATATTCCCTGCTATAAAAAGAAAACATAAAAAGTAAAACGTAAGTTTTCGTCAGTTCTTTATTCAGTATGACGCAAGGGAAAACACAAAAACTCGTTTTTGTAAGGCAAAAGAATGGCTTTCTTATCAACTTTGGTAATTTGGTATGAATAATAGTCAACAGAAAGGTTTTGAACCTTATATATTGATAGTTGTGAAGACTCGCAGGGATAGCAAAAGAAATCCTGTTGCTGTAAAAACTTTTGTCCTACAATGAAAATGTTACCGAACTCATCTTTCACAAAGTTTGCAACTTTAATTATTGTGCCACTAACAAGATAAACACACGAGTCGCGGCCATGAGATGCAAGTCTGAATCGATTAGACATTACTTTACGGTAATGAGTTCCGTCTATTCCATCACATGGTCCATTTGTGTGCCCTACTCTGCTGCTTTCGACTACTGTAAACTGATCTGAACTATTGATGAATGAAGTTTTGTTTGGTCTCTGGGCCAACTCGTTTTCTTTTAGTCGCCTGCAGATTTGTTGTAGCGGGTTGGTTGTTTTCCGCAACATACGCTTCATGCTGAAAAGAAAGTTTTCAAATGGGAAGGCACTAAAAGAATCTAGTGAACCGAATTGCTTTGCATGGCCGCTCAAATGAACAAGACTGTGAACATTATAAACTAAAAATTCTTTGCCATACAAATTAGCAGCTTCTATAACAAAACTTTTCAGGAGTTCATTTGCATGTTCATTGAAATCCACATTAAGTTGATTTGAAACAAGGATTGTAATTCCACAGAAGAGGAGCATAAAATGATTATACAGTGCGTCACTGAGAACTTCTTTCAAGTATACTGGGCCTAAATACAACAGCATTTGACGGAACTCTGTAGCCTTCCAGCGCTCAACTTCCGACAATGACCTAGGTTGACGATTAAATTCTGATGGCCAGTATGGTCGAGCTGCTAAGAGAGAAGAACTTAAGAGATCAAGACTGCGTAAAGGCAAACGCTGAAAACTGCTTCTGTCCCTCCATGCCATGATGAGACGCCGCATTACACCCAAACAAACAAGATGCATGTAGTCCCCAACGGAAATGTCGATACAAGGCCTACATTCATCCTAACCAATGGAGATTCTGATTTGTGATGTTCAGCATCTGTCATTTCATCAAACTCAACATCTGATCTCAAAGGTGCATCAATTTCTGGGTATGTCATGCGTCCGTAATGGACACCTCTTTGCGAACAATTGTCACATCCGTGATAACCGTTGAAGGATTTAGTGCATTTAATGAATGCCTTTGCTGGAGTGTCACAACAGAAGAGACGAACCCGAACAGCAAAATCCACACCCTGATAAATCAGACCACTTTGCTGTAAACTTGAGACTTCTGTAACAAAGTCATCCAGGAACTCCTTAACTGGTGGTTTTGATGGTCCACAAAATAGTGCCACAGTGAAAGGTTTTTTCTGAGGATCCTCATCTATGATACATAAAATGGGCCAAAACTGTTTGCTGTTGCTCTTGTACAATGGTAACCCATCAACATTGAAAGTAAGGTTGAGAATTCTGGAATCGAGAAGGGAAATGTTTTGAAGTCTGTTTGTGATTCCATCAGCTAATCCAAAATTGTAGTAACTTCCATTTTCCATTTCAGTTAGCAAAATATTTCTCGGAGTTTTCAGTAGTGTCCTAGCATCTTTTGGAAGTTCTCGATGCCACACTCTCAAACCCAAAAGGAGCTTACTGAGAGCAGTCTGTGTTATATTATTGTCTAAGGCCCAATTCCGCAAAAATAGATGTAGACTCTCAACCGGTGCATCATCATCATCTTCACTCGTGTCAGTGTCTGATATATACAATTGATCGCATTCCAATTCAACATCAGGAACTAAGTTTTCAGGTTCACCCATGTCAGCAATAAACTCTGGAAAGACTAAAGTAGGTCCAATATCATCTGACTCGGACTGCGATATGCTAACCTTTTCGCCGTCTGTTATCGTGCAGCTATTATTCATCAACACTTCAGTGATACTGCTGTCACTGCTGTTATCATCAATTTCTGGAACTGTATTGGGCAAACCAGCTTGCAATTTATATTCATCACTTAGTATATCAAGCTTTATTTCTTTCCGAAGATTTTCCGTTGCTTTTTTTTTATGGCGTAAGCGCTTCCTCTTATCATGTTTTTCCATGATTAACCAAGATCAAAAAAATAAATTAGGCCCAGGCCTATATATTTGTTTTAAAACGTCCTGGCCCTATATAAGCCTAATACTAATGTGGATACTCAGTATTACCTGGAGAGATTTTTGTCCATCCTGAATGGCCGTTGGTAGGCCTATTGTTTTTCGGGTTTCGGTTTCGGTGGTTTCGGTCACATACGCTGCTGGATAAATATTATGAATTAATACCTAGCCAAATAAGGAAAGCTTTTTTGTAATGCTGCTTAGACCTAATAACCCCACTAACAGCTAGATTATATGGGGAATCGAATGAGCGGGTGATAATGAAAATGAGATGAAAAAGTGATGAAAGGTGAAAAGTCTTTACAAAAACCCATGCCATATACGGGACTCGAACCCACGCTCAAAGTAACACATTTTGTATTAAATCTATTCAGAGTAATTGATAGGTATCATATAATATTGATCAACTTCTCTGCATGGCCAAATCTGATCTTTTTTCTACCTAAAGCCACAATATAGGCCTACCTAGTATTATTACCAACCTTATTTATATACAACACGTGTTCTATTACTATTTATCTGAACGACGGTTCTGCGTGCTAACCACTGGGCTACCCGTGCCAGTCTAGACAATCTCCTGAACGACGGTGTATGTATATACCCAGTCACAGTCAATTATTGTATGGTAGTACCGTACGTTATAGTATACCAAGCTATATTAATGTGAAAAATAGTGCTAATCCATGTATTTTTAAAAAAAATTTAATACCTTCATTTTCTAAACAAAGAAAAACATCACGTACAAATTTTCTGTGATGAATCCTCACATGGGAAAGTATCATCTCTCCGTATTTAACAAGAATGAGATAATCCCCTCATTGTGAAAAATCCACCCCTAAATGAGTACTTTTGGGTTTTCCTTCATTTTCAAAATTTGTTTCAGGGTGGAAGGGGGCAAAACAACAATGTTTATATTAGGCCTATTTCATCTGATAGATATGGTCCCTAAGGTACTATGTGAAAATTTGTTTCTACTGTTTTCAAACCTTAGGCCTATGTCGTAAATATTCAGTCCAAAATGGTAAAATCATGGTAATTGTGATCAACAATTTTCAATTCATGGAATATCAAATTTGATTGAAATGTGAATATTGTATGTTGATGAGTAGAATTCACAAGTCCAAATTTATTACACTGCGCCACCTTCATACCTTCTACCAAACAGACATAATTATTTGTTCGATTAATACAGTGAGCCAAGTTAGTTGACACTATTGATTCAAGCCCTAGAATACTCCAACCTTGATTTGAAGTAATCACGAGGGTCATGAGGGCTTTGATGAAATCTTCCAGTCAAGTAATTATCATCAGTCTACTGATAGCATTCCTCTAATAGTTATCTGGCTTGACTCAGGCCTACTGTGCTACCAGTACCTCACGGGTATCGACTTTGCGATAAAATGTTGTCACGGAAGTTGTGCTACCTATTCCTTACTGTATAGAAATAAGTTTACTCAATTTACTTTAATTAGTTGCTAGTGTCAATAGATCAGTCAACTTGTATATTATGGTACGTGATGGATTCCTTCCACTATAAAGCTTATTGAAATATGTTGCTCAAGAGTCAAAATCTATCACCTATTCGGCTATTCCTGACCTCTAAATTAAATGTGTGATGTGTGATACTGTCCACAGTACACTTTGACAAAAGTAGCTCTGCTATGTCATCCAAATATGGTATTATATATCGGTACGTCTTTATGGAGGTATTAGGCCTATATCTACTAGGTTGGTACCACTAACAATAACCATGGTACCGTAACAATGTATCAATATTATAATGAAGCATTGTTGTTGTTGTAGGCCTATTGAACATGAATAAACGGTAGGCCTTGGCGGTTAGGCCTAGGCGGCATACCTTATAAATGGTATGAAAAGATTGGCGGAAGTTTGCAATACTAGAAAACAATAGGGCTTTCAACAAAGAGAATGAGAACTATAGACCTAAGCAGCTATCAAGTTATTTGCGTGCATAAATACATGCGGGGAAAGAAATACATAAATGGTGGTCTAATGGAGGCATTGACTAACACTAGGCTACAAACTCGATCCAAACACAGTTTGAGTGATAGGTCTAGCCTAGACTTATACTAAAAACGCCCACTGGCTGACATTTTATTGCAATAAATTGCATGCATATGTTTACTTGGGGCCTACTACAAACTCAGGCCAAGCAACCCATTTGGCCCACGCACACTCAGTTGCCGAACTTACTTCTGTCGTCCAACATTGGCATAGAAGACGTCATCGACGTTGTGTTGCACCAACATTTTTGTGCCTTTCTTCGTGATGAACGAGTCTTTAACTGAGACATCAACATGTGAGCGAACACTTGAGAACAGTAAACAGTATATTTGTTCTGGTAGCTGCAATGTTAGGCCTAGGCCTACTTGCTTTCAACATAAGTACCGGCATCGTTTTGTGACAAACAGTTATTCAGTAGAACCTAAATATACCTATTATAACATATATTGATACGAAATCCCTTACCGATATTGATAATGTAGTGATGTTCTCCAATCTGTCTTCAAGCCGTGCCATCAGCAGAACATTAGAATCCTCTTTGTAGTTTGAGCGCGATGAAGTCCATGAAGAGAAGCATTTTACAGAATCGCCAATCCAACAAACACAGTGACTGGCGCTTTTAAAAGAGGCGTACTAGTACTACGCGATCGAGATCTTTTATCCATGTTTAAATCGTGTTTATCAGTTAGGAAAATTCTATTACACGACACCTATTCCACGTAAAATCAATATTTAGTACGAATTAACAATGTATTCAATAGGCAAATACTGTAGGAACATTTAGTGACTACCCTGTTACATTGGTATGACTGCAGCTATGACATGAGGTAGGCCTACTTCCATTACTTTGAGCCGTATCATAAAATGGGCGTATTCACAGTTATTGTAGTCGTCGTTCTTGAGATATGAGGGCCGAAAGAAACTCGTATGAGACAAATATATATTATTGTATCTACGTATAACATACAGACATACACCTCGCACGCACAGAAATGACAATATATCCCGAAATATTCCCCAATTACTATTGATCTAGCCTCTAGGCCTATGTTTCAGTGAAATAGGCAAAGGCCGTCGCAAGCTGGACGAGATGGTCAAAACTTGACGGATGAAAACTTTAAAATGAATATATCATATTAAGAACAATCGTAAATCCAAGCGCCACGATATACTCAACAACGATATCCATGTTTGAGCGTTTCTTAGTGAAGCTTCTTAGTTAATCCAATAAATTAAAGCAGTAGTTGAAAAAAATTAGGTGATTAACAAGTGAATAATTAATTTTTTATTTACCCGGAGTTGGTAGTAAAAAAAAGCGATCAATTCAAAATAATGTGCAAATTGGTAGGCTTATCATATGACAGTCATATAATTACATGAGCGTAGCGAAGACTCCCATTACACATACCGGTACCAAAAATATCTGGCGTCGTTTTTATCTAGGCCTATATGTTTGTTTGATTGATTATTTTTTAAAATTTTCACCCGGTAGGCCAATACAGGTCAGTGAAAGTAACAAAAATCGTAGTGAAAACTTTTTCTGGACATGGATTACACCAAAATGAGATTTGGGATTGTTTTTGAACGAATCAGTAGGACGGTTCTTTCAGAAAAATTTGCGAAATTTGAGAAGTTCGTGGCGTCACCACGAGGTTAATATAATCGTGATCATACCACCAATGTTGCATTTACGAGATAACCAGTTGGAATAAGAAACAATGTAGCAAAAAGTGATAGATAAAACTTATATTCAAGTAGGCCTATACCAAAATCAGGAGATATTGAGCGAGCTCTGCGTTTCCATATTTATTACAGAAGCATTTAGCTACTGAGTGAGCTACTGCGGTTAGGTTTTGCCAACAGTAATAAGGCCTTGTCTGCCCTAAGATAACCCACACGGAACCAGCAGGGGCAAACATATAGTTGCCCACATGGGCAGTGCCCACTCCATTCCCACGCACGTTCAATTTCAACCATGTACTACTGGGTTCGAGCCACTGTGGGGCCCGTAGTGAAAAGATGTGGGTTTTGCCATCAGTAATCAGGCCTTGTCTGCCCCAAGATCACCCACACGGAACCAGCAAGGGCAAACATATAGTTGCCCACATGGGCAGTGCCCACTCCATACCCACGCACGTTCAATTTCAACCATGTACTACTGGGTACGAGCCACTGTGGGGCCCGTACTGAGAAGATGTGGGTTTTGCCATCAGTAATCAGGCCTTGTCTGCCCCAAGATCACCCACACGGAACCAGCAAGGGCAAACATATAGTTGCCCACATGGGCAGTGCCCACTTCATACCCACACACGTTCAATTTCAAATATGTACTACTGGGTACGAGCCACTGTGGGGCCCATACTGAGAAGATGTGGGTTTTGCCATCAGTAATCAGGCCTTGTCTGCCCCAAGATCACCCACACGGAACCAGCAAGGGCAAACATATAGTTGCCCACATGGGCAGTGCCCACTCCATACCCACGCACGTTCAATTTCAACCATGTACTACTAGGTACGAGCCACTGTGGGGCCCGTACTGAGAAGATGTGGGTTTTGCCATCAGTAATCAGGCCTTGTCTGCCCCAAGATCACCCACACGGAACCAGCAAGGGCAAACATATAGTTGCCCACATGGGCAGTGCCCACTCCATACCCACGCACGTTCAATTTCAACCATGTACTACTGGGTACGAGCCACTGTGGGGCCCGTACTGAGAAGATGTGGGTTTTGCCATCAGTAATCAGGCCTTGTCTGCCCCAAGATCACCCACACGGAACCAGCAAGGGCAAACATATAGTTGCCCACATGGGCAGTGCCCACTCCATACCCACGCACGTTCAATTTCAACCATGTACTACTAGGTACGAGCCACTGTGGGGCCCGTACTGAGAAGATGTGGGTTTTGCCATCAGTAATCAGGCCTTGTCTGCCCCAAGATCACCCACACGGAACCAGCAAGGGCAAACATATAGTTGCCCACATGGGCAGTGCCCACTCCATACCCACGCACGTTCAATTTCAACCATGTACTACTAGGTACGAGCCACTGTGGGGCCCGTACTGAGAAGATGTGGGTTTTACCATCAGTAATCAAGCCTTGTCTGCCCCAAGATCACCCACACGGAACCAGCAAGGGCAAACATATAGTTGCCCACATGGGCAGTGCCCACTCCATTCCCACGCACGTTCAATTTCAACCATGTACTACTGGGTTCGAGCCACTGTGGGGCCCGTAGTGAAAAGATGTGGGTTTTGCCATCAGTAATCAGGCCTTGTCTGCCCCAAGATCACCCACACGGAACCAGCAAGGGCAAACATATAGTTGCCCACATGGGCAGTGCCCACTCCATACCCGCGCACGTTCAATTTCAACCATGTACTACTGGGTTTGAGCCACTGTGGGGCCCGTAGTGAAAAGATGTGGGTTTTGCCATCAGTAATCGGGCCTTGTCTGCCCCAAGATTACCCACACGGAACCAGCAAGGGCAAACATATAGTTGCCCACATGGGCAGTGCCCACTCCATACCCACGCACGTTCAATTTCAACCATGTACTACTGGGTACGAGCCAAAGTGGGGCCCGTACTGAGAAGATGTGGGTTTTGCCATCAGTAATCAGGCCTTGTCTGCCCCAAGATCACCCACACGGAACCAGCAAGGGCAAACATATAGTTGCCCACATGGGCAGTGCCCACTCCATTCCCACGCACGTTCAATTTCAATCATGTACTACTAGGTACGAGCCACTGTGGGGCCCGTACTGAGATGTTGTGGGTTTTGCCATCAGTAATCAGGCCTTGTCTGCCCTAAGATCACCCACACGGAACCAGCAAGGGCAAACATATAGTTGCCCACATGGGCAGTGCCCACTCCATACCCACGCACGTTCAATTTCAACCATGTACTACTGGGTACGAGCCAAAGTGGGGCCCGTACTGAGAAGATGTGGGTTTTGCCATCAGTAATCAGGCCTTGTCTGCCCCAAGATCACCCACACGGAACCAGCAAGGGCAAACATATAGTTGCCCACATGGGCAGTGCCCACTCCATTCCCACGCACGTTCAATTTCAACCATGTACTACTAGGTACGAGCCACTGTGGGGCCCGTACTGAGATGATGTGGGTTTTGCCATCAGTAATCAGGCCTTGTCTGCCCCAAGATCACCCACACGGAACCAGCAAGGGCAAACATATAGTTGCCCACATGGGCAGTGCCCACTCCATACCCACGCACGTTCAATTTCGAATATGTACTACTGGGTACGAGCCACTGTGGGGCCCGTACTGAGAAGATGTGGGTTTTGCCATCAGTAATCAGGCCTTGTCTGCCCCAAGATCACCCACACGGAACCAGCAAGGGCAAACATATAGTTGCCCACATGGGCAGTGCCCACTCCATTCCCACGCACGTTCAATTTCAACCATGTACTACTGGGTTCGAGCCACTGTGGGGCCCGTAGTGAAAAGATGTGGGTTTTGCCATCAGTAATCAGGCCTTGTCTGCCCCAAGATCACCCACACGGAACCAGCAAGGGCAAACATATAGTTGCCCACATGGGCAGTGCCCACTCCATACCCACGCACGTTCAATTTCAACCATGTACTACTAGGTACGAGCCACTGTGGGGCCCGTACTGAGAAGATGTGGGTTTTGCCATCAGTAATCGGGCCTTGTCTGCCCCAAGATCACCCACACGGAACCAGCAAGGGCAAACATATAGTTGCCCACATGGGCAGTGCCCACTCCATACCCACGCACGTTCAATTTCAACCATGTACTACTGGGTACGAGCCACTGTGGGGCCCGTACTGAGAAGATGTGGGTTTTGCCATCAGTAATCAGGCCTTGTCTGCCCCAAGATCACCCACACGGAACCAGCAAGGGCAAACATATAGTTGCCCACTACCCACATCAAGCCCACTCTTTCCACGTGTTTCCCGTAACGGCCCCGCACCGTTTCCCACTTCGTGTGTTTGCTGGGTATATATTCATAGATATATATATATATATATATATATATATATATATATATATATATATATATATATATATATATATATATATATATATATATATATATATATTCATAGATATATATATATATATATATATATATATATATATATATATATATATATATATATATATATATATATATATATATATATATTCATATATATATATATATATATATATATATATATATATATATTCATATATATATATATATATATATATATATATATATATATATATATATATATATATATATATATTCATATATATATATATATATATATATATATATATATATATATATATATATATATATATATATATTCATATATATATATATATATTCATATATATATATATATATATATATATATATATATATATATATATATATATATATATATATATATATATATATATATATATATATATATATATATATATATATTCATATATATATTCATGTATATATATATATATATATATATATATATATATATATATATATATATATATCCATATATATATTCATATATATATATATATATATATATATATATATATATATATATATATATATATTCATATATATATTCATATATATATATATATATAAATTCATAGATATATATATATTCATATATATATATATATATATATATATATATATATATAAATATATATATATATATATATATATATATATATATATATATATATATATATATATATACATATATATATATTCATATATATATACATATATATATATATTCATAGATATAGATATATATATATAGATATAGATATATATATTTATTCATATATATATATACATATATATATATATATTCATAGATATAGATATATATATATATAGATATAGATATATATATATATATATTCATAGATATATATATATATATATATATATATTCATAGATATAGATATATAGATATAGATATATTCATAGATATAGATATATAGATATAGATATATATATATATATATTCATAGATATATATATGTATAGATATAGATATATATATATATTTATATATATATATATATATATATATATATATATATATATATATATATATATATGGGATTGTATAGTTATGTCGAAAAAGATACCCCTCGACCGGGATTTGAGCCCGGGACCTTCTGCTTGCCGGGCAGGTGCTCTACCACTAAGCTAGCGAGGTATTACTCCTTCGACATAACTATACTTAGACTCACGATACTTTCGAGGGGACTAGCCCTATAGGGGGCTTAGGTTCAATATATCTCGATATTGGATCGTATCCAGGAAGTTTAACTATCATATATATATATATATATATATATATATATATATATATATATATATATATATATATATATATATATATATATATATATATATATATATATATATATATATATATATATATATATATATATATATATATATGTAATGTATGTATTATTTATGGTAAAATAAAGACGTGGTACGAAATAATAATGATTATTATTTATTAAACTGCTGCTCAACGTTTCTACTGCAATGCAACAGTCTTTATCAAGAGCGTATTTTTTGATATTACATGTTCACATTTTGGAAGTGAAAAATAATATGAATAGAAAAACAACAATGATAGTGCATATGCACTTGATAGAAAAATATAAAACTTTTAAATTGATATAAAGAAGGCTTCTTCCACCGCTGAGTGGATCTCCCGATGAGAACGTGAAAAATCAGGGTATTTTCATAATCTTTCTTTAGAACGAAGGTTGTATGCACGAGAAGGTTCACCAACTGCATCTATTGGAGTCATGTCCCTACTATCAATTCGACGACCGTTTGTTTTTAAACGTTCCATGGCTGTTGACCAACTCGCTGATATAATATAGCCACCGTCATCACCATTGAAATTGAATGGATTTTTAGATATTTCAATTGCTTCGCTTATAGCTCTGGGCCACCTCTTTTCTTGTCTGTCCAATACTTTAGTGTTATCATAGAGAATGTTATGCTTTTCCTCAACAGCGTGCTTCGCAATTGCCGACAATCTGTAACTTTTGCATCGTTGGTGATACTTATGCTGTTTTAATCTAGCTGATACAGGTTTCATAGTTTGCCCAATATATACGAGTCCACATTCACAAGGGACCTCGTACACCCCACACGACTCCAGAGGTACCTTGTCTTTGACCGAACGAAAGGCGCTAAACAGTTGATTATCCGGTGTGAAAATTGTATTTATATTATGCTTCATCAACATTCTTCCTATCTTGTCGGTTATGCCACTCGCATAGGGCAGAAAAGCTGACGTTGTGTACTCTATTTTAGCTGGTTTAGTATTACTTTTCATGTTCATAGCTCTAGTAATTACTGAACTCGAATAACCATTATTTACGAAAATATTTCTTAAATTTGTCAGTTCAGCCGAGATGTGATCTTTGTCGGAAAGCTTTTTTGATCTTCTAACTAGAGAGTTCAAAACAGAAGTTTTTTGTAATGGATGATGATGTGACTGTGCATTCAGATATCTATTAGTATGCGTATCTTTTCTAAAAACCGTATGGCCTAACGTATCATCACTGTTGTGAATCAGTAACACGTCTAAAAATGGTAATTTTCTATTGCAGTCTTCAATTTCCATTGTGAACTGAATTTTAGGATTGATGCTGTTCATATGATTTAGAAATTCTCCTAGTTCATGTTCACCATGCTCCCACACGAGAAAACAATCGTCGACATACCTAAAGAAGCACGTAGGTTTGAGTGGAGCAGACTCCAAAGCTGTTTCTTCTAATTTCTCCATGAAAATATTAGAAACCAATGGGGATAGAGGCGACCCCATGGCCAATCCTTCAGTCTGTTTATACAACTGGCCTTCGAAAGAAAAATAGTTGCTTTGAAGGCATCCTTCAATCAGATTGCACAGGGACTCGCCGAACTTCTTCTTCTCTCTTAAAACCAACATTGCTTCTTTAACTGGGACGTTGTTGAAAAGGGAAATAACATCGAGGCTTATCATTACCGATTCTGAATTGAATTTGACTTGTTTAATCTTCTCTAGAAAATGTTCAGAATTTTTCACGTAGCTATTAACTAATTCATTCTCATTCTTCAACATCTTTGCTATGAATCGTGCAATTTCGTGTGCTGGCGATTTGATAGCACTCACTATAGGTCTTAACGGTACGCCAGGTTTATGGTATTTTGGAAGCCCATAGATTTTAGGTGTTACACAATCTTGTGGTGTCAATTCATCTTGAAGCTTTTTAGTGAATGGTGAATCTTTAAGAAGTTTAATCAGTTTAGATGTAAATGTACTAGTTGGGTTTCTTTCTATCTTGGTGTAACTACTAGTGTCGTCTAACAATGTTTTCATTTTCTCCACATATTCATCTTTATTCATTAACACTGTGGCATTACCTTTATCGGCTTTAAGTATCACGATATCGCTATTGTTTCTGAGTTCTTTTAAAGCGTTATGTTCTTCATAAGAGATATTTGATCTTTTGAAAAATTTGATTGAGTTTTCTCAGAAGTGGTTCAACCGATCGTGCTTCAAAACTATACAGTATCGAATTAGATAATGATACTTGTGTGTACCAAGTTTCAACTAATTTTGAATTTTCGTCTGACTTGTGGAGCGCGAACAAGAAGAATAAAAAGCACTTTTTTTCGGGTATGGTGAAATTGAGTCTTCGCTTCGCTCATCCAATGACACATAAATTTCATTCAAAATACACAATTACATTTGCAAAAGAATAATAACAACAATAAAATTACAACACATGTATCTTTCTGACAGTTACACTTTAAAATTGTAGAGTTAGCTTCATTGTGATTGAAGTATTTGCCAACTGAATAAAAACAATGGTCAATGAGAAATTTTTCCAATGCGTGCTTGAATTTGGACTCATCACTCTCTGATTGACGTGGGTAATCTATTCAAAAGTTATGCTGCACAATAGAGAGCTCCCTTAGTGTAAAGTTTCATATTATGTTTTTTGAGTATCAAGTTGTCCTTATACCTTGTGCTATGAACATGTTTTGTACTTTGAGTAGATGTCAAATGGTTATTATTATACACGTACATAACAGTACTGAATATGTAAAGTCAAGGTAGAGTTAAAATATTAAAACGATGGAATATTGGAATACAGGTGTCCTTGAAATATACTTCTGTACACGGGTTAGTACTATAAATAACTGGTATTTTACCCGGAAGAACTTTCTCCTGTTGATTTTCTGTACTCTTGAATTTCTTTCCACCGCTTATACAACAGTCTAACAACTGGTAATATTCAATGTGGTAATATTTTAATATTATGGTAATATGGTTTCAGGTCGACGTACCTTGAAATCTTTTTCTTCCTTGCGACAGCAATCGCCTGACAATCCCTCTTACAGAACTGCATAAACGTACTCCTTCCGTACTTCTCCACTGCATCACCAACACTTTCTGCACTTTCAAACCTATCTCCAACTTATAACACACAACCTTCTTTGGGCAGTGATGATGTTATGATCCAGAAGATGAATGGTCCAGAAAATGACTTGTACATGATAAACGTTTAAAATGAGTATATTTCACAAGAACACTCACAACAAGACTCGGTACGCTTGAGTATTCGGCTAACACTGCTGCATGGCCACCGGACTCTATCTGTTTTCTTCTCTGACATTCTTGTGCCCATCCCTCACATCTTTGTTCACCCTAATGACTTTTAACTAACGGTAATACTACAACTACACTCTAGTCTAAGGATATCAACCCTTACGCTATAGTGTTCCTATCTACTATCAAACTAATCTCAGAGTTAGGTGAGGCCTATCAATGAGAATGCTCGGGAATGACAATGGCGTCCTTGAGAATTGAGAATCGAAGTCCAAGATGGCGACGGAATAATTGATAATCGATAATAAATTTTGCGTTGACAGGTTGAATAAGATTCTACTATCACGCCGGCTGGGTAGACACTCAGATACATATATACAGTGGAACCTCTTTTATACGTTTTTCAGGGGGCCAGACTGATTAAATGTATTCATGTGAAAAACTTATTAATGAAACTATTCAACATGTGGAGCATATGGGTTGGATCGTAAAATAAAACTTATGATTGTAATAAATTTATAAACGAGAAACTTATAACAGAGATACTACTGTATACATATATAACTATATAACAGTCTGTAGTATATATAATTATATAAGTGAAATATTGAATTTTCATCACTGTACGCCTTTCTTGGGACATTATATTTTTTGGGAATGTCTTGATTCGTTCGAGTGGATAAACCTCTCTCTCCTCTGCGGTGGTCATCGGTATCGTTACCAGAATTCTCAGTAATTGAAGTGTTTTGGAAAATGGAGAAGTTGAATTGTTGTTTAAAATGAACTCTTGTGGCAGAAGTCAGGTCTCTTGTACTGTACACCTAACCGAGTACGTAATCTTTTCTTATTGATGAAGTATGAGGTATGTTTGCTGTGTTTGAATCCCTCAACGGTAATCAATCTACGTAGCTTGAGAAGTTGATTGCGCTAGGGAAATTGGCAGCTAGTCGATGTTGACTGAATTCAAATCTATCTTTCACCTGCGTACTAATCACGTAGCGTATCTCTTTAGCCGTACACTCCGTCGTTGGCCCTTATCTGACCATTTCCTTTTCTTGCTCGAAGATGATTCAGAAGATGAGGCCTCTGCGTCTTTTTCGTTGTCTCTTTCCTGTGAAATACACTTATCAAAAGTTGAAACAGCTTGGTAAATCTGTACCGGATCTGTTTGTGATCTTGTAGCTGATTGTATAGTAAGTGCACGTGAGTAGGAAGTACTTCAACTAGCTGACAAATGGTGGGCCGGAAAGGGATCGCCGTACGCCGCAGGCCTTCGTTGTTTGTGTCGCTTTCTCTTTAATCAATTGAAAATACTCTGAACAGTTTTTCTCGGTGCTCGAACACGGCATTGAATGTTGTAGGTGTCCAGCGAGTGGTTACAACCTTGGGCAGCTTGGTCTGCACGATATCGCGTAGGACGTCATTTTCCTTTGAAGAGTCTGAAAAGAATGCGGGAATCCCTGAAAGATTGCCAAAATATTCCTACGTGAAAGCTTTGAGATGAATCTTTTTCCATACTGTAATCAGATTCAGTTGGTGGGCGTAGCAATGAACGAAATGAGCGTAGTCCTTTTTGAATTTTGCTTGCACACCTTCTCTGTGGCCACTCAGTATTAGCTTTGTGTTTGTTCAAAGTTTAGTTGGATTTCTTGTGGGATCTGGCTGAAGAGCAGATGACAGGCCATTAGCAGTTGTTTCTCGTGGATTCTTGAACCCCCAACACTGTTCTGTCGCTTGACCTTGTTCTTCGTAGCGCGACACAGTTACCATTTTACAATGATTGGATACGTCAGTAGTCTCATCTGACATAACAGCAAGAAATTGAAACTCCTTCATCTCAGTTGTTATTATGTCCCTGCATACCTAAAGCATGCAATCAAATATTTTATTTTGGATCATCTTGAAGTGTCTCTTCAGTGATCCTTTTGGAAGCATAACACATTTTTCATTTATCAAAATACGATGTACAAAATATACAAGCATACACACAAAATCATCACCGAATAACTATTATCCCATCGCTCTTGAGAATACTCTCTCGAGTATATTTATGTACATTCAGTTTTCAAAGAAGGTAGTAACGGATAATAATTGTGAGAATTAACATGAATTAATTATATTGTAGGCACTATCACTCAGCAGTAATTGCAAGACTTTGCTGAATTGTTTTCAAAATGTTATTTTGGGACCTACCCATCATGCTGAAGGTGTTGTCAGTGCAACACGCGACAACTTGAGCCTTCATACCGTCTTCCACACAGCTTATCATACAGTATATTGATACCTTGGTGGCAAATCCTTGTATTTGCAATAAGTGAAATGTTCAGAAGGAAAAAACACATTTACAATAATAATTGTGGACACTTTTTAAAACAAATTCATTTTTAGCTGTCAACAGTCATGGCTGAACACAGGAGCAATAGATTCTAAAATGTACAGTATTGATGCTTACTAGGAAAACGCTATATACGCGTTGTTAGACAAGCGGAAAGTAATAGTATGTCGACTTATTTGCCAAACTTTTGCCTACATTTGCCAATTGGGTGACATTTAAGCTAGAAATGGGTAAAAACTGCCTCGAGTGGTACCAATTTAGCACATTTTTTTTTTTTTTAATAACATCGAAACTTGATACAAAATCATTGTTCCCCAATTAAGGCTATGGATGAAAGATAGGATCGTTTGGACGGGGCACCACAAGGGCGATCTTACCACCCCATTTTGATTATTTAAAACTAATGGTCTTCAACACCAGGACTGCGCTGTCTGTGACCATAATTTTTCGCCGTAGATAAAAGTCTTTCAGTATAAACACACAAATGTTGATATCTTCCACTTTGAACTAATTCTCTTGGGCAATGATTACTTCTTTCCCTTGACAGCAGATGTGAAATTGATCATTATACAAAAAGCACAAATTAAATTAGTGATAGGCCTATAATGTTATAATTAGGCCTATCGCTCTACTAATTAATGGTCGTGGCCAATTAGTACTTCATCCAAGCATTTGCTCCGAGGACTGTGGGAAACCACAAAAAACCACGTCAGGATGGATAAAAAAAGGTCTTTGTTGGTCTTGAGCTTTTTCTTCCAACTTCTTCTCTTCTCTTCTTCTCTTCTTGTTGTATTTGATATATATATATTTTTCTTCTTCTTCTTACTTCTTTTTTCTTTCTCTTTTTTTCTCTCTTTTTTCCCCTCTCTTTTCCTTTATTCATTCATTCATTTCTTCTCCTCATTCCATTTCATTTTTTTACTTCATCTTCCTTTTGTCTTTCATTCATTAATTTATTTATTTTTATTTTCATTTTCTTTCATTTTTTATTTTCTTCTTTCTTTTCCTCTTTTTTTTCTTTTTTTTTCTTTATTTCTCTTTCTTTCTTTTTTTTCATTTTTTTTCTTCTTTTTTTTTTCTTCATTTTTATTTTCATTTTTCTTATGTTTTTTTTATGTTTTTATTTTTTTATGTTTTGCACATTTTATGGTTTATCTTCGAAATGGCTCACCCCATCAAGCTGAAAAATTTCAGAAATGTGTATCAAAATGTAAATCAACTTCACGCGGAATTTCATTTCTAGGAAAATAAAAATATCTCCTTTTTTTCCCGCCGTGTTATTTTAATGGGCATTTTTAAAATTTCTTGAATTCATAAAAAAAAAAGTTACCATCCGATAATGCCACAAAACTATACAGATCTAAGTTAGATGAGAAACCATTATGAAAAAATGTTTGAAGTTGATAGCTGTAGCCGTTTGACCTGTGGAGAACCGACACAAAAACAAAAAAAAAACATAAAAACGAACACCAATTTTTTTCAGTATGTCAAATTGAATCCTCGCTAAAGCTCGTCTAATTAGAAGTTACGTACAAGTTACTGATTTCCATTACTAGGAAAACGCGGGATGCGCGTTGTTAGACGAGCTTAGGGGTATAGAAATCTAGAATGAAAAATAATTTGTCAACCCAATCTACATCTACAGACCTTGGATCACTCCAAACGTTCAAAAACCTTACGAGAATCAGTTATGTCACGGCCTTCCTCTTCATTCATTTCAATCGTTTTGAATTAATTGGTGACACTTGTTGCTATAGATTTAATTGGTTCCCGTAATAGCCTAAATTGATGGGAAAATGCTTTATAAATGCGTTTTCTTCGTTATTCCTCATCCGATTGATGCGAAAAATCTCTCAAAATGTGCTTAATAGTTTCCTTTATATTCGGCGAAAATTTGAGAGGTCTTGAAAAATTTTGATTTTTCAAGTATTTTCCTCCGGGTTATTCTAATGGGGATTTTTGAAATTTCTAAAATTCATAAAAAAAAACAGTTACCACCCGATAATGCCACAAAACTATACAGATCTAAGTTAGATGAGGAACCATGACGAAAAAAAGTTTGATTTTGATAGCTGTAGCCGTTTGACCTGTGGAGAACCGACAAAAAAACATAAAAAAAAAAAAAAAAAAAACATAAAAACGAACACCAATTTTTTTCAGTATGTCAAATTGAATCCTCGCTAAAGCTCGTCTAATCAGATGTTAATACTGCAAATATGTGTTTTTACACCATCATGCATCCATCTCCTCAAGCAATATCTTTGACGGCTGTGTGGAGCCGAGTAATATCTGAACCTGTTCATTATTGATGATACACTATTCTCAATAGAGAATGAAGAAAACTGAAAACTATGTAGAGTATGTAAGACTCAATCAATGTGAGAGAAAAGATGTAAACACAATGTAAGAGTTTAGGAATGTGGCAGCTAGTCGTAAAATGATCAGGCGTGTCGTGGAATGACCTTTTTTAGCTTTTGCAAGCGCTTATACTTTTGTGGCTTGATCTGAAGTTGACCCATGTACAGCTGTGCGACATCAAATGCCCCGCTGTTTTGAGGCTTTGGAAGTGGTGACCAGTTATTATCAAAATTCAGTTTGAAGTCAATGCCTGCAGCGTGTATCTGCTCGGTTAAATGTTCAACCCTTCAAGCCAATTACGCAAGGTTGTTGGTAAGCAAAAATGCTTTTGTAGGAATCTATGCTTGGGGGGGAAAAGTAATGAAGAGCAAGAGCAAATGTCTTGTCCTGGTCAGTGTACCTGCGACCTTTTCTTTTCTTCTTGCCAGGTCTGAGTTACGACATAAAATCCACATTGGTCGTTGATGAAAATGCTCTCATCATATCTTGTTTAGTGCTCATGCACTGTTTCAACGTGGCAATCTCGCTTGACTGCCTGTACTTTTTCTCGAATTCTTGAAGCAAGCTTCTGCGATTTTGGAAGTTTCCGTTGCGAGATGGAAACTTGTGTTTCAAACTGTTCTTGCGTACGTTTCGGAGTTCGTTCATCTGGTAGAGGTCCTAAAATTGGTGAAAATATAGACAGTTTCAAATAGGTTTCTGTGCTTACATGTATTAGTCACCTGGTGGTTGTTAGTGGTTAGTGGCTTAACCATAGTTTCAACCCAACCATTGAATGATCAATTTAGTCATATCCCCGCCAGCTGAGTCGGTAGAACATGACAATAGTCACAGATGAAAAAAATTGAGCTACTTTTTGATGTCTCAGTCTATTGCTTCAATCACCAATATCACCAAACTCAACTTATCCACATCTACTTTCTGGCTACAATCACCAATCTCTCTACTGTGAACCTATCACGATGGCAAAACATCTCCACACTATATAGGCCTGAAGCATTTAACCTGAGCTTACGGTCTTCGACCTCAAGTGAATAATGATGCGCACCAACTGAGAGTGGTAAGTCCTCAAGATTATCTGGTACTGGTATGATGTTAACTGGCAAAGGTTCATGGTCTCTCTTGCTTGGGCTTTCTTGGGACACCAAGAAGAACTGTGGAATAGCTTCTTTTACAAGCCCACAACAATCAAAGTTGGATATGAACCATGATCCTTGAGTGGTAAAAAGAATCGTATAGACTTGCTCAAGTATGTGAACAAAGCCATAGCGTGCGGAGCAGCTCATCAGGTGACGATGGCTCGCCAAGCCCCCACAGGTGGCGCAAGAACTGTGATGGAGTACCGTCGCATATCTCCTCTCGCTCGAGCAACTGTCTCATGCGAGAGCTCCGAGTTGCTGATAGCCGTGCAATTAATTCTGTTTTTATTGTCATACCTGTCTGAGGTGGTGGGGAGGTAATGACATCCTCTACCTCCACAGCATATTTGCTATCAAGCTGTACCAGCATATGATGAAATCTGGTTGAATCTCGAGTTATTCCTGCCACAGCAAATTGTGCCTCCAAGTGGGCAAACCATACCGCAGGCCTCTCAGGCCAAAAGGGTGGGGCCTGCACACCTACACGGTCCACCCATGTCCTATGGTCCTGATCCTCTGCCATCTTGCACACACTGAATCGAAATATATATATATATATATATAATAATAATAATGTTGAATAAATATAATAATGTTAATAATGTTATAATAAGATAATGTTGATAACGTTAGAAATAACGTCGAGGTTGCCACTTGTAAGATCTCTTATCACCTGACTAGAGAATTAGGGATCTTATATTAAAATATGTAACACATCAATTACTTTTTAAAAGATAATTTTTTATTTACGTATATGTATACACAATACAAGAGGAGCAGAGCACCGTTAGAGGTGGTTACTCAGGAGCGTCCGTAGATCGACTGCCTATTCGTCTTGTCGGCGTTCACAGCTAAGCCTCCCCTTCCACTTCACCCTCTTTACCAAGACACCACTGTCAAAAAATACCGTAAGATTATAAGAATGGTGAGAAAACGAAAATCAACCATAGTGATGGAGGAACAGAAATAAGGGTTGGACCCGAGTGAATGCAGGGTGGTCAGGGATTGGGGTCATCACACACTGGGACAATCTAACCTCGCACCTGGTCACCAGCTCCCACAAGTGTGTCGCAGTGGGTTGATGATGGGACATCAAATGATCTAAACAAGATATAATTGCTTCCATTTATTCATCATCCAACAACCATTGTACATTGGCGAGCGAAGTTACAAGGTCTGCTCGACCTACTTCGACTCGTGCCTCCTCCACGTCCTCGCAGGCCACTTAACTGCATTCACCACTCTGCAGACGCGAGCTGTGTGCGCATGCATGTGCAAGGGGGTGGAGGGTTGACTCTACTTCTACAGTGGCCATACAGTGCAGCATAGTCTGCTGTCCTGACTCCTCCACGTCCTCGCAGGCCACTTAACTGCATTCACCACTCTGCAGACGCGAGCTGTGTGCGCATGCATGTGCAAGGGGGTGGAGGGTTGACTCTACTTCTACAGTGGCCATACAGTGCAGCATAGTCTGCTGTCCTGACTCCTCCACGTCCTCGCAGGCCACTTAACTGCATTCACCACTCTGCAGACGCGAGCTGTGTGCGCATGCATGTGCAAGGGGGTGGAGGGTTGACTCTACTTCTAGCATAGTCTGCTGTCCTGACTCCTCCACGTCCTCGCAGGCCACTTAACTGCATTCACCACTCTGCAGACGCGAGCTGTGTGCGCATGCATGTGCGAGGGGGTGGAGGGTTGACTCTACTTCTACAGTGGCCATACAGTGCAGCATAGTCTGCTGTCCTGACTCCTCCACGTCCTCGCAGGCCACTTAACTGCATTCACCACTCTGCAGACGCGAGCTGTGTGCGCATGCATGTGCGAGGGGGTGGAGGGTTGACTCTACTTCTACAGTGGCCATACAGTGCAGCATAGTCTGCTGTCCTGACTCCTCCACGTCCTCGCAGGCCACTTAACTGCATTCACCACTCTGCAGACGCGAGCTGTGTGCGCATGCATGTGCAAGGGGGTGGAGGGTTGACTACTTCTACAGTGGCCATACAGTGCAGCATAGTCTGCTGTCCTGACTCCTCCACGTCCTCGCAGGCTACTTAACTGCATTCACCACTCTGCAGACGCGAGCTGTGTGCGCATGCATGTGCGAGGGGGTGGAGGGTTGACTCTACTTCTACAGTGGCCATACAGTGCAGCATAGTCTGCTGTCCTGACTCCTCCACGTCCTCGCAGGCCACTTAACTGCATTCACCACTCTGCAGACGCGAGCTGTGTGCGCATGCATGTGCGAGGGGGTGGAGGGTTGACTCTACTTCTACAGTGGCCATACAGTGCAGCATAGTCTGCTGTCCTGACTCCTCCACGTCCTCGCAGGCCACTTAACTGCATTCACCACTCTGCAGACGCGAGCTGTGTGCGCATGCATGTGCGAGGGGGTGGAGGGTTGACTCTACTTCTACAGTGGCCATACAGTGCAGCATAGTCTGCTGTCCTGACTCCTCCACGTCCTCGCAGGCCACTTAACTGCATTCACCACTCTGCAGACGCGAGCTGTGTGCGCATGCATGTGCGAGGGGGTGGAGGGTTGACTCTACTTCTACAGTGGTCATACAGTGCAGCATAGTCTGCTGTCCTCACCCTGAGGTTCGAGCCCTGTCTATACTGCAACCTCCCGTTGCAAGTGTAATTAATTATTTTATCAAACTGGGGATGAGAATATTGATTGTATCATTATTGCAGGAACTCAACCCATCCACCAAAGGTATTCCCAGAACCTAGATCTAAGCACATTTCCACTAGTGCTACAGGAAACGTACGCCCGTATGGAGGCCGTTAATCCACGGATTAGGAGGGAAACGCCGTTTTGCTTATTCCAGCATACAGCAACTGAATTGCTAAATGCTGCTTACATTGACAGAATGAAGCAAGAGAACGCCGATTCAAGATTCGGTGCAGAAGATGACCCACTTGCAGTAGTCAGTAGTCCGTGTAGTATTTAATATGTCCAAAGTAGTGTGTGCAGAGCTCTAGGTATTTTTGATTATACTCTTCTGCACTCGTGCTTGCCTTAGTACTTGATGACAAGTTCATCAAGCACTCCGGACGTGGAGCCAACCAAGAAGCGGTATCACTGAATTGAATTGGATAGACTCGAGGGTATACAAATGACTCTTCGACCAAAATATGATTCAAACGAATCCCACTTGGTATGGTGGCGAATGGTTTCGATTCATAGAGAGCATGAAATCTAGGATTGATAACTGATTGGTAGGTAGGATGATGCCTACTGCAGAATAATTTCGAAGCGTATGAGCAAAGTAGATATGCACGTCGACTCTTCAACGAGGGCTCACCAGCCACACAATACAGGCTCTCCACCCGACTGGTACGGAGTGCTCCTATGGCCAGTCGGATGCCCGTGTTGTGCACTGTATTGAGTGGCTTCACGTAGCTCTCTCGTGCCGAGTCGTACACAACACTACCATAATCCAATTTGGAACGTAGTCTGAGTTACGAAATGTGAGATTTCCAGTTCAACTTCACGTCAAACGTCAGCCCTAGGAACTTTGTCGATTCTGCGAATGGGAGGAGTTCTCTACGAAGATATATATCTGGGTCAGGGTGCAGGCCTCTCAGACGAGAGAAACGCATGCACGTTGATTTTGATGTAGAAAACCTGAACCCAGTTTCATCTTCCCATGCTTCCAGTTTCCTAATTGCAAGTTGGATTTGGCGAGAGGCCGCAGCACTTCTCGCTGACTTACTGAAAAGAGCCAAGTCGTCTACAAATAAGGAAGAAGTGATAGAAGATGGAACGCTTCGAACAATACCATTTATAGCGATGGCGAACAAAGTAACACTGAGGACAAAACTCTGTGGTACACCGTTCTCTTGGATGAAATCATCCGACAACACATTATCAACTCGTACCTTGAAACGTCGGTTGGTCATGAAATTTCAGACAAAATTAGGAAGATGGCCTCTGAAACCCCATTGTGATAAGGTTTTCAATATGTTGAGGCACCAGGTAGTATTGAATGCCTTCTCAAAGTCGAAAAATACAGCTATCATTTCCTGCTTCGTAAGAAAAGCTTGTTGTATGAAGCTATCCATACGAATAAGATGATCCAGAGTATTTCTATTTTTTCTAAATCCAGACTGTACTGTGCAAAGGAGGTTTCTGCGTTTCAACCACCAGACGAGGCGGTTGTTCAACATACTTTCCATCACTTCACACAGACAGCTGGTCAGTGATATAGGTCTATAGCTTGATGGTGAATGCTTATCCTTAGATTGTTTCAAGATCGGTACCTGGATAGCTTGTCTCCAGGAATCAGGAAAAGTTTCGGTTGAATAGATATGGTTGAACAGGTTGAGAAGGTCATTCAAAGCGGCAACTGGCAGGTGTTTCAAGAACTGATTGTTTATTCCATCAATCCCTGTTGCTGTGTCTCTTGCGCACGTTATCGCGTTCTCCAACTCCCATACACTGAACGGCACGTTATACACCTCGTTGTTCGCAGAAGAGAAATCTAATCTTCTACATTCTGCAGCACGTTTGTGTATCTGGAACGATGCCGAGTAGTGGTGAGAGCTAGAGACGTCCGAGAGATAGGACCCGATAGCATAAGCTATTTCCTGTGGCTCGATTATTAGTCCAACATTCGTGTTCAACCCAGATATAGAATGCTTTGAATTTCCGTCTATCTACCTCACTCTATTCCACACCTTGGTAAAGGGTGTGTGAACATCATTGGATGAAATGTAAGAGCTCCATGAGGCTTTTTTCGAAGTATTAATTATAAAACGAGCCCTTGCTCGGAGTTTCCGGGATGCCATAAGGTTGATGTTGGTTGGGTATTTCCGGAAAATTCTAAGGGCTCGTTTCCTCTTACGGATCGCTACGTTACATTCCTCGTTCCACCAGGGAACGGGTATGTGGCGTAGGTTGGTCGACGTAAGAGGAATGCTCTCTTTTGCTGCGACAATGATCACCTCTGCCGCATGCTCAGTCCTACTATCAGTCTCATGTATGTTATTAGAGTTCTTCAAATCAACTCGCTTTGTGAAAAGGCTCCAATTCGCGCAGCGCAAGTTCCACTGCGCACACCGCAAGTTCCACTGCGCACACCGCAAGGGCCGTTGATGAGAATCTACTCTCAAGATAAGTGGGTAGTGGTACCACACAGATCTGAGTGAACGGAGAAATTGAAAAGAGTTGCGACAGAGTGTAGACACAAAGATCGATCACTGAAAACATACCTTTGAAAGCATTAAACCTTGTTTTCTCTCCATTGTTGAGAATAATCAAGTCGTTGTTGTTGAAAAATTGATCAAAAAGGCGTCCTCTGCGGTTACTATCCACCATTATGTCACCCCACAAGTTATTGTGGGCATTTAGGTCGCCTAGAAGAACATAGGGACGTGGAAGCTGTGACACAAGGTTATCCAGATTTATTCTCGTAACTGGAGCCCATTCGGGTAAGTAAATATTACAGAAGGTAACAGGCTGAGGAAGAGCAACTCTGACTGCCACTGCCTGTAGTGGTGTTGTTAGCGGCAGTGGACTTACGTGACAGCTGTCGTGGACAGCTGTGGCTACTCCCCCATGGGCTCTGTTACCTGTCAGGTCATCAAAACGATAAACATTATAGTTACGCATCAATGGAGAGTCACAAGGTTTAAAGTGCGTCTCTTGAAGAAAGTAACATATCGGTTTGAGGTTCGATGTCAAGACCTTGATTTCTTCTTTGAGTCTGTTGAAACCATTGCAGTTCCATTGTATCAAAGCCATGCTGTGATATTACTTCTTTGAGTTACCTGAGACCAGCTCAGGCAATGACTAATACTAGGTTCTTTTCAAAAAGTAGGTTTTACGTCCAGAAGAATTCGTGGGAATACCGGGCTCTGCGGTTACATCCTTCTTCGTTCTGGAAGTACCTTCTTTATTTCTACGTTTTTGTTTAGGGAGTGTGAATCCCTGGGTGTCGGGCACAGGACCCGACACCGGTGGTTCTTCGGTGACGGGCGCTGCGCCCGACACAGAAGGTTCATCATCATCTTCACTTTCCGTGACCATTATTTCCTCCACGGTTCCGGCCTCGGCTACCGGAGATAATTTAGATTTCCACAGTTTAACTAGATCATGTACTTCTGATTGCAATTTGTCAATTTTCAAGTTCTGTGAAGACACTAAGTCTTCCATCTTCTTTTGCTGTTCGATAAGCCTCTTGTTTTCTGCTTTCAAAGCGATCAACTCTTGAGATTGCTGAGAGGTTATGGAGACAGCAGCAGCTTTAGCAAAAGAAGATGGGAGGGCGGAAGTCGGAAATAGATTCAGATATTCGCGTCGAGCATCTCGGTATGACAACTTATCGACACTTCTAATCTCGCTTATCTCCTTCTCTTCCATCCACTTCTTGCAGGTCTTAGACGAGGCCGCGTGTTCACCATTGCAGTTAATGCAGCGGGGACCGGACACGCAAGGCACTCTGTCATGCTCGGCAAGCCCACAAGAAGGACACGTAGGCTTCCCTTTGCAGTGTGTCTTTGTGTCCAAATTCTCTGCACACAGAACAATTCCTGGGGTTTTGTAAATACGGCCGTACGTTAAGAGAGAAATAGCCGGCAAGAATCTTAGAAGGCGGGTCTCTGGTCGAAAAAGTCAGTATGAGTGATGGAGTAGCAACATCTCTTCCGTCCACACGACGAGTAATCCGGTACACTTCAGTTACATGCTGACTGGCAAGTTCGGCTTGAATCTCGTCGGTGGTGCAGCACATCAAGTCTAAGCAGTTGATAACTCCTTTGGATGAATTAAGGGTTGAATGAACAGCTACTTTGATAGGGAACAGATTACAGAAAGTTGTGGCTTTGACGATCAGTGATGATTGAGTATTGCTGGCAGTCTCTACAAGCAACACAGTCTTTCCTTTTATCTTTGTCACATTGGCAACATCACCTGCTAGGGCTTTGATACCTTTCTGAACAGCAAACGGAGATACATTTTCAAATGTCAAATTATCGGTGCGCTCAATTATGAAAAATCTTGGCACGATTGTGGTGTTGGTGCTCAAGTCTTTGACAACTTGTGCACGTGTTATAGGGCTATCATTAAGTCCTCTTATTCTCTTATTGGGGCAGGAAGTTTGACAATTGGGGGGATCCATACATTGTTTGGGGACAACCTATCACAAATACTTGGCTTACTCATGAGAGTAGGGGACCCAACTGACCCATGTTGGTTCTACCACATAGGGCCTTGTAAACAAGACCAGGTTCACTCCATGCTAACAGCATGAAGCGGAGCAGATAAATGATTTCCCGTTCAACAAGTGGCGGATAGGAAAGTGCCGATTTTATGTCCGGGTGCTCATAAGCGCAATTGATCTTGCAAAACACAAGGATATGATATTGTCACACAAAAACCAACTATTGAGCTCATACAATCAACGCCACTTACTCACGAGCTCAAGTGCAAACACATCCGATAGGAACCGTATCATGTCCAGTGCATTGCCATTGTCGTCAACAGTCGTGGGTGATTCAAGCAAGTGAAGGAAGGTGGCAAGAACTTGGTCTGGGCCCTCACTCCGAACCTTATTGCCATGGGTGACCCTGCTGGGAGCAAATGAGTTGCTCCCGACGATAGCTCCTGAGATCATGGGGCCACGCAAGCCCCCACACCACGTCAAGGTGTTCGGATCCTTTGAGGGGGGAACCTCCTCTTCCTCTAGGACCCGGTCGGCCGCGTCCTCTTCCCCTAGTGGGGGCAGGCTGGCTGTTCCAGCCCCGATCGTCAGCAATTTGGTCACGACGATCATCAGATTCAACTGAATTGATCCAATCTCCCGCGGTGCTCCGGCGTTCATTGTAATTGGACATTCGGTCGAAATCACGACGTTGCTTACTGTTACTGCCTTTTCCAGTCATAGCTTTCTCTAATCTTTAAAGAAAGTTGCGGAGCCTAACACCAAGGAGTATTTTTAATTTTATCTATAAGTTGATGCGTCCGGGAGAAAATGCAATGGTAGTATTTGCTAGTTTCTGGAAATGGGGATTGTGACGTACGGTGGTCAAGTCGCTCTCCTCCCCACACAATGATCCATTCATTCAGTTTCCCGTTAGTTACGGTATACGTGAGACGTATTGTAGTAGCTCTATGCTAAGTGCAATGCCTGGTTGTTGTGTATTCGGGTGCAATAACTAATAATAAACCAGTGTGTTATCACTCATTTCCTAATCACTTACCAAAACAATTCGCTATTTGGAAACAAAAGACATATATGACAAATTTCCAACCGTCAAAATTTTCTTGAAAGCGATTACCTACGTGGAGATATTTTACGATGTGAATTAATGCCGAATGCATTTAGATTTGGTCCACGTTTGAAACTGGGTGCACTGTCATTTCAGAATTTGAAAGGCCAACAAACGGGAGCATTATATGAGATAATGACAAAAATCTCAGACTTTCTCGAAAATGAAGACTGATACAATTTCAGAAGAAGATAAACCACATTAAAATTCCTAAAACCTTTGCACCTATTCCACATCCAACGATGCAAGAATTAAAACATAAACATTACTTGCGATGCGCACCTCAGAATACATTATAATAAGGAGCATAATATAATGAGAGTTCGAATGATTTTATAACATATCTAACTACGTATTATCAGGAAAATATTTCTACTTGAATTATGATATTTTGTATTATAATTTGATTAATCACAACACTTACATTGTAATCTATGCCGGCTTTTTGGTATTTATTGCCTTGTGACGCAATAAACCCTGTATAATTTGACTCGAGTTCTTCTGGATATTGTTCTCTCATTGCCGACACGACACAAGACGGAATAACTATTATTTTGCCTTTCCCAAGTGACGTATTCAAATGAATCCAAATTACGAATTGTTTGTAACATAATCGCCACACTTTGTTTGGGGGTTGATCGTCGATAAGAGCTATTCTCTTTCTCCTACTCGTGTTTTTTCTTTAAATTATTTGGTGGGGTAACGTATTGCGTACCGTACATATTTAGATAAAATTATCGAATAAAAATCTGGATTTTGTGGCAAGCAAAAGAAATTCCCTCTAACCTTTGAAATAGTATACGTTCACATTCTCCACAACACAAGCTTTTGTGGACGGTTGGCATAACCTTACACTTATCACACATACACCATAAACAATGCTCACGTCTTCCTAGACATCTTGCCGTCAACCTGTGCTCTTCTATAGCTTGCACTACCTGTACTTCGATTTCACTATCTGAATACTCGGATTCGAATCAATACGGTTGGATTGCCCGATCAGTCATATCCAATATTAATTCAAATTCAATAAGTATTAACGTTAGCTCAAGTTTGGTTGAAAATCTTCCGGTAAATTAAAATCAATTTAGTTCTAAATATAAACTATATGAGCACATATGATATATACATTTCAAGATTGAGAGCACTTGATTAAATAACATAACACTGCTTTACAAAGTATTGTATTCATGCAATTGCAAATACGCAATTCAAAAACCATAAGCCAAGATCGACAATACGTCTCTTTGGTTGTGGAGTCTGAAACAAACTAAAAGTGCATGTATTGTTCAGGAATTGAAAGTTCTCAGAACCACGTGAATGGCAGAATTGCACCTGCTAAGATCGAAGTGGAATGAATGACTGACCATGGCTAGTCAACAATTCTTGGAATCCACTATAACTGACATGCAAGAATATTCATATCTCTTGAAGGAGAAGAGATAAAATTATGAAACTTTTACTAAATTTCATAACAAAACAAGACTGTTCATAATAGAGAATATAAAACAAGTTGACTTTCCCTTTAACCTAAATATAAATTTTCAGGTTTTGGGGACTTACCCTTTTTTGCTGTGTTTTACATTGGAAATCCAATTTTTCGAGTTTTTGATACATTCAGTAACTAATTTTTGTAATAAGGGTGCATAAAATAACTGATGTTTGTTTTCTTCCAAGAACATAGGCCTATATATATAGGCCTATATGTGAGTGAAGTGTTTGAATAAAAATATTCAATATCACCGAAAAAAAGAAAAAAAGAGCATTTTCAACTCATTTCATTTTTAATCCCTGTAACCCAAGTTTCGTCACAATCGGTTCACCCCTTTGGTGGTGGCTGAATTAACCGCTAATCTCTAGAAGTACCATTTTTGTTACGCCAGCGGATCTTTTAATGCCCATTTCTTCTAAACTAATGATTCTTAAAATAAAATTCAACCAGTCTTGTAACCTACTGACAGGTGGGAATTCATAAGACAATTTTAAAAATGATCTAAAATGTGTCAGCAATCAGATTAATTCAAATTGGGTGCAGTGACCCATTATCTAAGTACTCCCATCAGTTGGCCTATCAAACAGTCAATATTTTCTTTGATGTTTCGTGAAACCTTGAACCTGTATGCTGGGCTTTGGTTAAAACCCACTTTTTGTAGGAAATCTCATTTTTATCAAAATCGGCAACAAACTTTACTGTTTTATTTTTACATCCATCTCAAGCTCTAAGTAGGCATTGCTCACTGTCCTTGTCACACGTCAAGGCGTGAATAACATCTTGAATGTTTTTCTCTTCCATCGCACGGAGGTTATGAAGCTTCTCAACAATCAATTCAAAATTCTCATGCTTAGTACACAGACATGTGTCTCTTTCCCCCATACATGGCTTGACAATCCTAAAAGGTTTGGCTTTTGCAAACGATGAGTGAGACAGTTCAACGTCCCAGTTCGAAGCTAGAAACTTTTTATGTAAATTACTTGGAAGTGTCATTGAGCATGCACAATTGTTTCTTCTGTTTATTGCAAGTAGTGCAATCCTTTTTTCCTGGGCACAACCTTGTGCTTTCTTCTTGTTATTTCCTTGTTTGTTCATGTCCTTTTTTATTTTTCCTTGTTTATGATTTTCTTTGTCCAAATTTCATTGATAGCCCTCTTATGCTTCCTCATGAGGATGTGGCTAAAGGACAATGAATGTTTGTTCTGAAATATGAACGCGCTCCCGACATGACTTGGTACCATTTCAGACTTCCCGCCCCACCCAAGTACTCGTAGAGTTGTTGCTTCTCTTTATTACCACTACAGTATGTGAAACTTTTACAAATGGCTTCTGTACTGATGCACGGACAAAGAGTGCCCTTCGTATTTTGGAATTCGGTGACCACGAACTAGTTCATTGATTTTGGTCCGAGCTTATATCTATTTTTGCTTATACTTTTATAATTGAGTAAAAAAATACTGATGATTCTAATAATGCTGAGAATTGAAACTGTCTGCTGAACTGCGGATGTAATAATTTTAAATACTCTATTATACACTTTGTTAGTTTCCTCCAACCTGTATCGGCGCAATATGACCTCGGAGTCGACGCGCCTCTGAACCCAACATCCTTTCATTCCAACCTGTATCCACCTCGTTTTTGTCACTTTGCTTGTTTCTCTTACTTTGTATCACCATCTGTCATTCATCTCTCATATTATCCATCACAAATTGTTATTATACAAGATGTATTGTATGGTAAAGTTGAATCATTCCAAATTGAGTCAAATATATGTCGAGGGCCCAATTTCATAAGTGTATCATTTTCAGTGTGTCATATTACATATATTACTAAGATTTCAGCTGTAAATGTCTCCAAGTCATATTTTAATCATTGTGCTATTTACAGGAAGACAATAAAATCGGCCTTGCAATGAAAGTTGTAAACCAAGGTAACGGAAAAGACTTGGATCCTAATGGCGTTCAAGTACAGTAAGTAACCAACTTCATTAACGGCATGATCACGGTAGGCCTCCAGTCTTCTTTTATATCACTCTTAAAATACTATATTTTATGTATGTTTATGAATTTGAAATAAATTGTTTTTCTCATACACCCTACTCATATAAATATCTTGATGTTATGACCAAGTTGAACGGTTAATAGTGCATTTCATTTTTCAACCCATTTTTAAAAATATTTGTAGGCGATAAGTAGAGGCATGAAATTTCAGCATTAGCTATAAGCGCTATAGAATTGAGAGTCATCTGAAACCATAATATTTGGTGCCTCCATGTTTTGTGATGTTCAAAACAATTTAAGATCAAGTTCTTTTCTGCTATTTGAAGTGATATATGCTTTTTATAACGATCAATCAATATTTACATGAAATAAGCGCCATTTGTGAGAAAATAGCAATTTTCCCAAAAACATTGCCAGTTACGC
>OZ023336.1:9270423-9401127 GCA_964007535.1 Brachyptera risi | reverse complement strand
ATATATATATATACAGATATACAGATATACAGATATACAGATATATATATATATATATATATATATATATATATATGTATATATATATATATATATATGTATATATATATATATATATATATGTATATATATATATATATATATATATATATATATATATATATATATATATATATATATATATATATATATATATATATATATATATATATATATATATATATATATATATATATATATATATATATATATATATATATATATATATATACATATATATTATATATATATATATATATATATATATATATATATATATATATATATATATATATATATATATATATATATATATATATATATATATATATATATATATATATATATATATATATATATATATATATATATATATATATATATATATATATATATATATATATATATATATATATATATATATATATTATATATATATATATATATATATATATATATATATATATATATATATATATATATATATATATATATATATATATATATATATATATATATATATTTACAATATAATGCGGTTGGCACGAGAGAATGAAGCAATTCCATATTCACTTACAAATTTCCATTGATTCTTCCTGACTTGAATTGAATTCGTATGAATTTTGATAAATTTCGACACTCATTAAAAAATACCACGCAGAGATAGTCCCAATATAATGATCGTTCAAAATTACAAATTGAACTTCACTCGCACAGCCAACTTCATTCACATTCTAAATTTGATTTGTTAAATTCTTCTAGCCATTTTGATATTCCACACAGGCGCATCAAGCACTCATCACTTCATGCAGATTGCACGATCGCTTTCGATTGTCTAGACAGTTCCCTTTATTGAAGTTCTAAATGAGAAATACCTAAATGTAGGGTGGTAGAAACACAGCTTTAACATTCAGTTTTTGGTAGTCTATGTTGTTGTGAAATGTAGCATTTTGTAGCAAACTACAATCGAACGGGAGCTGCAAACTATCGATCAACAATTACGGGATAATCAACAGAAATCCCACACTATTTTGGACTTCTTAGTCTGAGGCAGGAAGCTCTCCGAATACCACTTACTGCTAACGATTCTTTTCAACTTGAGCAACCTTTGGTTTCTCCAGTTAATATAACCCAAGTTCATTTTTATTTGAGTCGGATTTTAGTCAAGTTTCAGTTTCGGTCAACTTTTAGTTTGATCATATTTAATTTATTTTTCATTTCACCACACTTATCGGAAACCATTTTTCCTACAATACTTCAAAAACCGTTGTTACTTCAAAAATCAAGTTGTCTTCAGAACAGGTCATATTTCCTCTAAATAGGTAAATGTTTGGAGAAAGACATTCAAAGTTAAAAATAGTGAAAAAGAATACAATTTCAGATGAATAAATATTTCATGAAACATACAGAAAATGAAAAATATATACCATTTTGAAGTACCAGTATTTAGATTTGACAAGTCTATTTCAATAATGCTGGATTCCTACATCTGCTTATATGCTATACTTGACACCAGACACTGATAAAATCTATCATATTGTGTTTCACAGCATAAGAAAGAATCAAAGAAATCCAGCAAACACAAGAAGTCGAAGAAAAGACGTCGGAAAAGCTCTTCCGAATCCTCCAGCTCCGACACTTCATCAGACGAAAGTTCCTACGGAGATCGTCGAAGACATCGCTCAACAAAACGTGAAGATTCTTCAACGAAACGTAAACATTCTCGTTCGCCGTCGCATCAACGATCGAAACGTTGATAGTAATGGTTGTTTATACACGTATATAAGACACGTATTCGCAGTCTTCGACTCATCAGATATAATCACATGCATCTTATTGACTAGCAGAGGGCCGGTTGTACCATGCCTGACTAGCCTTATTCTGACAGTTAGTGATAACAAATAGCACGTTTAACCATGGTGATAACCGGTTTTAACCACTTGACAGCCAGGTTATGAAATCATTACCTACCTCTCAGGCCGGGTATTTTGCGGTTATATCGCACAGATACTTGTATTTAGATGGCCTTCTATAACATTGAAAGTGAGAACAAATTGTTTCATCGTATTGTTGTTATTGATATGTGAAACAATAAATTGATTTTAATCAATTAAAATAATTCTACAATGATTGAAATTGATTTTAATTGAAATGACGTTGATTTTTAAATCCCTAATTTTCTTTCTTACAGATTCTTCTTCTATCACCTTGAAGCTATCCATCACTTCATGATGGTTTGTCTGTATTGTTGTTAGATATTCTTGTAGAGTGGCCTTGGAAATACTTTTAATGCCATCTGTAATTTCTATGATACTATTGATAAAAAAAGAGTTGAACTTTCCGGCAATATTCTTGACACCTTTTATCTTTCTATCTGAGAAATATAATTCCTCCACACCTGTAATATTTTTTCCTTTGTAGAGCATTTTAAACACATTCCACATTTCTTTCTGTTTATTGTTACATTCCTTTACTTTTTCACTGTTAACTCCCTTTTTGATTTCCTAATGAGAGCTACATTTTCATTTCTTTTTGAGTTGTACCTTTCCCAAGCTTCTGAAATTTCCCCATTCTTGGCTTCTTTAAAAAGAGTATTTCTGTATTTTTGTGCTTCCCTTATTTCATTAGTAAACCATTTATTATTGATATATTTATTCCCAATACAAACAGTTTTCTCTTCAAAATGTTCATTCATTGCTTCTGTCACGTTGTGCAATAATTCTTTGAACATCAACTCAAGTTTCCCTGGGGAGATATTCTCCTTCCATACCTTACTTACAGAACAGTTTTTGAAAATATCCCTATTTTCCTTGCTTTCCATGAATCTATTACATTTTCTATATGTCATTATACATTTTCTACTTTTGGGTATTCCAGACATATGGCCATTTTCCCTGTTATATTCAATACTAATTACTTCATGGCCGGATAGCATATTATCCAGCAGCTCTATTTTATAATGTTGTTTTTCCTCGTGGTTGATGATTACATAGTCTATCAATGATCGAGTAACTTTGAAACTATCATCTAGGCCTACTTTGCTAACTTTATTCGCAATTCTCGTAAAGTCCTTAACCATTTGCTCAACTCCGTAAGAAGCAAACACATTATTCATTTTGGTAGAGTGAGTAGTATTCTTACTAAGATCAATGTTCATATCGCCTGTCATTAATATCTTACAGTTGTACTCTAATAATGAGTCCAACTTTTCATCTAGATTGTTTACTAAAACAGCCTTTTTCAATGCAGGTGAGGCATAAACTACACATAATTAGACCAGATAAACTTCCACTAGTACACTTTATAGTAATGGACCACCAGGATTTAACTATACATTCCACATCCAATATACCATGTGACAGTTCTTCTCTCACATACATTATCAGTCACTCCACCCGTTTGCCTTGAGTTAGATTCTGCTTTTATGGATTTATATACAATAATTTGAGTCTCCCAGTCTTCTATATCTAAGGTGAGATGTTTTTCAACAATTCCCACCACCAGTGTCGAATATTAACTACAAGATCCTCAATCTGCTCTCGTTTGTTTGTTACACTTCGGGCATCAAACACTTAATATTGACACGTCATTATTGATTGCAGGCACTAGGGAGGAAATTTGTACAGCGTCACTAGTGCAATTTGCGTTTTTCACTGCTTCCTTCAAAACACCTTCCGAGTAGCTTATCAGTTTTTTGACAATAATGATTTGCCCCACTCCAACATAACTGTCAAGATCAACTTGCTCCCTTTCATATTAAGGTGTAGACCATCCTCACTTACACAATCCTTCTTAATCCACATATTGGGATCAAGAAAATGTTCCCCCATATTTTCCACTTCCCACTCTATTTCATCTCTTGTGACTGGTTTATTGTGTTCTCATGTGGAACAACCCCGTCGTTGACGCCATAATATTCATTAATAGTTGTGTTCGTCTGTCATGAACTGAAAAGAACTAGAGTACACTTTAAGGGGGTGGAGCAACTTGAGTTCAACTCTGTGCAGGATGCGCCGTTGTTCAGTTCAACTTGGTGTACGTTAACTAACAATTACAGACAAACAGCCACCACCCACCGCGTACCACAAACTACTTGCCGCGAATTCAAAATATGTTTCAACTTTCAATTAATTTCTACGCTCATGATAAATTTTCTTATAAAGAAAAATGACAATATTACATTCTAGATATAAAGGCATAGGCCTAGATTTTCTAGAATTTAGAAATATATTAAGTTTAGTGTTTTATTGAATGTAAAGTGGAATTGAATATGTAAATAGCAACATGCTAATAAAGTTCACTACTACTACTACTACTACTAATATTGGTCGAGACAAAAATATTCATGACCAATAACCCTTGGCCAAAAGCATTTATATAATATTTAAAAGATGATAGGAAAGTAGCAAGACGAGAGAATCGCCAGTAAGCTACTTGACACCCGGAATATTCAAACAATATTGTTTTGAGAGCACTGTTAATAAACTAAATCAAAGTAACCTTATAAAACTAATGAACTAAACTGATATAATAATTAACAAATATCTCATGGATGATTGATGAACTGATAAAACTAACATTTAGAGCTAAACAATATTCCGTTTTCATCAGTCCGTACGTAAAACGTGAATAGCATCCACAGATACCTCCATGTTGTGCGCGTAAAATCTGCTTACACTACTTTACACCACCTATACGTACAAGAGTAACTTTTCTTACACTTTTTTACACCAACTTACTCTAGTTCACCGTGCGTCGACAAACGAACAGCCGAGTGCAAGCTGCACTATTCTGCCCCGAGTCAGACGAACGGCCACCGACCGATCGGTGTAAGTTGGTGCAGATTCGTGCAAGATAGTGCAGACAGACGAACACTACTATTTCTATTGCATCGTTTATGCCATTTATCAACTCTGGATAAATGTCAGCCCTATGGGTTATACCCACTACTGCTACCTTGGAGTTTGCAAAGTGAGCCTTGAAATCTTTCACCATACTTCTCACTTCTTGTTCTAACTTTCTATTGTTTACCATCTATGTACACTATTTGTCCCTACTTGGACCACTACCACTTCTTCCCTACCACTTGGCACTACGTCATTTTCAACACGCACACTGGCTTCATGCACTTTCATACTTGAATAACTATTGACTGTTATCCCAACTTTACACAAGATGTGATCGACTACTCGTATTTTGTTCTTGCACTGTTCATTAGACGAGCTTTAGCGAGGATCCAATTTGATATACTGAAAAAAATTGGTGTTCGTTTTTATGTTTTTGTTTTTTTGTTTTTTTATCGGTTCTCCACAGGTCAAACGGCTACAGCTATCAACTTCAAACTTTTTTTCATTATTTTCCTCATCTAGCTTAGATCTGTATAGTTTTGTGGCATTATCGGGTGATAACTTTCATTTTTATGAATTTTAGAAATTTCAAAAATACCCGTTAGAATAACACGGTGGGAAAAAAATTTTCAAAATTTTATTTTCAAAAAAATTGAAATTTTATGTGAAGTTGAATAACATTTTGATACACATTTCTGGAAATTCTCAGCTTGATCGGGTCAGCTATTTTGAAGAAAACACATGAAATGTGCTAAATTGGTACCACTCGAAGCAGTTTTTACTCATTTATAACTAAAATGTTACCCAATTGGCGAATTTAGGCAAAAGTTTGTCAATGAAGTCGACATACTATTACTTTCCGCTCGTCTAACAACGCGTATATAGCGTTTTCCTAGTTAGAAAGAATGTCATACTCAATCCCCCTCATTGTGTTGTTCAATTGTCACGACCTGCAGTGTAGACTACAGAAGGCTTAGATTTATGGTTTGTCTGATTTGTTTTATTGTATACATTCTTTGGCGGTTGTTGTGATTTTGTTGTTGATTGTTGGGATATTTTTGGTTGTTCCTAGTGAGAAAAATAAGAATAGAGTCTGTGAAATAGATATAGTGTAATTGATTCAATAAATAAATAGATATAACAAATAATATACAATGAGTTGTACTAGTTTTAACACTCGAAGTGAGATAATAGATGATAGCGGCGAAGACGTGTACGAGGCCTTGCCGACTCACGTTGCAACCGTGTCAAATGGCGAACCTGCCAGCGGAAAACATACTAACGGAAGCCCAAGTTCCATGGAAGTCATGGTCCCGAATCATATCTAAGGGGTTCAAAAGGGAAGCTAAACATTGGTGGCGTCAACAAGAGGACCTGAAACCAAGTTGGGAGGAAGTTAAAGAGCGTCTAATACGCAGGTTTGACGACCCGACGTGGTTGAATCATCTTCGGGCCGAACTCTACAATGACAGGCAGCAGAAGGAGCAAGGTGTGGAGGAATTCATTTGGAAAAAATTTAAACTCTATAAACGATTGTTCCCGGAAGATCTTACAGAAAGAGTTATCCAACTGATTACCGGCCAACTCCAGCCCGAGTATCGTAAGATATTTCTACATCCAGCACCCACGGATATGGAGGAGCTAGTAGGCAGAGCGGCAGCATTGGAGAACATACTTAAGGAGGAAAAAAAATCGACTGTACCAGAAGAAGGGGCACACAATCCAAGTGGCATTCACCATCAACATAGGACCTTGATGTGCTATAATTGCAATGAACCTGGACATTATGCTCGTGACTGCCCTCACGAACATCGACAAAGAGGACCCCAAAATGGAAATTCCGACTTACGCAGAACCCGGGAAGAGAATTCGGGAAACGAACAACGGGAGCCGCAGAATTGGAGGGAGCAGCCAACCCGAGAGTATTAGACACTCCCCAGGTAAGATCACTTACTATAAGAAACAAATCTGAACTCAAGGATCCAGTGATTGAAATGGACGTTGGGGGACACTTGGTGCTCGCACTTATTGATACTGGGGCAAACTACAATTTTGTCAGTCACGCATGGGTGGACAAAGTTGGTCTGTCATACAAAAAGTGCGAGAAACTAGCCGTGGTTTCTTTAGGAATCACTACAGCCACAACTATCCCAGTGGGAGTGCTATCAGCTAAGGCTACATTGCGTGTAGTTTCATTCGATATTGAAGCCCTGGTGATACCGGATCTTGGTTATGATTTTATTCTTGGAAAGTATACTTTGATAAGTAACAATGCAGTAATCGACATGGGAGAAGGTTCTTATGTCAGCCTGGGTACTACCAAACGTGAAACGTTCAGTTGGTCAGCAAAGCCCAGTAAACCGGTTCTGGCAAAAGATATAGCATGGTCTGTTGGGGAGGGATTGGTCGAAGAGGATCGGTCTAGGCTTCTAGATGTACTAGAGAAATACTCTGAATTGTTTGAAGGTAAAGTTGGGAGAACTAGAACCCTGGAACATCAGATTCATACTGGGGACAATCGTCCTCGACGTTTTGCTGCCTTCACTTACTCTGAGGAGAAGAGGACTGAGATTCTAAGACAAGTGCGGGAAATGGAATCAATGGGAATAATTGAACCCAGTAAGTCCCCATGGGCGTCACCTGCAATATTGGTGAAGAAACCTAAGGGAGACTATCGGTTCTGTGTGGACTATCGAGAACTAAATAAGAAAACCACTCCTGACACGTATCCCATGGCCAATATGGAGCAAACGCTAAGAAATGTAACTGAAGGTAGTGTATTCTTCACCACTTTAGATCTACAAAGCGGGTTTTGGCAAGTTTCAGTGGCGGAGGAAGACAGAGATAAAACTGCTTTCTCAACGCCTGCTGGCTTATTCCAGTTTAAGACGATGCCGTTTGGACTTCGAAATTCTCCAGCGACTTTTCAACGCCTGATGGATGAAGTTCTGCGAGGCTATTCAGACAGTTTCTGCCGGGTATATTTGGACGACGTTATGATCATGTCTAAATCATTTGATGAGCACTTAGTCCACATCGACAAAGTCCTACTCCGGCTTAAGCAACATGGGTTGACTTGTGCAATTGAGAAATGTAAATTTGGTTTCACTAACATCCAATTCCTAGGTAGGAGTATAAGCAGAATGGGATTGAGCCAACAACCAGAAAAACTCCGTTGTGTACAAGAGTTTCCTCGACCCCGGAATGTGAAGGAACTTCAGAGATTCCTTGGACTAGTCAACTGGCACGGCTGCTTTATAAATAATCGTAGCGCAATTTCTATCCCGCTGTCTAATCTGCAAAGCAAAGGTGTGAAATGGGAGTGGGGGTCTAAACAAGAAGATGCCTTCGTCCGACTTAAGGAGGAAATCTGCCGGGCCCCACTGCTGCATCGAATTGATTATAATAAACCTATAATTCTACAAACCGACGCAAGCGAGGTAGGAATGGGTGCGGTATTATACCAAATGGATGAATATAACTCGACGGATAAAAAGATAATTAATTACGCTAGTGGAAAGTTGTCCCCATCCCAGAGCCGTTATCATGCCTGCGAAAGAGAATGTTTGGCTGTAGTGTGGGCCATTAAAAAGCACCGTCTATTCCTGGAAGGCCGACACTTTACTCTGATCACCGATTGCAGTGCCCTAAAATGGTTGCACAAAATGAAGAATTCAAACAGTAAGCTTACTCGCTATGCTTTACTCCTGGAAGAGTTTGATTTTGAAGTGGTTCACTGTTCGGGCGTACAAAATGAAGCAGCCGATGCTTTATCAAGGAACCCTGTGGGTGACGCATGGGCCGAGGTAGACATGGAAAGGGAAGAAGATCGCCTATACCCGCCACGGGCTGTGTTACGAACAACTTACGAACAAGAACCTGAGTTGTTTCTCCTTCAAGGCCGAGAAAGACAAGTTAACAACAGATGGAAGGATATAGAAACCTGGCAAAAGGAAGATGATTACTTATGCGCCTTACATAATTATCTGCAAGGAAATATACCGCACCGGGGTGATGTATGGCGAGAGAAAGTTTGGAGAGGGGGTAAGAACCATATTATTCTCGAAGGAGTAATTTGTTTACAAGATGTTGTTGAGGGCGAGGTTGTATGCCGCCCTGTAATACCTAGAGAGAAGACGACTTCTATTATCTGGGACTTCCATGATGATGACCTTGCTGGCCATCCGGGATGGAAGGAGACCGCCAGAGCTATTCGTTGTAGATTCACGTGGGAGGGACTGTCGGCAGATGTCAAAAGCTATGTCACTTCTTGCGCTGTGTGTCTTTCTAGTAAAGCTTGTCATCAAAGATCGAAGGGGTACTACTTTCCCCGGATCGCAAAATGTCCCGGAGAAGTACTTAGTGTTGACCTAATGGGCCCATACCCAGTTACCAGGAGCAGAAAAAGGTTTATCCTCACTGTAATGGACCAAAAAACCAAGTGGTTGGAAGCATTCGCTCTAGGCTCAAGCACGACAAAGATAACAGATGTATTGGAGAATGAAATATTTGTTCGTTTCGGCTATCCTAAAATCATCTTGTCGGATAATGGACCCCAGTTCCGGGCAAAGTGGAAGAAGAAATGCAATGAGTGGCAAGTTCTGGCCTGGAAGACGCCCATATATCATCCCGAAGCCAATCCGGTTGAGCGACAAAACCAAGAGGTGAAAAAACAACTACGTATCATGGTAGGCGATAATCATAAGACCTGGGATGTCCATCTTCCCAAAATCTTATTTCAGCTCAGAGGACGGAGAAATGCTGCCACTGGTTTCACACCATCGCAACTAGCTATTCACCGACATTTGAAACGACCGGGAGACTGGAATCTAGCCAGTAATCCCTTCGAATCTGGTTGCCCGGTGGTCTCGGATAATGGCGGAGAGAATCTTGATCAACAGGCGTCAGGTAATATTGAGAAATCTCAAGAACAGTACGGAACGCGAATGAACGAAGGACGCAGTCAACATGCATTCAAAATAGGGGCTAAGGTGTACACTCGGAAGCAAAAGTTTTTCGTCCCTCATTGCCTGACAGGTAGGCAACTCATTTAACGTTTCCACTACTACCCTTATCACGTTTCACAGTCATTTAAGCTATAGTTCAGTTCGATAGTTGGCGAATCGAGTAACCAAATCGTTAATGATAGTTGATTGGGGAGGAGAACGAAAGGACGTTCAGAATCATAACTTGAGCGAGTTGAGGTATGCCACGACAAAAACTGGTCCAGAATGGAATATGTGAGTGACGACGATTGTCGAAATATAATTATGAATACAACTATTACTCATTTCAGAATACATACAATTTGTCAACATTGATTAATTATTAACTAGATCATTAAAACTATGAAATAAAATGTATCTCAATGGTGAACGGTCTCAATAGATATTTTTACTGAAAATATTACGAACTATCATATTATTTCATGCAGCATGCCTGACGAACGTGGCCCAAATGCCGAGTGGTTAGCGTCTTGATTCCACAATGTGAAGGGTAACATAACGACTCCATTGTATGCATATTTTCTCATTTTTGCCGGTATAATATAATTATCTGAAAAACACGGGACGATCCGAAGCATCCGGCCACTTGATGCTTTTTATCAATGTTGTTTCCACACCCAGACAAATTTGTTTTCGAGATAAATCGAGTGAATTTTTCTTTTGTGTAAAATTATTATTGAATATTTTTGCAAACATTATATTTCGAAACGAATTTTGAACTGATTACGTATCAATTTAACCATTGTCAAGTCATTTGTGAATCGTGTTCAAGAAAATATTGTCAGATGACTCGAAAAGGATTGATTAACTATTCAAATTCCTGGATTTAACCGATTCATTGAATAAAATATGATTGGAAAATAATTCATAATTTCATGTAGCGAAAATTGGAATACAGATTAGAAGAATGAATGAATAGAAAGAAGTGTGATCAAATGATCACGCTGTCGGTGTCACCCCAAAACGAGGAGAGGTTTTAGTCGGTAAGAATCCGACACTCCTCGCAATTAAACCCGCAGGGATCTTATGCAGGATTTCCCCTCCTCACAAAAGAATATATAATGAAAAAATAATTAAATTCATACTAACGCTCACCTTTTGATGGAGTCTTCGTAGTATCATGAGATTTAAAATATAAGTTCATTCAATAATTCTCTTGATCGAACTAATTTTCACACAACAATACAACAACACACATTTAACAATATTTTAAATGTTGTTGTGTAGTTTTTGATAACAATTTAAAACAGCCCATAACATCAAAACTGTTTTTCAAGAAGAACAGTGATTTGAATTCAGCATTCAATCCCGTATCGTTATAGCCATTAAGAACAGTGTGATATTTAATAACCTAATTCCTTAAACAATGAGAATGAAATTACCTTTCAGAAACTTTCAACTTACGGGGAAATTTTCATGCATTTTTTAATAGTAAACTCAGTAATTCATGAATGAAGTCACACCTATTTATGATTTTGTTAAAACAACATCGAAACTTGATACAAAATCATTGTTTCCCAATTAAGGCTGTGGATGAAAGATAGGATCGTTTGGACGGGGCACCACAAGGGCGATCTTACCACCCCATTTCAATTATTTGAAACTAATGAACTTCAACACCAGGACTGCGCTGTCTGTGACCATATTTTTTCGCCGTAGATAAAAGTCTTTCAGTATAAACACACGAATGTTTGATATCTTCCACTTTGAACTAAACGAGTATTCAGATTTTCTATTATATTTATTATAGTACGCACACCAAAGTCTAGATCGCCCTTGTGGCCCCCGTTCAAACGATCCTACTTTTTATCCATAGCCTTAATTGGGGATAATGATTCCGTATCAAGTTTCGATGTGATTAAAAAAACAAAAACAAAGAAAAAAACAAAAACGATATTCGGGAGACGGGGTTCGATTCCCGCCATGGTCAGCCATCCTGACAGGGGTTTTTCGTGGTTTCCCTCTGTCTTCAGATCAATACTGAGATGGTTCCTTAATAACAGGCCACGACCGACTCCTTCCCACCATCCAAAACACCTAATAAAAATAACCTGTCATATATCCTGTCAATCTGATACGTGTTTTGCTTGGTTGTGCAAATTTCCGTCACAACGAAATAGATGAATCATAAATAAATAATTAACATTGGAACATATGAAAATATAAAACGGGCCTGGCTTAGTTGAAGATACGTTGACTCTGGCAGTGTGTTCTGTGGCATTATTGTGACCTTACCAACCAGTAATTTAAATATTGGAGAAAGATTTATTTCCTTATTGGTGAATCGAGAGTTATTATAGGCCTACATACCAAAAATAAGGTAAGTGCTGAATAATTATAATTATTGCTTGAACAATATAACATTACAATTTTCTCTGATAATGAAGAAATTAAATTTTTAAAATCGAAACATTTCTTTAACATTGCACATGTTGAAAATGAAAGCACACATATTATAGAGAGTGTAATTATATTTTTTAGAGAATTTACCTCTTCAGTCATACAATCAAAAATAAACTAACTAAAAGCTATATTAGATAACTCTGAACTTGATAATTAATTAAAACCGCATGTGAGATATATACAAGGGTCTTCGGAAAGTGATACGTGGACCTGCGTATTGAGACGTATTTGATACAAGTATATCGGTATGAATTAAGAGAACATTTCCTCATTCTTTTAAGATGCCTAAAAATGTGGGAGACTTGGAGACCAAGACATCAGTAAGAGGCCGCATAATAGGAATGTGGGCGGCGGGGCGACCAAGTAATGAGATTGCCAATGAGGTTGGATGCCATGCGGACACTGTTCGCAAATGGATACGTCGGTTTGAGGCTGAGGGAGAAGAAGGGTTGGTGACTCGTCCTAGATCTGGTCGACCCCACGCCACGACGCCACAGCAGGACGCTGCTATAGTGGCAGCTATTCAAGCCACTCCACAGTGTTCGGCGGTTGCCATCCAGGACCAAATTCACGCTAACTGCTCCGTATTTACGATACGACGACGCCTCCACACTGCCGCATACCACAGTTATACTCCGGCTGTGAAACTAGGCCTAACAGAGGAGCATAAGCGGGTCCGCTTAGCTTTTGCCCTCCGTTACGTGGACGAGCCCGTGAACTTCTGGGACTCAGTGATTTTCACTGACGAGAAGACGTTCTCCTCTATGAGAGATTCACGGGTTCCTCTTTGGCGTCCACGAGGCACACGTTACCAGCTGGAGCACATTGCCAGGCGTGACCGAAGTGGGAGGATAAGCGTCGCCTACTGGGGATGGATGTCGTCGGCGTGTCCTGGCAGTCTGGTGAGAGTAAGCGGCCGAATGAACTCTATTGAATATTGCGATATTTTAGAGAACGAGATGCTGCCTACTGTTCGGGTCTTATATCCAGAACCAGCAGCCATTCACTTAGTGCAGGATAATAGCGGTGTGCATACCTCTCGAATGGTAAACCGCTGGATCGCTGACCATCCGGATATTGTCAGAATTCAATGGCCTCCAAAATCTCCAGACCTCAACCCAATTGAGAATTTGTGGGGGGAAATGGTTAGGAGTTGGGACCCTCCCAATAGAGCCAACGCCATCACCCTTCGGGAGCATGCGGAGCATGCTTGGGATAGGATGCAGCAAAGAGCGGGCTATTGTGATAGGTTAGTGAACTCGATGCCTAATCGTCTTAGATTAGTTATAGAGAATCAGGGTGACGTTACGCGATACTAGGTACCGGTCAAGATGCATTGAGGGTTGCGTTTGTTTGCGACCGGGAGATGGTGCCTTCACTTATCTTGAAAACACGTACCATACCGTGATGACTTTTCTGTGTAATATGGATCGCTGCCCCATCTAGTGGTGTTTTGTAGAAACGGCTGATAGGCTGGCAAACTTGATGACAGTGAGCCGGCCTTGAACGTAACGTTAGTTCCTTCTATCACCACTTATCCCTACGCACGGTCAATAGCACTTTAAACGTTGACCGTGAATCGGACCATATTTTGAAAACGAATGTTTTCTCTTGTTTGTTACTAGCAAATGCGTTGTGAGATAAGCGAGATATTGGAATGAAAATGTATTTGAAAACAGCTTCAATTGGGAAACAATGATTTTGTATCAAGTTCCGATGTTATTAATATATATATATATATATATATATATATATATATATATATATATATATATATATATATATATATATATATATATATATATATATATATATATATATAATATAAATATATTCTGAACATTGAAGGGATATGAAGTGAAGACATCATCTTCAACGGGCAAACGCAACCCTCAACGCATCTTGGTACCGGTATATAAGGTGCACTTCAAATTCCACATATAAAACAAGACTTCGACTTAAAAATAATAAACTATTCATTAGACGTGCGTAAGCGAAGTCTCTTCATTTAACGCTCATGGATCTCGCGCGTCTGTTTTCTTTTTTTTTATTTGCGTAACACAGGTTGGAAGGAATCAGGGATCGACACGAAACTTTTTGTAAATACTTTATTTCGGGCAACTGAAAAATAGGATATTGGGATATATTGAGAATCGAATATTTACCAGAAGAATCAGCATTGTGAAATAATTTGTCGCAAAACCCAGTGCATACTTGAATACTTTGTATTTAGACGAGCTTCAACGAGGATTCAATTTGACATACTGAAAAAAATCGGGGCTCGTTTTTTTGTCAATTCCTAGTCAAATTAACCAATATACGGTTCAAAACGGCAGCACAGTTTACTTATGCTATTCATTTATTTAGCCAAGTAGGCTTCATACATTCTGTATAAATAGATTTTGTTGATTGTTATTATATAATTGCATTAAATAAATAAATATATATATATATATATATATATATATATATTTATATATATATATATATATATATATATATATATATATATATATATATATATATATATATATATATATATATATATATATATATATATATATATAATAATAATAATAATAATAATGGTTTATTGTCTTTTTGGTTGATCACATAGATGATATAAAACGACATTTAAAGTAATAAGTTAGGTAAATACAACAAAAAATAGCAAATAACTTTCACTATACACATTGAAAACGAATAAAAATAGAGAACAAAGGTCCAAAGCAAAGATAAGTATGGAGTATTCAACAGAATTCATCGACTCTGTAAAAGCATTTTTCGGTGAGAAATTTACGCAGAGCTTCTTTGAACACATTTCTCGATGATTGTTTACTGGAAACTTTGAGAGAATTTGGCAGGGCATTGAAAAACTTGCATCCTGCATATATAGGTCCTCTCGTGAATAGTTCCAACCTGTGAGACTCTAGTACATACTCTGTTTTTTTTCTTGTATCATATTCGTGAATCTCATCGTGAGTAACACCCACACGATCGTTCTCAAGCACAAACATTATAGCACTTTGGATGTATAAGCATGTGACTGTCAGTATATTAAAATTTCTGAATAACGACCTACAAGAGTCTTTGACCCAAACCAGAGCACACGGGTCTCTGCTTGCGCGTGCCATGATACGCAGAGCGCTTTTTTGTAGCCTGAAGAGTCTTGTCACTTGGGATGAGTTACCCCACAATACTATTCCATAACGCAGTCTCGACTCAATATGGGCGTAATACAGCATTCTTACAGTGTCTAGACTAGATGCAGTCATCAGTTTACGAAGAAGATAACAGCATGAAGCCACCACATATATATATATATATATATATATATATATATATATATATATATATATATATATATATATATATATATATATATATATATACACATGTTATCTAAACACAATTGTAATACGCCATGAATGTATCTTATAGTGAAAAAGTATGTTACCTAAAGTTCAAACATGGATTAAATATACACTCTTTTAATTTTTACCATCATCCTAACATGTATTTATTTCCTACATCCTTTTAGTAAAGGAGTTGTTTCATATTCTAGATTGAGCTCTTATGAATCTGAGGTGAATAATAGCATGTTTATTTAGCCAAGTGGTTAATTTAGCCTAAGCTAAGTAAAATGTGAAGTAGAGTAAATATATAAAAACAAATACCAATATTATATGGAGACTCTAGTGTGAGTTCAGTCGGTTGAGTATCTGAACAGGAAAGAATGAAAAACAAATTCTATAGGCATACATCATTATCGCTCATTCTTGAAACGATACAATGCGACGTTTTCGAAGTTGGTTAAGATGTGTGTAGCGAAGATTCAATTTGACACCATTTTTTTTTTGACTTTGAAAAAGATATTTTGGAACTTCAAAAATAACGTCACATATGTTACATGACTGCAAAAATCGGAAATATTTGTATTTAAAAAAAAAAAGGTGAAGTTCATATACATTTTGATCTGTGATACATTTTCTACCAATTTTCAATTCGATCGGGTCAGCCATATCGAACAAAAAGAATAAAAAGTACTATTTTGGTACCACTGGACGTTTTTTTTCTCGTTCATCTTACAACGCATATATAGCGTATTACGTATGCCATATTTTGCGTTGTAAAAAGAGCAAATATATGAAAATATAGTGTTCTTTTGTTTCTTAAATAGCTGATCAGATTTCTGAAAGCATATCGTGTCCTTGATATAGACCGATATACTACAAAAATTGTAAATCTTGTTTTGCTCGTTCTACCCTTTAATGAACGATATGGCATCAGATCCGTTCCTTTCCCAAAAGTAGTTTGGCAAGTATTTTGGCAACATGGTTTACTGATAACCGAGATAATATATAACAATTTGTACCAATTCCAGCTACATTACGTTCATTGAATTAACCCACAGACGAATTATTTTCATGAAAAACCTCGATAAATAATTGAAATACCTAAAAATTACTCGGAAACTATGCAAATAATCTTGCGATTTTTGTCTCCTTCTTATTGGTATCACTTTTAGGCCTATCACTTTTGTGTAGACCTGTATGATCATATTTAAAATCATCATTTAGTTTATTATGGTAGGCTCTAATTATTAAAATTCACTAGTAATCAATAATCGATAAATAATTAATAAAATGTACTGATTTTGTTTGAGTGCCAACTACTGATCCAATCAATTTTTGTATTCATTCATTTGAAAATGTAGCTGCTTGTTTAATCCCAAATGTCGAATTCATATAATACAAAAAATATTGTATGTTAGGGTAACCAAATTGAATCAGAAAATGATTTTTTCCATGAAAATATCACCATAAAGTCAACCTAATAATTCAGAATAGTTATTATGAAATCAAAAGAATGATTGAATATCTTAATATTTATAAATCTATATGTCTAATCCTATTAAATTTATCTTGTTATTCTCTCTAAATGTTATCATTGATGATTTTTTATATTTCAATTAATTGATTTTTATTCTGTGTGTTTTTGCAATCTTTAATATAAGACAGAGTCTTGAATAAAGATATTCATATATATAATACATGTGTTATTATATTGAGAGCGCGCATCTTAGCTGAGAATGTTTCTCATCGAAATGCTCGACCCAAGTTTAATGTGAGTTGGAAAGTTTTTTTTGGGTTTAAAAGTGGAAAAGGGATGATATTAAAAGAGTTCAGTAACCACCGCTAGACAGGGGAGTTTCACTTTTTTAAAATTGAAACAAAATGTAGTTACATTACACATTTTCGTCAAGGAAAATAAGAAAACTGTTAATTTACAGGCGAGTCAGGATTTTAAATATTGATAAGCCAGGTTGAACTTAAGGATGTGCGTTTGTGATTTATTTCTACTATCATTCGATAACCGGGAATTAAGCCATGAAAACCAATAATTTGGATACCGCAATTCCGTAGTTATGTGGTTCTCGAGATATATGTGGCGAAAGTGCACCCTGCAAATCTGTCTAAGGTGCAGTCAAACATTGTGATATATAATTCTTCATTCTGCTTTTTTTTGTAACATAATGTTCACGCTGGCTCTATAAGGATTAATCGATTGACTCAAACATTCACTAATTTTTGTCATGAAAAAAGAAAATCTCCGTAACTTTTAGTAACACAGAATAAATTGTCGATCCTATAAACATGAATTCTTGAAGTTTACTGAGAGGGTATTCTTATACATGTTCCATGAGTCTTTTTTGAACATATTGGATAAAGGAAAGTGTAATTGAATGAATTCGAGTTTATATATATTTTATCACAATATACTCCTTTTTCAAATGGCTTGCCTGACAACTTAGTTCAGCTATAGCGTTTTCTCAGGACTTTATTGAAATTCATTTTATGAATCGTGTTTTATGTTTGGCTTGCTGTGCGTGCGCCTGTGATTTCCTACAACTCTCATTCTGAGACAATATAGATGCATTGGTGTATAAAACTTATTTGCATTCTTTTGTTTTCAATTAACTAATTCACTATGTATAAGAAGTAGTAATTGAAGTTCAGAGGGAAAAATATACAGAAATAATCAAGAGATAAGAGATAATATAATAAATACAATGATATCATGATTATCATCATCAATTTTGCAAGTATTTGGATGTTTTACTATTATTATATGCCATAATTGATGGGATAGTATAACCAATATCAGCGAGTAAATGTGTATAGTTTATTTGCAAGTAATATATAGTAGTAGACGTATGGGGTTGCTGGTGGGTCGGTGGGTAGGGGAGGGGACTTGAGTGGACATATTTTTGTGTATGGTAGTATAGCTGATAATCACGTTTGAGGCTTGACAAGTTGCCTACCCCTCAGGCTTATATCAATGCTATACCTGGGCCAGACGAAAAACTTTTGCATCCGATCGTACATGCATATATTGCTTAATTAATTAGAATTAATTCAATAGAAGTAACAACCAAACTAATACAATAGAGTGTAGACAAAAAATAGATACAGTATGGTACTGTAGGCCTACTCAATGTAATACCGTAATTTTGTTCAACTACCGTACTTTTAACTGAATCTATAGTTCTTGTAAAAAGTGTTACAGGAAGGAAATATCACTAATAACTTTAGGTTGAAACTTAAGTTTGTTCATGAGAAACAACTTGGGCTATCAAGTCATCCCAATGAAAATACATTTTCATTTTCAAAAAGATCCTATCTTTCATCCATAGCCTTAATTGGGGAACAATGATTTTGTATCAAGTTTCGATGTTATTAAAAAAAAAAAAAAAAACATTTTAAGAAACAGTACCTAGAAAATAAATAAAAACTTTGACACCAATATTACTAGGATCAGTCAACAATTTATTCATTAATTTTTGTTTTTCTTACCAATGTTACTAATACTAATAATAAAAATTATAATATCATTCATATTGCTGTATGTTTCTTGAAGGTACGCATCGACGTGGGTCGAGGATACCTGTCCAGCCAACAGCCATAGCGAGACGGAGAACGACGCTTTCAGGTCGAAGAAGACACGCAGGCGGACGACCGCGAGATGCAAACCGTGCTCGACGACACACAAGTGTTGGGGCAGTGTTACCCAGGAAGAGGCCTGCGCCACACAATTTGTCAACCTGTGTAGCAAAGAACGTGGCATTAGGAGCAAGTCACTCAGCAAAAGCAAAATAACAAGGCCTAGTGAATTTAATATGTTGGAAAAGAGAGACTGCGTCTTATCATTGCCGTCAGCTTGGATGCTTGTTGTTGTTGATGGATGAGAAGGAAGCGAGAAAAAAATATGGTATATTTTTTTTTGTAAGGACTGAACGACACACTTTATGATTTACCTCTGGTAGTATTATCTGATAGCTTAGGTGAATGATGAATAATGAGATGGTGGGAATATGAGATGACACTATTTTATGATTTTTTTCATAATGGAAAGGAAGCGGTCGTCGTTACCTATGTAATGGGAACCATTACTACTAGTGTCAGTAATGGTTTATTTTTTCTCATAAGCTCAGCTTAACCGATTTTCATAAAACTTGAAAAGTGTTCAAAACTCAAGTCTTTTATCTACAAAACAATTATTATTTTTGTCTAAGAGAATGTTTGTTTATGCCATGCTATTGTAGGCCTACTGAGTATTTTCAAAATTTCTATCAATGTACTACCGTACTCAGAATCTACTCTTACCAAAAACGAAACAGCCCTAAGTTAGAAGACGACTTCCAGTACCGGTAATGTTCTGAATTTTTTAAAGCCAATTGGTCTTACACTGCAACCTGATTTTTTTAATGTAGCCCTATTATGTACGCATTGTACATAAAAAGTTAAAAAATGATTCTCATGTATGGTAAATTGTGTCTTCACTTTGCTCGCTTGGCTTAAACAAAAAGTTATCTGTACTCTGATCATCAATGATTGTTTGTTATGAAAATGACCATTGAAGAAAAAAAATGTATCACTCTTTTCCCTGAGATATATTTAAATCTGTAGGTAGGCCTTTGCTTGTTCTTATGTTTTGACATTATTTTATGTTTGGCCTGTAATTTTTCAAAATGATAAATAATTGATTATGGCAGATACAATAAATCTAGTGGGATCAATCAATGCAATTGGGTATACGGAACAATCCTATGATTATGTATAGGGATAGGGCCTACTGCATTTAAATAGGCCCATCACTACTTATTGCACTGTATACTTGGGCCTATATACTTATTTCTGTTCTAGTTATCTGATTTGTATTAATTCTTGTTACAAGATCATAAAAGTACACGCTAATATTATTTGTACGGTGATTCTGATTTTGGAAGGCTACATGTTATCTAAGATAACTTAAATGAACAATCTTGATACATTAAGTAATCTACTTTAAGATGATTCAATATATAACTATGATGTATTTGTCAATACACAACATCAATATACAATAGGCCTGAATTAATGATATTATACGGTACTAAAATGGCAAATTAATTTACAATACGGTACCTAGATACTAGGAATAGCATACTGACTATTCAGTTTCGACAACCTATATCGACAGATTGAATCCACAAATAGAAATGTTTACAAATAAAATATCTTTAAAAAGTGTACAGTATACATAGTTAAAATGTGACAACACTGCCAATGTATACGCACCGAACTTTATGAGTTACGATATGACACTGATCGTACAGTGGGCATACCAGTATTTATGAGTAGGCCTATCCATTACCTACCAGTACATTGTTCAAATAAGCAGCAGTGAACTTCAGTGGACTTAATAAAATCTGTAGTAAAAAAGAACACTTGTTAAGTGCAAATAATTTCTACCTGGAAAACTAACACTAATCGGTTATTAAATAGTGTTTTTTTATGAAGGTATCAGATAATTTAACACAATACCAGGTATTATTAAAAAAGTAGTTCTATTCAATAAGTGATTTCAAGATTAAAATGAGTTAAATTGTAACAAAACAATAAGATGTGAACTTGAAGAAAGTTGCAGATTTTAGCTGCTAAATAAATAAACAAATGTAAGCTCATGTCAGAATAAAAATGTCATGCATCAATAAGTAAAACTATAAACTCGAATGATATGTGTAATTGTTACTCACCAATTCTGTACCAATTCTGTAGCTTTGAATTACGTAGGCCTAGGGCGAAGTGATAGAGAGGTCATGATCCAATTCTAACTTCACAGTTGACTGTAGGCCTAGGCCTATGGACATATATATTTTTGTTCGAAGCTAGGGCCTAACCTACATTCATGGTTGAATATAGGTTAGAGTAGGCCTAGGACAGCATACTCTGTAGTTTATTTAGCTAGGCCTAGTTCAGTATGTTGCTGTAATATTAAAGAACACTTATTAATGATAGTAAAATATCGTGAACGGATAAGTAAAAACTAATGAAATATTGACCAACCTCGTATTTGCGCTGTCAGTGAAACAGCTGATTCGGTGATTCCTAAGCGGCGCCAATGCAGGAGTACCACTAGGTTTTCGCGTTAACAATTAAAAATTATTTATTACAAGTTATGTTGGCAACAGTAGTTCCCGGCCACCATTGGCTAGCGAAAACAACCGGTAGCTGAAAAAATACTCGCACACGGGGGGGGGGGGGGGGGGGGGGGGAGTTGAGCCTTCTATAGTGGCCCGAGCCCCCCCCCCCTCCCCCTCAAAAAAGCCCCATTGAGAAATTTTTAGATTGCCCATAGCGCAACCAACAGTTTTTGTCATCTTTGAAACTGTATGTGACAACGATCAAGTCAGTCATACCTATCAACATTGTATAATTACTTTAACTTCAAGTGGGGTTATACAGACTAATCAATGTATGTGTTCCCATCCCACTGATGCGTCTAGTTCCATGTGAGTTAAAACGAGCTTCACAGCATGATATATTCATCACACAGGTTTCAAGTAGTGTTTTAGCATCAGGATAGTCAGAATAACGTCTAGGAGTCCCAGCTAATCCTAAACAATGTTGAGGGAAAAAATCTAATCAACTCTATTTGGAAGAAAATAGTTTGCATGTTAGTCTACGAGGTTTGTACTCACAATGTTCATAAGGGGAACTGCAAACGTATAGATTTTTAACCGACGCAAATTTATATATGAATTGTACGCATTTTGACGGCACTTCGAAAGTCGGTTCTCGGTAAGAGATGGAATATTCGCAATGGGTCTTGGCTATTTCAGCGTACATACAGTTGACGCACTGAGAGAATAGGATTCCTACCGTGGCGCATCCTGGTATCACTTTGGTGCACTGAATAATTTTCAACATGACGACACTAAAATCAGCTGAGCATGCTACACACCAATAGCGGCTCTTCTGATTTTTTGAATCTAATATACATGGCTATATATAGATATAGCCGTTAATATATGATAATATATAGATATAGCCGTATATAGATAATATATAGGCCCAGATATGTTAATACACAATTAACATTGTTTTTAGCGGATTCACATAGACACATTGCTTGTTCCCGAACCTGTATGGTTAACAGAACCACCAACCATCTTACAGAAAAACGATGAAACACAAATAAAACATACCCGTATTTTCGAAGTTCCTTTCGCTCAAGTGCACAGGATACATTTTGATATTGCAAATATATTCATTTTTATTCATTATGATTATTAAGAACAACCATTAACGAGTGAATTTGTGAAATATCTCATTTTTCTATATCGATGCAGTTTTCTTGTGGTGGCTGCACGAATCCTATTCTCTCAGTGTGTCAACTGTAAACATGATAATATTTGGGGTACAATAAATTCAAATTATTCCCCACACTTATTTTCTACAAACTTTAGGTGTTTCAGTTTTTCTGTGATTATATTGTTAGAAATGCGCTTATAGTGTGTGATGAATCCATGCCCATGGCACACGTTTAGAGTTATAATTCATATATTATATTTTCAGGTGGCATAAAAATTAAATTATCTGTCAAAAAATCACATTACATGCCTACATTTACATTTGAAAAATGTTACGAGGCAACTTAATATTGGAATTTCAGAAAAAAATGCCATATAAAAAGCAATAGTTCAGATTATTGAAAACACTATAGTGATAGACTTGGCACAAACGCTGGCCTATTTCTATAGCAAAATATTAATTTGGTTTGGAACAAAAATATTCAACATATACAACATATTTAATTTGTTGAGCTCTCAATCATGCCTAGCAAAATTAGGTCCATAACTTCACTACTTTCATTGTGAATAAAAAAAAACTAATATGGTTATGGGACTGTTGCCTCTTAACATTTTGTTATACATATAACATGATATAATATAGGCCTAATATTCAAATTATTCATAACTAGAACGTAAAGTCCGTCGTGACGACGGGCCATTATTATGTTGGTACTCATATGTTCGCTTTGACTTTGTGTACCTTACAAAACCCGTGCATACTCCAGTAGTGTTAGCATTACCTGCAAGACGCATTAGTACTTGGTTGCTAATGCGTGCAACAGTAATTACTAAATCTGGTTTCTGCATATTTTTGAACAACATGAAAACTATCAATCATTAGATGCTCTTGAATTGACAAGATGGCGGCGCATAGTGAACACGCGTAAAGTGAGCTCCGTGAAATATAATATTAGAACTTGATAATTCAACAGTTTTTTGACATAAAGTATCTATTAACACGTGATAGTATTGTCGGTGCCTGTGGATGAGGAATTAAGAATATACTTCGAGATTATACTTCGAATAAATCGCTTTTGTTTGACCGAGCATCTATCCTGCATCATGAGAGGTTCGAAAGCAAAACCAGCGCTCAAGGTAAACACTAGGGCTAATAGTGAAACGACTACCCCAGTTGCAACGCCCACTAACTCATCTATTGGGGATTCTATCGTCAATTCTGAATTACTGGACCAGCTAAGAAAAGTAAGTGATCTTTCAGAACCTAGCTTAGACTCAGTGGCAGCATCGATTCAGATAATCCTAAAAACACTCGTAGATCTGAACAAGACGATCAGTGAACAAGCAAAAGTAAATCGTGAACTACTTATAGAGAACAAGGAACAATCTAAACAAATCGTTGAACTAATATCCGAAATCAAAATCTGTAAGGAGCAAAACGTAGAAATAAAAATTGAAAACGAATCTCTTCGCAACCAAGTAAACAACCTGGAACAGTACTCCAAAAACTACAATCTGGAGATATCAGGAGTGCCATTGGTAGAAGGGGAAAACACGTATCATATCGTCGCAACAATTGCTAACTACGTTGGTTGTCACATTGCCACAGACGAAATCGAGTTTTGCCATCGAATGCGGAAAGACGACAGGGTCCCGAACAAGCCACCGACTATAATTGCAAAATTTTTCTCAAGACAAATTAAAGAAGAAATAATTGAAGGGAAGAAAAAGAAAAAATCTATTGTAGCCAGTGACGTAGGCTACGACTCGAGTTCCAACATATTTGTGAATGAACATCTGACCCAAACAAACAAGAACTTGTTTTGGCTTGCTCGTAGCTCAAAACAATTAGGCTATAAGTACGTATGGACTAGGGGTGGCCGTATTTTCATTCGCAAGGACGAACACTCTAAGGTCATACAAGTCAGGAAACCAGCTGATATCCCGAACCAAAATAACCGAGAGTGAAAGTTGTTGAACCCGGAACTGAATGACACACTGGGAATCTAAAGAATACAATGATAATCTTCAATCATTTACATTTCACGATACGAAGCACATAAATAGTATTTACAACAATATATTCAATATTAGAATATTCCACATAAATATACGAAGTTTACGCAAACACTTCGATGAACTTTCTGTAATTTTAAATGAACTTCAATTTAATTTTGACGTCATAATACTGACCGAAACCCATTTAGTTATCGATGAACCGATCACAATTCCAGGTTATTCAACACATCTGTTAAATTCAAAAAACTCAACCCATGATGGTCTAGCAATTTTTATAAACACTAAACAAATAAAGGAAGTATACGTGTCGATAAACTCAATAATAAAAAGTGCAAATGCAGCCCAAATTGAATTCACTTTAAATAACGAGTCATACAACATTTTGGCTGTCTACAGATCTCCTTCCACAGGTGTAAATAGCTTCATTAATGAATTGGGTTCAGTCATAAGAACTTTTGGAAACATTACTTATCAAATAATAATTGGTGATATGAACATAGATATATTGAGTGAAAATTTTAATTTAATGCAAACCGAATATTATAATGTCCTTACTTCAGCTGGATTCCTGCCATGTATAACCCAAGCTACACGAGTGACGGCCTTTTCACAAACTTGCATAGACCATATATTTTATAAATCATCAAAAAACCTGAAACTTTTCGCTGGAATCTATACAACGGCTATTACTGATCACTATGGAACTATTTTAGGAATAGGACAACAGTTTCAGAAAAATCAGGGTCCATCTGTAATTAATATTGAAGTACCAAAGAAGATGTTAAATATAGACAAGATTATTTCAAAAATTAGTATAGATTCCTGGACTGACGTGTTAGATAAAACAGATGCTGAAACAGCACTGGACCTCTTCATAAATACTCTTCAGAAATACGTAGAAGACAGTACAGAAACGACTAACTATAAAATTAATTCTAAATGTAAAAAATTGAAACCATGGATTACGAAGGGCTTAATTGTATCAATAAGAAGGCGAGATAAAATGCATAGAAAAATAACCAAACTCCAAACCTTTCTAGACAAATACCCAGACTCTAGCAGTGATGAATTAAACGATTTGAAAATTAGATTTAAACTCTACAGAAATTATTTAAACAAACTTATTAATAAAACAAAAAATGTGTTCTACTCCAATAAAATCAACAGAGACATGCACGACCCAAGAAAAGTGTGGGACACTGTTAATGAAATCACAAATAGGTCCAAAAAACATCAAACTATCAATAAAATAACTATGAATGGAGAAGTATATAATAGCAACCAAGATTCAATAAAAATGGCAAACATATTCAATGATTATTTTTCAAATATAGGAATAAACTTGGCAGAAGAAATTAGAAATAAAAATATTCCGAGACAGAACATTTACTGTGAAAGTAGCACCAACATCAATAATAACATTTTTCTGGATCCTATCGCGACTGATGAAATTTATAACTTGATATCTAATTTGAAAAATGATTCGGCTGGTGGGATCGATGATCTGAGTGTACATCTATTAAAAACAGTTAATCAATATATAGCCTTACCTTTAACACATATCTTCAATTTAAGCTTTGAAACAGGAGTATTTCCCAAAAGATTTAAAGTAGCTACAATAGTACCGATCCATAAGGGCAAAGAAAAAACACTTGTCGAAAACTATAGGCCCATTTCACTCCTGACTCATCTATCCAAAATATTAGAAAAATGTATTAAAACCAGGCTAATCAAATTTCTAGATAAATACAATGTGCTATCGCCGAATCAGTTTGGTTTCAGATCGGAAGTTAGTACAGCCAATGCAATTTACGAACTAACAAGTAAAATTTATAAATCACTAGATGATAATCTCAAATCCCTTGCAGTATTCATTGATCTAGCTAAAGCCTTCGATACTGTTGACCATCAGTTACTTTTGAATAAACTCGAACATATTGGAGTGCGTGGATTACCACTGAGATTACTAAAAAGTTACCTTAGCGATAGAGAACAAATTACTAAGATCGGGAACTCAAAAAGTGGAAAACGAATGATTACCTATGGTGTACCACAAGGTACTGTCCTGGGGCCAATTTTATTCATAATTTATATCAATAATTTATGTAATCTGAATTTCATCGGAGATATAATAACATATGCCGATGATTCTGTGATCTTTTTTCAAGACGTTAGTTGGGAGAAAGTCTTCCAAACAGCTAACGAATCAATGAAATCCGTGTACGCATGGCTAAACGATAACATGCTGACCCTTAACAAAACTAAAACCGTATATATACCTTTCACAATAAATTCAAAAACTCATCCAGGCCCTAACTATACATTGAAACTACATTATTCTGATTGTATCATAAATAATCAGATCTGTAATTGCTACGAGATGAAGCCAGCTGATACTGTAAAATATCTAGGTGTAATTATTGATAGACACATGAAATGGCATGCACACATCACAGACACGGTCACTAAATTGAGAACAGTTCTATATATATTTTATAGACTAAGAAATATTTTATCAAAAAAATTACTACTCATGGTCTATTCTGCGATTGCTCAAAGTATTATCCAGAATGGAATTATTGGATGGGGGGGTGCAAGTAAGCAAAATATTTCTTCTATTTTGTTAATGCAAAGAACCATACTTAAGGTAATACTAAACAAAAGTCATCAGCATTCCACCTTTCTTACATACCATAGTACTAAAGTAATGGATGCACGACAGCTGTATATAAAAACCATTTTATTATTTTTACATAAATATTCACATAGATTCAAACCACCTCTCTCTATTTCTGGAATACAGAACACTAGATCTAAACAAGTTAGCTCCAATAATCTATTAACAATCCGTAGGAAAAAGCAGAGAGGTCAACAACATTTAGATTTCATAGGCCCAAGGGTATACAATTCTTTGCCCTCACAAATAAAATTGATTCCACCACCGAATATAAATATTTTCAAATTCAGAATTAAAGAATGGATTTCTGAACAAGGCCGTGACGTTTGCAAGAGCTATCTCTACTTTTAATTCTATTCATCTCTGCTAGTTTCATTGGGTCTTTGTCATCTTTGTCATGTGTTTATGTATATGAACAAGCATGAGTATCATGGTTTTGCAATTATTTAAAAGTCGTGTTGGTATTCATTATAATATGTATTCAATTGTAGATTCCGATATGATAGTTTTGTTTTGTATATCTCAATATTGCTTTGATTTCTCTCTTTGGGTTTATACTTTATTCATATTCTGAATTTAAATTGATCAATATATTATTAACATTAACTGTACATTATAACACTTATTATTATTTTGTTCGTGTGTGTTTTTGTTTATTTGTGTTATTTGTATAGTGCGGAAAAACACCGCCAAACGCTTGTTTTTTTGAGGTAGCCCGCACACAAGAGCCAATTACTCTTATGCGGGCTTCTCTCTATTTATCAATATTTTCTATATTTTGTCTGTGTGCTCAGGATGTATAGTTATGAGAGAGAATAAAAATGTGTTCAAATTGAATTGAATTGAATAATCGATTTGTATTGATTTATGGGTAGTTCTTTTATATTTGTAGGAAGACCGTGAAGAAGTGTACTGCCTGAGAGTTGGAGACCTCTGCTGCAGAGTGCGCGATTATGCTTATTTAGACGAATGATATTTATAGTATTATGTGTTATAATTATATGCTGCACTTTTACGATAATCAAATATTTCAAATGTAAGCAGCTGTTTCCTCCTCCCCTGCCTTCTCACCCTCCAATCTCTCTCTCTCTCTCTCTCTCTCTCTCTCTCTCTCTCTCTCTCTCTCAGAATGCATGTCTGATATCACATTTTCGTAGTATGCTGGCCGTTCACTATTTTATGGCGTGCAATTATGTTGTTTATGCTAATGCCAGAAAGAAACTGTTGCTGATATCACACGTTTGCGTATAATCTACATTACCCGTCCCAAGGAACCTATATGGTCCCTCGTTTGTCGCCCTTGACAGCGCCAATATTTATAGCCGCATATTTCACGGCGATCGGATGCCGGGATCTCGTGATATTTGCTCTTTCTTTACCTGCCTTACGAAGGCCCATATTTTCGTATTCATCAAAGCGGGGTGACTGATAGGTCAACTGATTACGAGACGCAGCGTAAACAGTCGGCACCCTCGCACGGCCAATCACGACCACCGCTCAGCGGCCTCCCCATCTCAAGGCCGTTTCCCCTCCTCATCCGACACTACCGACCACCCACTGCAGCAGAAGCCCCCGGCCTACAAGGCATTGCAACACATTCCTCCTCCCAGGATTTTAATAATGGAGAAGATATATGTTATTCATTGGTATTTGATTAGTAAGAACAATCATGTGAAATTGTGAAAATCAATCAGATTGAGTGAGAGAGAGAGTGATCAATCATGAGTGGAGACCACATATGGATTGCCTGGTTGAAAAATTAGCTAAAGTTCGCTTCATGATGCGGACCTTAGCTCGTCAGTGCCACATCTCCACAATTCGTACTGCGTAATTTGCTCACGCCCAGTCTATTCTGCAGTACGGCATCATTTTCTGGGGTGCCACTATATACAGTGAGATAGTTTTTAGGTCTCAAAAAAACTGATACGGAGCATGCTCTCTCTGAAGTACAACTCTTCGTGTAAAGTGAAATTCAGAGAACTTTCAATCTTACCACTGCCATGCCTTTATATCTTGGCAATATGCCTCTACACCCGCGACAACATCGGTCTTTTCCAGAGTAACCAGAGACTCCACGACCATCAAACTCGGGTCGGGGTGCCTCCAACTTGAGACACGAGTTCTGCAGGCTGAAACTAACTGCCAACGGCGTCATTCAGTCTGGCCGGAAGCTGTACAATAAGCTCCCTCCAGACATACGCGGCCTCTCGTCCAGGAGCCAGTTCAAAGAAGCCCTAAATGTTCACCTTCTGACAAACTGTTATTACAGCACTAACGAGTTTATTAACACCTAATTTAAATTGTCTTGTACTTCAAATTTTATTTGTCTTTTATACTGTAATCTGTATATGTACTTCTTTCTTGAGAAGATTTGTCTAATCTTGACTGTGATCTTTCAATTATTGACTGATCTCACTATTACATTAATTTTACTGACGTTGTAATCAAGTGTATTCTTGCTAACTACAATAAAATGAAATCAATCAATCAATCAATCAAAATAGGTTGCAAAAAACTTTTTGTACATTTTTGTTTCATTCTGTTCTTATATGGCACCCCAGAGCATTCAGGCACTTTCAAGGTATTTGGAATGATGTTTAACTGTACTTGTACAAAGTTTGGTGGATCTTATCAAATTTCACAATTTCAAATATGTGTTCTGACTAATTAAATAATAATAGATAACATATATCATGAATAATTGGAATTCAATAAATCCAAATAGGATCTAAATAATAAAATTGCAACATATTTCGTAATTTTGTGTATCGTGTGGTTCAAGTTGAATCTTTGCATCACTGACACGCTTATATGAATGGACTTTAGGCCATTTGTTCATGTTTTGAGAATAATATGCATGTTGACTATCAACACCATGTGTGGTACACAAAACTAAGGCCACTGTACATACAAATATTGCTTTCATACTTTTTCTTTAGGTTTCTGTATACAATACAAGGTCGTAATACAAGTTTTTATTTCACTAGAAGCAATATATTCATATATATATATATATATATATATATATATATATATATATATATATATATATATATATATATATATATATATATATATATATATATATATTATGTATATGTAAATAAGCATTCAATTAAAGTTTTAGATCATTGCGCCTATAAGTAAGATATCAAAAGTATGCCTACTCTACTCTGTTGATGAGCGAATTTAATTCAGGATTTTCTGTCAATAGAAGAAATCACGTAACGTTTTTTTGTGAATAGAAGCAATGTATTTAAGACTTCTGTCAATAGAAACAATCAATGTACCGGTAGGAGTTTATTTTCACAGAAGAATCTATTTAAGGTTTCATGTTTACAGAGGCAATCAATTCAAGGTTCAATTCTCTATATGAGGGCGTCCAAGGGTGAGCTCGCTCACCCTTGTTCATTCTGTCATCATTGTTATGATATATTCGATTAAAAAAAACAGTTGCTTCAATTTTTTTCTTCAAAACGGCTGATTAGAATTGCATACAAAATTGTGATAATGAGTAAAATCTATGTGTACACATTCAGAGAAAATTTCATCTCGTTTGGAGAGATTTTATTTTTCAACATTTTCCGCCCAGCCAAATCTTATGGGGTTTTTAGAAACTTTTAGATGATTTTTCTCAAAATCGGTCGGACCGATCCATTCCAAAAACTATACAGATTAGTTTGCGTATACAAGAAAAGTTTCATGTTGATCAGTCAACCCCTGCAACCTGTGGAGTGGTTACAAAAAAAAAAAACACAGACAAACCCGTATAAGAGTGGGATGGAGACTTCGCTACGCTCATCTGATCAAGAGCTGTTTCTCAAAGAGTATATAGGGGTGCGCGAATACGAGAATTTCATTTCAAGTCCAGTTCAAGTTTGGGAGAAGAACGAAATAAATGAAATAGACCATCAAATCTAAATATTCCACTAAAAAAAGAATATATATATATATATATATATATATATATATATATATATATATATATATATATATATATATATATATATATATATATATATATCCATGTTTGATAGTATCGCAGCCCATTTTGATTCAATTGAAATTAAATTCTGTTCCACCTTTCTCACTATAAATTTGTCTTGTTCAGAGCATCTGGCGACATTGACCTATTTTGAGATTTGTAAATTGTCTTCAAAAAGTGTGTTCAATTTTAAAATCAACCGGAGAAACCAAAGGTCAAGCTGGAAAGAATCGTTATCTCTTTCTCGAATAACTGCCAACAGTAAGTAGTATACAGACAACTTCCTGCCTCAGACTAGAAAGTCCAAAAGATTGTGGAATTTCTGTTGATAATCCCGTAGTTGTTGATCTAGAGTTAGCAGCTCATGTTTTCTCAGTAGTTTGCTTCAAAATGCTAAATTTCACATGAAAATAGACTATCATAATTAAATATGAAAGCTATATTGATATCACACAACTCTACTTTTAATCTGAAATAACAGTAGAAAGGACATTTTCAAAAGTGGCATGTCCTGGTCGTTTGAATAAGCTCTTCGTCTAATCAACATACAACACATTTTGCCAGTGAGACTAGCTCCGGTCTGTAACTGATTGTTCTGTTGCTCCAGATGTCCAGCACAAGCCGCTGGTGGAGAAGCTGGACAAGACGGGAGAGGCTCTGATCCGGCTGTGGAACGGAGAGGAGGGCTCCAAGCTCCAGGAGCTGTTTGACGCAGACAACGAGCGCTACCAGCAGCTCCGTGATCGACAAAACGCACTCGAGGCCGCGCTGCAGGTAAACAACCTCACGCCATTCTTGTCAACCAAATATCACCACCATTTGGAAATGTTTTTCGATAAAAATTTGAATTTGGAAAAAAAAAATTGGAAAGATTTTAAAATAGCATACCAGTATTTCGATTTTGACTTCATTACTTGATTAAAACCAGGGTACCGGTAGGCCTATTCATTTAAAAAAAAATATTATCACAAAAATTCCTCCGAAATTGTCATGAAAATGTCAGTCATTTCAATACGTCTGACTTGGTGCAGGCCTATTTTTGGAAACATTTCTTCGTTTGATAATTGATACTGAAATTGTGAATCCACGTTCATTATAAATGGAATTTCTAGATGCCTAGCTAGCTGGACAAGAGATAAGTATCTTCACCGCAAGTTGGAATTATGAAATACATATATATGTATATATTGGTATCCACGAAAGAAAGCTCGAGCCACCCAAGCGATAGTGATGTCAGATACGTGGGACGGTCGATCGGAACCTCCATCTCTCGTGTATACAAGTAACGATAAAACGCTGTTGGCCAACTTGTATCACGAGAGAAGGTCTTCTACAAACATAACAAACACAAATATCAACATTTCATTTCTAGAGCCGTAATCACAACCTCTTCTATTTGTTTTGTTATTTTATTCATTCATTTATTTTATTTTATTTATTTATTTATTTTATTTATTGTTATTTTATTTTGAATATATGTAACAAACCGAATTGAAATTTTTACACCATGTCACTAACATATTCTCACACAGTTTGCGTGATTGTAAGAGTCCCGAATGCAATAATAAATTAATAATTGCAAGTTGAACAAATATCTTCCTATCTCCACTGAGTTATTTACTGCATATATTGACCTTCAGGTGCTGCTACCCAGCGGTGATTTCAAATCTATTCGAAATGAAGTTTTATGGCGATTGGACAGGCTAGGAGGTTGTGGCCGTGATAGTATAGCAGGGTACCGTATTGTGTTTTCTCGTGATCAGGTTTATGATGATAAACTCAACCACATCGTCCAGAAGCTTCAAACCCTTGGAGTTATGGTGAGATGTGGACCCAGCTGATAATCCTTGTTTCTCATAGAAGTCTATAATTTACCATTCAGTTGGTGGGCAAACTTCTTTCATGAATACCAATATATGAATCAACTCCCTACCTTATGTTTCAATAGTATTCATATCATTTCGGAGCGAAATTCTGTTATTGCTGTAGCGACATTTTTACAACTAATTGAAGATTACTTCTTTGGCCGTATATACCAAGAAATTGGCCCATAATAGATGCGAGAACACTGAAAGATGAGGTTGATTAGCAATTACATTTTGTAAACATCAAGTCGACTGATATTTGCCACGATTCTCGTTCATCACCGTATTCAACAAAGCAACGAATTTCAATAAATTTCGATACATTTCATATACACTTACATTAACATTTCAAAACTATTTCAATGAAAGATGTATGTCGGATCGTTACTAGACGCCGTAGTCTCTACCAGCCGCGCCGTGGAACTGGGCCGTGTTAAGTGTTTGACGGAGTCTTCGGACAAGACAGTCGGACGAGTTCTCTTCAGCGTCTCAAAGTGTTTGATGGACTCTTCGGACACGAGAGTCGGACGAGTTCTCTTTGGCGTCTCAAAGTGTTTGATGGACTCTTCGGACACGAGAGTCGGACGAGTTCTCTTTGGCGTCTCAAAGTGTTTGATGGACTCTTCGGACACGAGGGTCGGACGAGTTCTCTTCAGCGTCTCAAAGTGTTTGATGGACTCTTCGGACACGAGAGTCGGACGAGTTCTCTTTGGCGTCTCAAAGTGTTTGATGGAGTCTTCGGACAAGACAGTCAGACGAGTTCTCTTCAGCGTCTCAAAGTGTTTGATGGACTCTTCGGACACGAGAGTCGGACGAGTTCTCTTTGGCGTCTCAAAGTGTTTGATGGACTCTTCGGACACGAGAGTCGGACGAGTTCTCTTCAGCGTCTCAAAGTGTTTGATGGACTCTTCGGACACGAGAGTCGGACGAGTTCTCTTCAGCGTCTCAAAGTGTTTGATGGACTCTTCGGACACGAGAGTCGGACGAGTTCTCTTTGGCGTCTCAAAGTGTTTGATGGACTCTTCGGACACGAGAGTCGGACGAGTTCTCTTCAGCGTCTCAAAGTGTTTGATGGACTCTTCGGACACGAGAGTCGGACGAGTTCTCTTTGGCGTCTCAAAGTGTTTGATGGACTCTTCGGACACGAGAGTCGGACGAGTTCTCTTCAGCGTCTCAAAGTGTTTGATGGACTCTTCGGACACGAGAGTCGGACGAGTTCTCTTTGGCGTCTCAAAGTGTTTGATGGACTCTTCGGACACGAGAGTCGGACGAGTTCTCTTCAGCGTCTCAAAGTGTTTGATGGACTCTTCGGACACGAGAGTCGGACGAGTTCTCTTTGGCGTCTCAAAGTGTTTGATGGACTCTTCGGACACGAGAGTCGGACGAGTTCTCTTCAGCGTCTCAAAGTGTTTGATGGACTCTTCGGACACGAGAGTCGGACGAGTTCTCTTTGGCGTCTCAAAGTGTTCGATGGACTCTTCGGACACGAGAGTCGGACGAGTTCTCTTCAGCGTCTCAAAGTGTTTGATGGACTCTTCGGACACGAGAGTCGGACGAGTTCTCTTTGGCGTCTCAAAGTGTTTGATGGACTCTTCGGACACGAGAGTCGGACGAGTTCTCTTCAGCGTCTCAAAGTGTTTGATGGAGTCTTCGGACAAGACAGTCGGACGAGTTCTCTTCAGCGTCTCAAAGTGTTTGATGGACTCTTCGGACACGAGAGTCGGACGAGTTCTCTTTGGCGTCTCAAAGTGTTTGATGGACTCTTCGGACACGAGAGTCGGACGAGTTCTCTTTGGCGTCTCAAAGTGTTTGATGGACTCTTCGGACACGAGAGTCGGACGAGTTCTCTTCAGCGTCTCAAAGTGTTTGATGGACTCTTCGGACACGAGAGTCGGACGAGTTCTCTTTGGCGTCTCAAAGTGTTTGATGGACTCTTCGGACACGAGAGTCGGACGAGTTCTCTTCAGCGTCTCAAAGTGTTTGATGGAGTCTTCGGACAAGACAGTCGGACGAGTTCTCTTCAGCGTCTCAAAGTGTTTGATGGACTCTTCGGACACGAGAGTCGGACGAGTTCTCTTTGGCGTCTCAAAGTGTTTGATGGACTCTTCGGACACGAGAGTCGGACGAGTTCCCTTGAGCGTCTCAAAGTGTTTGATGGACTCTTCGGACACGACAGTCGGACGAGTTCCTTTGAGCGTCTCAAAGTGTTTGACAAAGTCTTCGGACAAGACAGTCGGACGAGTTCTCTTCAGCGTCTCAAAGTGTTTGATGGACTCTTCGGACACGAGAGTCGGACGAGTTCTCTTTACCGTCTCAAAGTGTTTGATGGACTCTTCGGACACGAGAGTCGGACGAGTTCTCTTTGGCGTCTCAAAGTGTTTGATGGACTCTTCGGACACGAGAGTCGGACGAGTTCTCTTTACCGTCTCAAAGTGTTTGATGGACTCTTCGGACACGAAGGTCGGACGAGTTCTCTTTACCGTCTCAAAGTGTTTGATGAACTCTTCGGACACGAGAGTCGGACGAGTTCTCTTTGGCGTCTCAAAGTGTTTGATGGACTCTTCGGACACGAGAGTCGGACGAGTTCTCTTTAGCGTCTCAAAGTGTTTGATGAACTCTTCGGACAAGACAGTCGGACGAGTTCTCTTTGGCGTCTCAAAGTGTTTGATGGACTCTTCGGACACGAGAGTCGGACGAGTTCTCTTCAGCGTCTCAAAGTGTTTGATGGACTCTTCGGACACGAGAGTCGGACGAGTTCTCTTTGGCGTCTCAAAGTGTTTGATGGACTCTTCGGACACGAGAGTCGGACGAGTTCTCTTTACCGTCTCAAAGTGTTTGATGGACTCTTCGGACACGAGAGTCGGACGAGTTCTCGTTGGCGTCTCAAAGTGTTTGACGGAGTCTTCGAACGAGACAGTTGGACGAGTTCTCTCTAGCGTCTCAAAGTGTTTGACGGAGTCTTCGGACACGACAGTCGGACGAGTGCCCTTGAGCGTCTCAAAGTGTTTGATGGACTCTTCGGACACGACAGTCGGACGAGTTCCTTCGAGCGTCTCAAAGTGTTTGACAAAGTCTTCGGACAAGACAGTCGGACGAGTTCTCTTTAGCGTCTCAAAGCGTTTGACGGAGTCTTCGAACGAGACTGTTGGACGAGTTCCCTTGAGAGTCTCAAAGTGTTTGATGGAGTCTTCAGACAAGACAGTCGGACGAGTTCCTTTGAGCGTCTCAAAGTGTTTGACAAAGTCTTCGGACAAGACAGTCGGACGAGTTCTCTTTGGCGTCTCAAAGCGTTTGACGGAGTCTTCGAACGAGACTGTTGGAAGAGTTCCCTTGAGAGTCTCAAAGTGTTTGATGGACTCTTCAGACACGACAGTCGGACGAGTTCCTTTGAGCGTCTCAAAGTGTTTGACAAAGTCTTCGGACAAGACAGTCGGACGAGTTCTCTTTGGCGTCTCAAAGTGTTTGACGGAGTCTTCGAACGAGACTGTTGGACGAGTTCCCTTGAGAGTCTCAGAGTGTTTGATGGACTCTTCGGACACGACAGTCGGACGAGTTCCTTTGAGCGTCTCAAAGTGTTTGACAAAGTCTTCGGACAAGACAGTCGGACGAGTTCTCTTTAGCGTCTCAAAGCGTTTGACGGAGTCTTCGAACGAGACTGTTGGACGAGTTCCCTTGAGAGTCTCAAAGTGTTTGATGGACTCTTCAGACACGACAGTCGGACGAGTTCCTTTGAGCGTCTCAAAGTGTTTGACAAAGTCTTCGGACAAGACAGTCGGACGAGTTCTCTTTGGCGTCTCAAAGTGTTTGATGGAGTCTTCGGGCACGACAGTCGGACGAGTTCCCTTGAGCGTCTCAAAGTGTTTGATGGACTCTTCGGACACGACAGTCGGACGAGTTCCTTTGAGCGTCTCAAAGTGTTTGACAAAGTCTTCGGACAAGACAGTCGGACGAGTTCTCTTTAGCGTCTCAAAGCGTTTGACGGAGTCTTCGAACGAGACTGTTGGACGAGTTCCCTTGAGAGTCTCAAAGTGTTTGATGGACTCTTCAGACACGACAGTCGGACGAGTTCCTTTGAGCGTCTCAAAGTGTTTGACAAAGTCTTCGGACACGAGAGTCGGACGAGTTCTCTTTGGCGTCTCAAAGTGTTTGATGGAGTCTTCGGACACGACAGTCGGACGAGTTCCCTTGAGCGTCTCAAAGTGTTTGATGGACTCTTCGGACACGACAGTCGGACGAGTTCCTTTGAGCGTCTCAAAGTGTTTGACAAAGTCTTCGGACAAGACAGTCGGACGAGTTCTCTTCAGCGTCTCAAAGCGTTTGACGGAGTCTTCGAACGAGACTGTTGGACGAGTTCCCTTGAGAGTCTCAAAGTGTTTGATGGACTCTTCAGACACGACAGTCGGACGAGTTCCTTTGAGCGTCTCAAAGTGTTTGACAAAGTCTTCGGACAAGACAGTCGGACGAGTTCTCTTTGGCGTCTCAAAGTGTTTGACGGAGTCTTCGAACGAGACTGTTGGACGAGTTCCCTTGAGAGTCTCAGAGTGTTTGATGGACTCTTCGGACACGACAGTCGGACGAGTTCCTTTGAGCGTCTCAAAGTGTTTGACAAAGTCTTCGGACAAGACAGTCGGACGAGTTCTCTTTAGCGTCTCAAAGCGTTTGACGGAGTCTTCGAACGAGACTGTTGGACGAGTTCCCTTGAGAGTCTCAAAGTGTTTGATGGACTCTTCAGACACGACAGTCGGACGAGTTCCTTTGAGCGTCTCAAAGTGTTTGACAAAGTCTTCGGACAAGACAGTCGGACGAGTTCTCTTTGGCGTCTCAAAGTGTTTGATGGAGTCTTCGGGCACGACAGTCGGACGAGTTCCCTTGAGCGTCTCAAAGTGTTTGATGGACTCTTCGGACACGACAGTCGGACGAGTTCCTTTGAGCGTCTCAAAGTGTTTGACAAAGTCTTCGGACAAGACAGTCGGACGAGTTCTCTTTAGCGTCTCAAAGCGTTTGACGGAGTCTTCGAACGAGACTGTTGGACGAGTTCCCTTGAGAGTCTCAAAGTGTTTGATGGACTCTTCAGACACGACAGTCGGACGAGTTCCTTTGAGCGTCTCAAAGTGTTTGACAAAGTCTTCGGACACGAGAGTCGGACGAGTTCTCTTTGGCGTCTCAAAGTGTTTGATGGAGTCTTCGGACACGACAGTCGGACGAGTTCCCTTGAGCGTCTCAAAGTGTTTGATGGACTCTTCGGACACGACAGTCGGACGAGTTCCTTTGAGCGTCTCAAAGTGTTTGACAAAGTCTTCGGACAAGACAGTCGGACGAGTTCTCTTCAGCGTCTCAAAGCGTTTGACGGAGTCTTCGAACGAGACTGTTGGACGAGTTCCCTTGAGAGTCTCAAAGTGTTTGATGGACTCTTCAGACACGACAGTCGGACGAGTTCCTTTGAGCGTCTCAAAGTGTTTGACAAAGTCTTCGGACAAGACAGTCGGTCGAGTTCTCTTTAGCGTCTCAAAGCGTTTGACGGAGTCTTCGAACGAGACTGTTGGACGAGTTCCCTTGAGAGTCTCAAAGTGTTTGATGGACTCTTCAGACACGACAGTCGGACGAGTTCCTTTGATTGTCTCAAAGTGTTTGACAAAGTCTTCGGACAAGACAGTCGGACGAGTTCTCTTTAGCGTCTCAAAGCGTTTGACGGAGTCTTCGAACGAGACTGTTGGACGAGTTCCCTTGAGAGTCTCAAAGTGTTTGACGAATATTCGGACAAGACAGTCGGACGAGTTCTCTTTGGCGTCTCAAAGTGTTCGACGGTGTCTTCAGACAAGACAGTCTGACGAGTTCTCTTTAGCGTCTCGAAGTGTTTGACGGAGTCTTCAGACAAGACAGTCGGACGAATTCTCTTTGGCGTCTCAAAGTGTTTGATGGAGTCCTCGGACAAGACAGTCGGACGAGTTCGCTTGAGCGTCTCAAAGTGTTCGACGGAGTCTTCAGACAAGACAGTCGGACGAGTTCCCTTTAGCGTCCCAAAGTGTTCGACAGAGTCTTCAGACAAGACAGTCGGACGAGTTCCCTTGAGCGTCTCAAAGTGTTTGACGGAGACTTCGGACAAGACAGTCGGACGAGTTCTCTTCAGCGTCTCAAAGTGTTTGATGGAGTCTTCGGACACGAGAGTCGGACGAGTTCACTTTAGCGTCTCGAAGTGTTTGATGGACTCTTCGGACACGAGAGTCGGACGAGTTCCCTCTAGCGTCTCAAAGTGTTCGACAGAGTCTTCGGACAAGACAGTCGGACGAGTTCTCTTGAGCGTCTCAAAGTGTTTGATGAAGTCTTCAGACAAGACAGTCGGACGAGTTCTCGTGAGTGTCTCGAAGTGTTTGACGGAGTCTTCAGACAAGACAGTCGAACGAGTTCTCTTTGGCGTCTCAAAGTGTTTGACGGTGTCTTCAGACAAGACAGTCGGACAAGTTCTCTTTAGCGTCTCAAAGTGTTTGATGGAGTCTTCAGACAAGACAGTCTGACGAGTTCTCTTTAGCGTCTCAAAGTGTTTGATGGACTCTTCGGACACGAGAGTCGGACGAGTTCTCTTTACCGTCTCAAAGTGTTTGATGGACTCTTCGGACACGAGAGTCGGACGAGTTCCCTTGAGCGTCTCAAAGTGTTTGATGGACTCTTCGGACACGACAGTCGGACGAGTTCCTTTGAGCGTCTCAAAGTGTTTGACAAAGTCTTCGGACAAGACAGTCGGACGAGTTCTCTTCAGCGTCTCAAAGTGTTTGATGGACTCTTCGGACACGAGAGTCGGACGAGTTCTCTTTACCGTCTCAAAGTGTTTGATGGACTCTTCGGACACGAGAGTCGGACGAGTTCTCTTTGGCGTCTCAAAGTGTTTGATGGACTCTTCGGACACGAGAGTCGGACGAGTTCTCTTTACCGTCTCAAAGTGTTTGATGGACTCTTCGGACACGAAGGTCGGACGAGTTCTCTTTACCGTCTCAAAGTGTTTGATGAACTCTTCGGACACGAGAGTCGGACGAGTTCTCTTTGGCGTCTCAAAGTGTTTGATGGACTCTTCGGACACGAGAGTCGGACGAGTTCTCTTTAGCGTCTCAAAGTGTTTGATGAACTCTTCGGACAAGACAGTCGGACGAGTTCTCTTTGGCGTCTCAAAGTGTTTGATGGACTCTTCGGACACGAGAGTCGGACGAGTTCTCTTCAGCGTCTCAAAGTGTTTGATGGACTCTTCGGACACGAGAGTCGGACGAGTTCTCTTTGGCGTCTCAAAGTGTTTGATGGACTCTTCGGACACGAGAGTCGGACGAGTTCTCTTTACCGTCTCAAAGTGTTTGATGGACTCTTCGGACACGAGAGTCGGACGAGTTCTCGTTGGCGTCTCAAAGTGTTTGACGGAGTCTTCGAACGAGACAGTTGGACGAGTTCTCTCTAGCGTCTCAAAGTGTTTGACGGAGTCTTCGGACACGACAGTCGGACGAGTGCCCTTGAGCGTCTCAAAGTGTTTGATGGACTCTTCGGACACGACAGTCGGACGAGTTCCTTCGAGCGTCTCAAAGTGTTTGACAAAGTCTTCGGACAAGACAGTCGGACGAGTTCTCTTTAGCGTCTCAAAGCGTTTGACGGAGTCTTCGAACGAGACTGTTGGACGAGTTCCCTTGAGAGTCTCAAAGTGTTTGATGGAGTCTTCAGACAAGACAGTCGGACGAGTTCCTTTGAGCGTCTCAAAGTGTTTGACAAAGTCTTCGGGCACGACAGTCGGACGAGTTCCCTTGAGCGTCTCAAAGTGTTTGATGGACTCTTCGGACAAGACAGTCGGACGAGTTCTCTTTAGCGTCTCAAAGCGTTTGACGGAGTCTTCGAACGAGACTGTTGGACGAGTTCCCTTGAGAGTCTCAAAGTGTTTGATGGACTCTTCAGACACGACAGTCGGACGAGTTCCTTTGAGCGTCTCAAAGTGTTTGACAAAGTCTTCGGACACGAGAGTCGGACGAGTTCTCTTTGGCGTCTCAAAGTGTTTGATGGAGTCTTCGGACACGACAGTCGGACGAGTTCCCTTGAGCGTCTCAAAGTGTTTGATGGACTCTTCGGACACGACAGTCGGACGAGTTCCTTTGAGCGTCTCAAAGTGTTTGACAAAGTCTTCGGACAAGACAGTCGGACGAGTTCTCTTCAGCGTCTCAAAGCGTTTGACGGAGTCTTCGAACGAGACTGTTGGACGAGTTCCCTTGAGAGTCTCAAAGTGTTTGATGGACTCTTCAGACACGACAGTCGGACGAGTTCCTTTGAGCGTCTCAAAGTGTTTGACAAAGTCTTCGGACAAGACAGTCGGACGAGTTCTCTTTGGCGTCTCAAAGTGTTTGACGGAGTCTTCGAACGAGACTGTTGGACGAGTTCCCTTGAGAGTCTCAGAGTGTTTGATGGACTCTTCGGACACGACAGTCGGACGAGTTCCTTTGAGCGTCTCAAAGTGTTTGACAAAGTCTTCGGACAAGACAGTCGGACGAGTTCTCTTTAGCGTCTCAAAGCGTTTGACGGAGTCTTCGAACGAGACTGTTGGACGAGTTCCCTTGAGAGTCTCAAAGTGTTTGATGGACTCTTCAGACACGACAGTCGGACGAGTTCCTTTGAGCGTCTCAAAGTGTTTGACAAAGTCTTCGGACAAGACAGTCGGACGAGTTCTCTTTGGCGTCTCAAAGTGTTTGATGGAGTCTTCGGGCACGACAGTCGGACGAGTTCCCTTGAGCGTCTCAAAGTGTTTGATGGACTCTTCGGACACGACAGTCGGACGAGTTCCTTTGAGCGTCTCAAAGTGTTTGACAAAGTCTTCGGACAAGACAGTCGGACGAGTTCTCTTTAGCGTCTCAAAGCGTTTGACGGAGTCTTCGAACGAGACTGTTGGACGAGTTCCCTTGAGAGTCTCAAAGTGTTTGATGGACTCTTCAGACACGACAGTCGGACGAGTTCCTTTGAGCGTCTCAAAGTGTTTGACAAAGTCTTCGGACACGAGAGTCGGACGAGTTCTCTTTGGCGTCTCAAAGTGTTTGATGGAGTCTTCGGACACGACAGTCGGACGAGTTCCCTTGAGCGTCTCAAAGTGTTTGATGGACTCTTCGGACACGACAGTCGGACGAGTTCCTTTGAGCGTCTCAAAGTGTTTGACAAAGTCTTCGGACAAGACAGTCGGACGAGTTCTCTTCAGCGTCTCAAAGCGTTTGACGGAGTCTTCGAACGAGACTGTTGGACGAGTTCCCTTGAGAGTCTCAAAGTGTTTGATGGACTCTTCAGACACGACAGTCGGACGAGTTCCTTTGAGCGTCTCAAAGTGTTTGACAAAGTCTTCGGACAAGACAGTCGGTCGAGTTCTCTTTAGCGTCTCAAAGCGTTTGACGGAGTCTTCGAACGAGACTGTTGGACGAGTTCCCTTGAGAGTCTCAAAGTGTTTGATGGACTCTTCAGACACGACAGTCGGACGAGTTCCTTTGAGCGTCTCAAAGTGTTTGACAAAGTCTTCGGACAAGACAGTCGGACGAGTTCTCTTTAGCGTCTCAAAGCGTTTGACGGAGTCTTCGAACGAGACTGTTGGACGAGTTCCCTTGAGAGTCTCAAAGTGTTTGACGAATATTCGGACAAGACAGTCGGACGAGTTCTCTTTGGCGTCTCAAAGTGTTCGACGGTGTCTTCAGACAAGACAGTCTGACGAGTTCTCTTTAGCGTCTCGAAGTGTTTGACGGAGTCTTCAGACAAGACAGTCGGACGAATTCTCTTTGGCGTCTCAAAGTGTTTGATGGAGTCCTCGGACAAGACAGTCGGACGAGTTCGCTTGAGCGTCTCAAAGTGTTCGACGGAGTCTTCAGACAAGACAGTCGGACGAGTTCCCTTTAGCGTCCCAAAGTGTTCGACAGAGTCTTCAGACAAGACAGTCGGACGAGTTCCCTTGAGCGTCTCAAAGTGTTTGACGGAGACTTCGGACAAGACAGTCGGACGAGTTCTCTTCAGCGTCTCAAAGTGTTTGATGGAGTCTTCGGACACGAGAGTCGGACGAGTTCACTTTAGCGTCTCGAAGTGTTTGATGGACTCTTCGGACACGAGAGTCGGACGAGTTCCCTCTAGCGTCTCAAAGTGTTCGACAGAGTCTTCGGACAAGACAGTCGGACGAGTTCTCTTGAGCGTCTCAAAGTGTTTGATGAAGTCTTCAGACAAGACAGTCGGACGAGTTCTCGTGAGTGTCTCGAAGTGTTTGACGGAGTCTTCAGACAAGACAGTCGAACGAGTTCTCTTTGGCGTCTCAAAGTGTTTGACGGTGTCTTCAGACAAGACAGTCGGACAAGTTCTCTTTAGCGTCTCAAAGTGTTTGATGGAGTCTTCAGACAAGACAGTCTGACGAGTTCTCTTTAGCGTCTCAAAGTGTTTGACGGTGTCTTCAGACAAGACAGTCGGACAAGTTCTCTTTAGCGTCTCAAAGTGTTTGATGGAGTCTTCGGACAAGACAGTCGGACGAGTTCTCGTCAGTGTCTCGAAGTGTTTGATGGAGTCTTCAGACAAGACAGTCGAACGAGTTCTCTTTAGCGTCTCAAAGCGTTTGACGGAGTCTTCGAACGAGACTGTTGGACGAGTTCCCTTGAGAGTCTCAAAGTGTTTGACGAATATTCGGACAAGACAGTCGGACGAGTTCTCTTTGGCGTCTCAAAGTGTTCGACGGTGTCTTCAGACAAGACAGTCGGACAAGTTCTCTTTAGCGTCTCAAAGTGTTTGATGGAGTCTTCGGACAAGACAGTCGGACGAGTTCTCGTCAGTGTCTCGAAGTGTTTGATGGAGTCTTCAGACAAGACAGTCGAACGAGTTCTCTTTGGCGTCTCAAAGTGTTTGACGGTGTCTTCAGACAAGACAGTCGGACAAGTTCTCTCTAGCGTCTCAAAGTGTTCGACGGAGTCTTCGGACACGACAGTCGGACGAGTTCTCTTCAGCGTCTCAACGTGTTTGACGGAGTCTTCAGACAAGACAGTCGAACGAGTTCTCTTTGGCGTCTCAAAGTGTTTGACGGTGTCTTCAGACAAGACAGTCGGACAAGTTCTCTTTAGCGTCTCAAAGTGTTTGATGGAGTCTTCAGACAAGACAGTCGGACGAGTTCTCTTCAGCGTCTCGCAGCGTTTGACGGAGTCTTCGAACGAGACAGTCGGACGAGGTCTCGTGAGTGTCTCGAAGTGTTTGACGGAGTCTTCGAACACGACAGTCGGACGAGTTCTCGTGAGTGTCTCAAAGCGTTTGTCGGAGTCTTCGAACGAGACTGTTGGACGCATTCCGTGTGGCGTTATATACGTGTTGGTGTACGTGTCAAGCGCGTCTGCGATGAGGAAGCGCCCGCTGACCCGGCTCTCCGGTATGCCGCTGGGTCGAGTCGGTCTGCGGAACAACTTGCGCTGAACGCGGTCGTAGATGGGAATGCTGATGTCATGCTGGAAACATGTTTGGCTCGTCATATTCCAAGCGGATAGTGTCCATTTTGTGAAACTTCACATTTTTGCTGATGACTTTTGAACAGTAGTTACGATGTAAGCGTAGTGATACCAACAGACTCTGTCATAATAAGAAGGTGTGACGACTCGCTTCTTCAAAGTGAAGTTTTTTCGGGGTCAGAATTTGAGCCTGCAGTACTGATTGCCTGTAGTGCAACTGTAGCATTTATATTGAACTATATAGTTCAACAATGCCAACGGTAGCCTAGCCAGTCTTATCTACATCTATTTCACAAGGATATTCAATTCAATATGTCACCAGCCTTACACGTCATATTGACATGGGACTTGTACTGACATCTGGAAGATGAATTAAGAAATTGATGCTAATTCTTTGGGCCAATAGAATACACGAATGTATTGAAAAATGATGAAGCACGATCAGCTGTTATTCAGAAACCTTCTTCCAGTCTACATGCATCAATTTGAGGAGCCTTTGAACGCTAAATAACAGGGATATCGGCAAATGTTTTGTTGTACATATTACAAATCAAGTACAACAAATACAATAAAACCAATAATTTTTCCGCTCAAATGTTAGGAAAGGCCATATAAACACAAGTCTGTGCGATACGACTGGAGAATAGCCCGACCTGGAGGTGGGTTGGTGACTTCCCAACCTGACCATCAAGCGTTTAAGCAAAATACAGACATAAACTTACATTAGTAACAACGTCCAGTAATCCAACGTTGACCTCTAATTCCGCCATCAACTCTCCCGCCTCCATCTGAACGACCTTTGACCTCTTGCCCCCGCCCAGTGGGACGACCGTCACGGTCCCGACCACAGCCTCGCACGAGCCGTGGCACGCCTCTAGCGGGTAGTCGACGCCGTGCTTCTTGTTGGTCAAGATCGGCTTGGGCATGACGGAACTCTGGCTGTCCGTCTTGGTCATGTCAACCGACGCCATGAACTCCTCCGAGGTTTCCGGCGTGACCAGGAAGGGGGGCGGCGAGTAGAAGGGGGTGGGGCGTGATATCGGGACCTTGTCCAGCGAGCCGAACTTGCCGTCCATCTTTCCGTCGAGCGATCCCAGAGCCATGCGGCCGGTTTCTCTCTCAACCAGCGATACTTTCTTGCTGGGGGTCCTGCGGCATGATGGGCTGCTGTGGCTGCGGTGTGTCGAGTCGTGACCTTGAGCGGGCGTGCCATGACCTTGACCTGGCGTGCCACGACCTTGACTTGGCGTGCCACGATCTTGACTTGGCGTGCCACGAGCTTGACCTGGCGTGACACGAACTTGACCTGGCGTGTCACGAGCTTGACCTGACATGCCACGAGATTGACCTGGCATGTCACGAACTTGACCTGGTGTGACACGAACTTGACTTGGCGTGCCAAGACCTTGATCTGGCGTGTCACGAACTTGACCTGGCGTGTCACGAACTTGACCTGGCGTGCTAAGACCTTGACTTGGCGTGTCACGAGCTTGATCTGGCATGACACCAGCTTGACCTGGCGTGCCACGAACTTGACCTGGCGTGTCACGAACTTGACCTGACATGTCACGAACTTGACCCAGCGTGTCACGAATTTCTTCATCCATTTTAGTAACGTATTCTTTTTTTAGCATGTTCACCACACTGTGGAAACACACTTATATGTTTGATTCAAAAGGGACCGAAAAAACCTATTCGTCGCGTAGAATCGCTGAATTTCTACGTAAATTGAAAATTATTGAGCTTGGATTATGCAAATTTTACAATCTTCGACTACGTAGTAATAAAACTTGTCCACATAGCCTGTATATTTTCTAATTAATGAATTAAAGGAAAACTGCTTTGGCCACGCCCACTTTTTGCCGTGGCGTAGACTTTTGCTTGCGCGTTAATAGAATCGCTGGTTTTCCACGTAAATTGGAAATTTAAGCGCTTAAAAGTTGTAATTAGTTATAATCTATGGCCATACGATAATAACTTTTGTCCACGTAGCCTAAATATTTTATAATTAAATAAAAACCGGAAAAAATGTGGGTAGCACCCACTTTTGGTTTTCTCGTAACCATGGTAACATGTTATAAACAACGGATGTGTTTATATCATCTTCTGGTTTCAATCTGATTCATCAGTACTTTTTAGTGACAAAACAACCCTTTTTTCAATTCAGTCAACATTAACAAGCAGTTCTATACAAGCCAACTTCAAGGAAAGTATCAGTGCCAAATATCATACGACATAATTGAAGGTGTAATGGAGATTACATATGCTTCATAGGCTAGGCTTCTTTGACTTAGTTTTTGAAGATATTGCTACCATTATTGTTAATCATCTGTCCAATACCATCTTTTTTTCAGATTTATCGTAAGAATGAGTTTCCTTACGTTAATTTACGGTCAGCATTGGTGAACTGTAAGTATATACACTGATAATTATTCAACCATTTTAAACCTTTCGAAGATGACAGTGTTCAATTTTGATCAAGCAATAGGCCTACCTACATCGTAGGCTACTGACATATCTTTTAAAATTTGATTTTTTACTTCGGATAAACAGAATAGGGCCTATGACTATCAATTAGGCCTACATAACAAGATAAACAACATGGCATATTTCCTATCCTTCTAACATTGGACCATTTTCACCATGGTGGGAACAGCTCCAGTGGCATTACCATTACGATGAATTGCCGAAACTAGCGTGTAAATGCCGTCAAATTCAAGCCAGTTCCGAGGGCAAGATTTACGTCGGCATTTATTATTCAGGTAATTATCATCTTATTTCTTTATCGTCTTCTCTAGTGACCATAAAAACTAAAAAGCTCAACGAAGCTCGACATATTCCACTCTACTACGTGCAAGTAGTATATAGGCCTATATGTTGAAATATTATCTATCCAAACTTGATTTAGCCATGACATGCGCTGTCGTGTACATTTCTGAGATTCGCAATTTCAAATCAAATTGTACGTATTAGGCTCATATTTCAATGCATAGTACATAGTTGTATAATTGCATTGCTTTTTTTTACATTGGGTCTTAACGACGTATTATACTGATGGCTATGATCTATTGGCGTTGGTGGATATGATGAATGAGATGGTGAGATGGAAGGTTATTTCATCAGGTGTTTTGGTTGGTGGGAATGAGTCGGTCGTGGCCTGTTAAGGAACCATCCCAGTATCAACCCGAACGCCAGAGAGAAACCACGAAAAACCCCTCTCAGGATGGTCGACCATGGCGGGAATCGAACCCCGGTCTCCCGAATGATGGTTCAGTGTGTTACCACTCGGCCACGGGTCTCGGTGCGTTGTTTCTGATCTTTCTCGTAGATGATAAGTGATTGTCTAGTTATAACTTGGTAAATATAGCAGTCTGGCTCTCAACTAGCTTTTACAACGTATTTTAAATTCAGATTGGCCAATTCAAATGAAATTGATTCCAATGTTGATTAATGCAGTTGGAAAGAGCTGGATTCACAAATTGCATTAAATCTATTACTTATGTACATCAACATGCAAAACTACCAGCAAATTATCATAAAGTATGGTGATTCATGAGCTAAATGCACCACAATGGCATAGGCCACATCTGGGGCAAGTTATAAACTGCGCAATATTGGCCAATAGATTTTGCTTATTTATTCCATATAGGGACTGGATGTTCTAAAAAGACTGATCCTAGGCGTTTACAGATATTTTCAACATATCATTCAATTGTTTTCACTCGACAGTATTATGGTTTAAAAAAAAAAACGACAAGTGGCAAAGGGAGAAGGCCTAAAAGATCCAGTCAAGATGAAGAAATCTCATCCAATTGAGTTCTACTGCATCCGATAATAACTAGGCCTATCATTTGCTCAACACGGGCATGTATTACCATTATACAGAAAGAAACATGTCGAGTAATTGACAATAATTAATGGTAGGAAACCACAGAAAAATACAGGAGCCTAAGACAAAACTTTGGCAGTGCCACACAGATAGCAAAGCTAGGGCCTACAATAAAAAGGCAAACAGCATTAACCTAAGTAATATTCCGTATTGCTCAAACTGATTATTAGGTCCACAGCAAAATTTCTTCTCATAATACCTTCCTTGGAGATATTCACAATTGAATCTGGTACAATAATATCGTACAATTGAAGCTTCGATTTTACATTTTTTTATATATATGCGAGTTGGCCTAGGCACCTACGTAATATAATTTGACTCTTGAAATAATAATTCTAGCTGTACAGCAAAATTAGAACACATAGGCCAACTCACCCATTTCAACTAAAATATGTACCGGTTTAATATTGTGAACAAATCTACTTGGTCTTGAATCGATTCACGACTATTCAATAGTACAATACATTGAGAATATCAACTAGCCTACACCCGTACTTGTGGGTACATGTAGGGCATTATCATATTAATTACCACTGACCCTATTACCTTGTGGCTATGAGTTCAGCTAAGCAAGCTTGGGCAACTGTGATGATATACGATTTCTTGGATAAAAACTTTTGTGACTCAAAGTACAAATTATTCCAATGAAATGGTGTGATTTCAGCCAAGCGATGAAGTTGTCTCTTTCCATTTGGAAGAGATGTCTGCCGAGTCGAGTGAAGGTTGAAGTGCCACGATAGACCGTTACCACCTAGAATACTCCTAGGCCTCCCTCATCTCTGACTACATACTAGCAATGAAAAACACTACAAAGTATACATCATGATATTCATCATATTTGTATTTGAATCTGCTATGAATTGAATAATTGAATATGAATTTGCTAGCCCTTGCTACAAGTGACATCCAAGTGACGCAGACAGGAACGTTATGGCTTATGACAGCTAGGGCGTGCCGTATGCTTCATCAGAGTTAAATTACCGGTACGTAATATAAATAATTAGGGCCTAATATGAACTTTTTTTTTAATAACATCCAAATTTGATACAAAATCATTGCTCCCCAATCAAAGCTATTGATGAAATGTAGGATCGTTTGGACAGGGTACCACAAGGGCGATGTTACCACCCAATGTTAATTATTTAAAACCAATTAGCTTCTACATCAGAACTGCGCTGTCTGTGACCATAATTTTTCGCTGCAGATAAAAGTCTTTCAGTTTTCAAAGTCCGGAACACATTACTGTACAAGTAGAAACCATTCCTGTGATATATATCCGGACATTTCTATATTAACAGCCCTCTATGTTTAGCTCTTCTCCTACCTATAGTTTATATTGTGGCCTTCACTCATTAGTTACTATTTCCATAAGACCAGTGTATATCAGCAGCACGGTGAAGTGATACCAACCTATTTTATCATAATATAAAGAAGGTGCTCCAACTTGGGTCTTGAAAGTGAAATATTTCCGGGGTCAGAATCTGAGTCCAGTGTCGCGATTGCTTGTAGCACAACCCTCGCTTTTATATCGAACTACATAAGACAACAATGCTATATACATGGGCGCCGCCAGGAATTTTGGCAGGGGGGGGGGGGGGGGGCAAAATTACAGGATCATTCAGTGAGCTCTGATTTTGAGTAATCTATATACAAACTAGCATACAGACAATATGCGTTGCATTACTAGGCCTAGCATAATTACTATTCCCAAGCAGACTGAATAGAGATTTGATTTGATTTACTCTAGATGAAGTTATAGTGATTGTTTTTGTTCGAATTTTTGCCCAGGAGAAATTGAAAATAATCCCAATTCTGAAATAATTTACCTTCATTGGTCGTCGTTGTCAGCGTCACGAAACAGAAACTTCACCCGTCTAGAATCCATACCGAAAGTATCAATCACACTCTTGATAATGTCACTTTTAAGGGCTGCCACCATTTTGCGATGAACACTAATCATGCACAAGCCACTTAAACGATTGTTTAGCATAGTTGATCGCAACCAGGTTTTTACGCGGCGAAGAGTACTGAACGAACGCTCAACTGTACACGAGGTAACCGGTAATGTTAGGCCAAACAATATAGCACGTGTTATAGCCGGAAATACCAAATTCGAATGGACCAATACATCTATATATGCCAACTTATTCACTTCACTGTTTGACTCTTTCATTCTCAATTTCCATATCTCGAACCAAGTCTGTGCTTCGGTGAGGAAATTATCGATTGCATATCTTTCATTGATCAGTTGTGCAATATCCATGAACTCTTTCAAATTTAAAGTTCGTATTTGTGATGGGTGTAACTGGAGCAAAGCATACGAATTTCTGTTGATATCAGCAAATCTGTCAGCGATTGAAGCAATAACTGAGTCTAAATATGGAATGTATAATGCACGTCGAAAGTATTCTTCTGGAGTGTCGGCTGGGACGTTGGATCTATGCGATTGTCGCGACGTTCTTCTTGGTGTTGTGATTTCCACGTCTAAATGTTCTGCGGAGATGGAAGCAGTTTGCATTATATTTTGAAACTGTTCAACTGGGTTATCACGATGAGAAATAAGTATTTTGTTCAACTGTTTAATGTGTTGCTGAAGTCCCAGTAAATCCATCGAAACACCTTGCAACACGTTGGCAGTTGGCTCAAATATGGCAGAATAAGTTGCAATAATGTGCATGGATACCAGAAAGGTTGCAGTAGAAGCAGCAGTCAGTAGCTGGTATGCAAGTTGCCTTGTATTGGAATTGCCGCTGATAGACAGAGACTTCAAAGAGTCGACAATGTCTAGGAAATTTTCCTTAAATATACGAATACTTCTGTATTTAGAGGTCCATCTTGTCTCGCAAAGCATGGGGATATTGGGGATAAGTTTTCGCCGTAACACGCTTTCTCTAAAAAACCTAATTATGGTTCTTATAGTTCCCACTGTATTACGTATATCTCCTACTTTGTTTAAATCGTTCACAACTAAGTTTAGTTTATGTGATGCGCAGTGAAAAAATTGTGCGCGATTACCGGTTGCTTCGGAAATTATTTTTTGAACGCCCCCCTCTTGTCCGGCCATAGTAGAACAGCCGTCATAGCCTTGACCAATAAGTTTAGTCAAATCTGATCCAGATTCCGACAAGATACCTAGAATGTTTTTGGCTATGGTTCTAGCATCAAGTGCTTCCAGGGGTGTAAATCCTAAAAACTCTTCTCGAACAAACGCACTTTCACCACTTGTGTCTACGAAACGAACTTCAACTGATAACTGTTCGGTTCCAGCAATGTCAGAAGTTTCATCAGCTAACACCGAGTAAGCACCGGATGCATTTACTGCTTCTACAATTTTCTTTTGAATCGTCTTGCCGCAGATCTCTATTAATTCGTTTTGAATTTCATGAGATGTGTATTGAGCATTTTTAGGCGATTTTTCAAAATGGTTCGCCAAAAGTTCGTCACCGGCATCCACACGAAATTGTAAAAGATCCCGAAATACTCCATCAGAAGACGTTTTACCACGAATTGGTAAATCATGTGTACCGCAAAATAAAATGGTTTTCACAATAGGCACTAGTTTGCTTCTATTAGATTCTATGAGGTCACGATGAGCGGTATTTAATTGTTCCTCGATACTCTCCTTCTTCCGGCTGATTATGTCAAGGAAGTTGCTGGACTGCTCAACTGATTGGCGATGCCATTCAGATTTCATGTGCTTTCTGGCAAATTCATTGAAATCCTTAAATTTTGTAAACGCATATTTTATGAAGCCTCCTTGGAGACCCCTGTGAGCCACAGGCTTAAACAACACGCAATTGCGACACACTGGGCCCTTCAAAACTGAAGAATATGTCAACCACGGGGAATAGTCCTTCAACCATTGAAATCAAAATGCACGATTGCCAGATAACAAATCATTTTTAAAATTGTATGACTCTGTTGGCTGCCATGGTTTAGTTAATAAATTGAACTCTAACTCGTCTGAAGTTGACGCTTGATCAATGTATGAACCAATATCTAATTCTGGTGCAGCGGTCGTCCCTGTCCCATGAGAGCTTGCGGGGTCAGACGAGGGAGGGTCGTCGATGAAAACGTGAAGGGCGGCGGCATTGTCTTCTACCGATTTACCATGATGAGCTTTGCTAGCGCTAGGTTCAATAGTACGAACATTAGAACTTCCGGGAACTGACAGTGAATCAGCTTCACTTTTACGTTTAAAAAATTGCCTAATGTCCATTATCACTGCGCTCAAAAAAAGTTGAAAACAATATGAATCACAACCACTAATGTATATCGCAACAGAACTCGCCACAGAAGTGATAATATGTATCACAATTATTCACAACCACTAACGTACTGCACATCGCAACAGAACTCGCAACATAAATAGTTATAAACCAACTGCACCCGCTCACAACGATTGCCACCAGCGAACTGACTAAACTGTTTACCTTAGAGGGGAAAATTATTGCAAATACTAAGAATTAGTGAATGGAAAACACCACAGCCATTTCACGGAAGTCCACATTTATAGTTTCGTTTTTCTAGGAAGGGAACGACCAAATATAAGCTCAAAATATGTCGTGTTTCACGGACACGTTGTTCACCTCAGGTTCGTCAATTAGTGATAACTTCTCATGACATTGACATCTGAAGACAGATAACTGCCACAGCTCAACAAAACTGAAATAAAATACGAATCAGCAAGTTTTATTTTAACTTGCTTTTTGTATATTTGTCAAAGATCGAATGGGTATGGAATGTGAGGATGATTTTGTCTTCTAGTTTTTTTTTAAGGGCTTGTATGCCACTCTTTGTGATTCACAAGATACAAAGTGTTACAATGTAAAAGCCAATGAATGTATTTCATAGCAATTTGGTAATTTACTGGAGAGGAAAACGTATTATAACAGATGTATTTACTCCTTGCTCTTTCCAAAAGCCAGGGGGGGGGCAAGTGCCCCTCCTTGCCCCCCCCCTGCCGGCGCCCATGGCTATATACACAGCCCAGTAGAATTATAATGCTGGCAGTTGTGCATTTGTTTTTTTCGAGAATATTAATTATGTTAGTTCAACAATGCCACCGGTACCGTAGCCATTCTTATCTACATCTAGTTCACAAGGGAATCCGCTAAATCGTGACATGAAAACTATTGGTCACTTGAGACCAGGAGTGTTCAATAAATAAGCGATTATGAAGTGCTATCTCTATTTAGCAGAAAGAAAATGATATTTGGACAGACATCAGTTATGTGTGTTGAATAAAAACAGTGCCAAATTGTCAGTGGTAGGCCTACGGCCATAATTTGTTGGCCTAATATGATAATCTAAAAATACTGTATCTAGTGAAATATTGGTGAACTCCGAATGTACATTCACAAAACGACCAGACCTCACAAAGACATTGGGCTAGGTGTATGAAATATATCCAGATGAAAATGGAAAACTTTTTCAAACTAGTATAAATCAGTGTGTGAAAAAAATTGAGTTGAACTACTTTAGGAAACTCGCATTTCACAAATATCAAGACTTCTCTTCTAAAAGCATTCGTAGATGCTAGATTTCTTACTTTATTTTATTTCATTTTTTTTCATATTGGGTTTTAACGACGCACTATACTGATGGCTACGATCTATTGGCGTCGGTGGATGAAGAATGAGATGATGGAATGATGAGATGAAAGGCTATTTTATTAGGTGTTTTGGATGGTGGAAAGGAGTCGGTCGTGGCCTGTTGTTAAGGAACCATCCCAGTATTAACCTGTACGACAAAGGGAAACCACGAAAAATCCCTGCCAGGATGGTCCATGGCGGGAATCGAACCCCGGTCTCCCGAATGACGGTTTAGTGTGTTACCACTCGGCCACGTGTCTCGGTCTTACTTTATCTTCAAGTTTATTGTATAATCTTATTCCACTGTAGAAGAGTGTCTTGTGACCACTGCTTTTCATTTTACCTTGTGAATACAATTTATTTGCATTTCTAGTATTGTAATTATGGATCTAACTTGGCATAACAAATGTTTTCAGATAGTTAATTTGGTACCCAGCCTTTAGTAATTTTGACCACAAATGATAGCACAAACATTGCCAATCTTTGTTGTTGATTGGACACAATATATAAATTGTCTACAGGAACCAAGTAGAAATTAAAATTGATGTTGACTATATAACTATAAGTGCATTATTCCAAAATCTTCAGTGTGTAGACTACCTACTTCAAAATTATTGAAATGCATCCATAGGCCTACCTTCACTTTGTTCCAGTGAAAAACATCGTATGTCATGAGGGGCGGACTGGGGAAATATTCCGGCCCTGGCAAATCTTCTCAACCAGCCCCAGGGTACTGTTGTAGAGCATCAAGTAAAAGTGAACTTCTAAAAAATTTCCTCATTTCATTCAAAAATAATCATGAGCATGTCATATAGCGGATGAAATTGAGAATAGCTGTTTAAAAAAAAAATCTGCGAGGTGTTTAAACTTATGATTTCACACATTTCTCGAAATTTTCAGATCAATCGGGTTAGCCGTTTTGCGGAAAAAAATAAATTGTGTCAAAATCATACCTACACGCTCATACAGTACAACGCATTTATGGCATTTTCCTAGTTAATTGAATCACATAGGCCTCTCCCGGTTTCCTCTCCTCTCGACATGAAGTAAATGTGAAATCAATTGAAACAATTAGTCTGATCTTGGTCCCAGATTTTCAGTCTACATAATACAGATACCTCATTCAAAAATATAATAGTGACAATGTTGATATAAGACAAAATTCTTCAAATATAAATGGCGTATCTTCAAAGGTTATTAGATTATAAATTATTAATTAAATAGTTATTATTAGGATAAATAATACGGTCAGTGATATCATGACCGCGATGTTTCGGTCTATGACTATAAATTGCCAAAATAACGCTCTCTTACAACGTGACTACTGTAGCTCATGGGTTAGCACAGCTGACTCCCATGCCAGGGAACTGTGATCGAATCCTGTCAGTGACTGATTTTTTCATTTTTTTGAATTGGTTCCTCTAGAGTTTATATATGAAGGAAGCTCCGGACAGAGTGCGCTAGCAGCGGACTGCCCTAGTTTTGTAACTGTCTGCTTATGAGCCATGTTATCGAGTGATTTATGTATGGTTGACTACGTCCGTGAAGTTGTCACACGTGTACGGTCACATGTCAGAATATGGAAATATTATTTCACCATTGGTTAGTGCTGCGTTAGTGCCCGTTATAGCTGTAAAATTTTCCATCAGTGCAGCTTTAGTTTCGCCGTCATGACGAATTCAATTTTCAGAGCCAGCCCCTCACATATCTTCGAAATTCCAACGGTATACGTTAGTGCCCGTTAGTGCCGTACACATTTTCGTTGGTGCCGCTTTGGTTTCGCCGTTATAGCGCGTTGTCCATGTGAGGGGCCAACTTCACGCCAGCCCTTCACATATCTCCGATCTTGAAAATTTCAACGGCATTCATTAGTGCTACGTTAGTGCTCGTTAGTGCCGTAAATTTTTTCGTTGGTGCTGCTTCAGTTTCACCGTCATGACGAATTCAATTTTCAGAACTAGCGCCTCACATATCTCCGATCTTGACAATTCTAACGGTAGGGCCTATACGTTAGTGCCGTGAGAGAATCGTTAGTACCGCTTCGGTTTCGCCGCTACGACGCGTTGTCAATGTGAGGGGCCAACTTCACGCCAGCCACTCACATTTATCTCCGATCTTGAAAATTCCAACGGCATTCGTTAGAACATTTTTGTGAGTGCCACTTTGGTTTCGCCAGCCCCTCACATATCTCTGATTTTGAAAATTCCAACGGCATTCGTTGGAAAATTTTTGTTACGGCCGCTTTGGTTTTGCCACTATAACGCGTTGTCCATGTGAGGGGCCAGTTATTCACGCCAGCTCCTCACATGGACAACGTGTTATAACGTCGAAACCAGAGCGGCACCAACGAAAAATGTTTACGGCACTAACGGGCACTAACACAACACTAACGGATGCCGTTGGAATTTTCAAGATTGGAGATATATATGTGAGGGGCTGGCGTGAAGTTGGCCTCTCACATTGACAACGCGTCGTAGCAGCGAAACCGAAGAGGTGTTAACGATTTTTTCCTCGGCACTAACGCACCACTAACAAATGCCGTTGGAATTTTCAAGGTCGGAGATATGTGAGGGGCTGGCGTGAAGTTGGCCCCTCACATTGACAACGCGTCGTAAGGGTGAAACCGAAGCTGTACTAACGATTTTTTCACGGCACTAACGGGCACTAACGTAGCATCAACGTATACCGTTGGAATTTTCAAGATCAGAGATATGAGGGGCTGGTTCTGAAAATTGAATTCATCGTGACGGCGAAACTAAAGCGGCACTAACGGTAAATTTTACGGCACTAACATAGCACTATTGAATGCTGTTGAAATTTCCTAGATCGGAGATATGTAAACTGCAAGATGTAAATTTGTACACAACACAATAACAATACTGTAACAGCTGAAAAGTCGACCGTGCAGGGCTATGGCGCACTAGCGCCACGAGTGAGAACATTGTGCAGTGAAGAACGCCATTATGTGGACAAAGCCAGGTTGCGGACAGTAAGTTAGGTTATTGGGTTAGGTTTAATACTCGCGAATACCGCCGGCAGGCGGAACGGAGCTTACATAACGTGTTCATTTATTGGTAACTGGTGTCTGGTGCACTCTAGCAGTGAAAATTACAACTAGACTATCCTCCGGAACGAAACCGAACGAATCCTACGTCACTAACACAAACAACCAATGACAACGCTGACCGTACAATCTATTTATGTGTATTCATACGGCTGACTGTATGATTATTCACAGCCTTTAATCTGTTCCTCTATGGTAGGCCCTACTTATTATCATTACTCTATGGTGAGAGGTAGGCCTGAAGGATAGGGTAATGTTTTATAGGCTTTCAAGATTTTGTACTTTTCAATGGCGGTCATGATTAGGTAGGGAAAGGTTTGTGTCGAATGCTCAAACCATGAATGAATGAATATTAGGGGTTTACGGCACGTCAACGATGTGGTTATTTCGCGCTGCTCAAACCACCATCTTGGTCCAAGGCCTATCACAACCTAACATGACCCCAACATCTGAAACATGAATTCGATAAATTGGCCCGGTATTTACCACTAGGCGATGACTCTAAGACAAGCGACAGTGAAACTACTTTTATACTGTTCATGACAAACCTCCAAAAACCAACCTAGCCTTTCTAGGCCCATGATTAGTTGGAGACAATAGAATAGGGCCTAGCTTAGCTTCGAGTGTGTAGTTAGGTTAGGTTATAACACATCAAATTCAATGACTGTCGCCTATTTGACAATACTGACATAAATTGTGTCACTTTCACGGTATTCGATAATGATGAGGCCCTCTTTGGAGGTCCCTTAAATTTGTTCAATTCATGTACAAAGTTCCACGCAAGGTTTATTGGCAATTTGAACCTTGCACAAAATCTTGCACCGCTCAACTCGCATGCATTTCGATATATTTTGTTTAGCCACTCTTTCATGTACATGTTATCTTCCTCCGCAATTGCACCCATGACATAATAGCCTACCAGAGTCATGAGAGACACGATAAACGATAAAAATTGGCGTGAATGTTTGGTTAGGTTTTCACAACCCGAATCAAGCGGGTGAGCCTGTTGTCACAGGGTTAGCGGTAGGGGAGGAGTTACACGAGTCGAAGTGGGGTGAGCCTATTGTCACAGGGTTAGCGGTAGGGAAAAAGTTACACGAGCTGAAGTGCGGTCCTGTGACCATCCGAATGTTTTGCCGGGATGTACGCAAACTTGTTTAAAGAGATATTATCGTAGGCCTATACAAGTTATTGTGGTATAATACAAGTTTATAATATTTATGTAATAATTAAGTAGAACGAATAGGTCTACGCCTAGTACTAGTAAGACTTATAATGTTGAGTTTTCCGGATTTTTTTTTTTTTGGCATTTCCTACCTGAAATTGCGCTGGAAGGCCTTTGATGTAGTAGCTGAGGAAATGGGTCATGCGGTTGGGGTGACAGCTATTTCTATTAATCAAGCTACCACCAGCACCCGGACAATATGAAGTATGCGTCGGTGGGAAACCTTCAGCACCCGGTCTGCATGAAGTAAGCGTCGGGAATCCAGATTCCAACAAAGCCAACCCCCCCCCCCCACCCAAAAAAGCTAAAAAGTAAAAGATGCATTTAAAATGATTCTTAGGGGTAAGTGTATTCATTTGGGTGGGTTGAGTGGATCATCAATCAATGATCCACCCCCGAACATTTTTTGGTGCAAAAAATATCCCCCAACGATAAAACTTTTTTTAAATTACTAAGATCGGGTGCTGGAATCAGACCCCTATTTGAGGGGTTGTTTGAATTTCTGCAACAAACTGCCCCATATTTGGTGGTTGGTTGATCAATGATATTTTGTTTTCCACCCCTAACTTTTTTTGTATGACGCTCGTTGAGGCGTGATTCATCCCCTAACGGAATCACGTTTTTCGCTAACCGGACCCCTATTAAAGTTGTTGTTTGAATTTCTGCAACTTGATTAATCATGAAAAGTAGTTGGTGAACCAACTCTGATTCGTTTTCCATCTCTAACTTTTTTTGTATGACGCTCGTTCAGGAGAAAGTCATCCCTTAGCACGTTGATATTTTCACAATTCTGGGTGCTGGAACCAGACCCCTATTTGAGGGGTTGTTTGAATTTCTGCAACAAACTGCCCCATATGTGGTGGTTGGTTGATCAATGATATTTTGTTTTCCACCCCTAACTTTTTTTGTATGACGCTCGTTTGGGTGAGATTCATCACCTAACGGATTCGCGTTTTTCGATTACCGGACCCCTATTGGACGGGTTGTTGGAATTTCTGCAACATAATGACTCATATGGGGTGGTTGGTGAAACAACCTCATTCTGTTTTCCACCTCAAACTTTTTTTGTATGATGCTCGTTTGGGAGAAATTCATCCCTCAACAGGTTGATATTTTCACAATTTTGGGTGCTGGAACCAGACACTTATTTGAGGGGTTATTTGAATTTCTGCAACCAAACGACTCAAATGGGGTGGTTTTTGGCACAACCCCATTTTGTTTTCCACCCCCAACTTTTTTGTATGACGCTCGTTTCGGTGAGATTCATCCCCTAACGGATTCACGTTTTTCGCTAACCGGACCCTATTGGAGGGGCTGTCCGTATTTCTGCAACATAATGACTCATGTTGGGGGGATTTGGTGAATCAACCCCATTTTGTTTTCTATCTTTAACCTTTTTTGTGTGTGACGCTCGTGTAGGACAAACGTATCCCTTAACAGGTTGATATTTTCACAATTCTGGGTGCTGGAAGAAGACCCCTATAATTCAAGGCTTTGTTTTTAATTCTGCTTCGAAATGACTCATAGGCCTATAGGGTGGTTAGTTGATGGATACAATTTTGTTTTCCACCCCTACCTTTTGTTGTATGACGCTCGTTTCGGTGAGATTGATCCCCCAACGGATTCGCGTTTTTCGATTAACGGACCTCTATTGGAGGGGTTAGTTGAATTTCTGCAACAAAATGACTCATCTAGGATGGTTGGTGGACCAACTCCATTTTGATTTCCATCTTCAATTTTTCTGTTTGATGCTCGTTTAAGAGAAATACATTCCCTAATAGGTTGATGTATCATTTTCGTCAATTGATGTTTTTCGGATTTTTTTCTCACATTCGTGGAATATGACTTCCGATTTCACGTGCTGAAAAACTGGCCCAATCTGGGGACCGGTATGGAAATGACGAGCATCGAACTTTCGGAAAAAATTGTTTTGCTCTCAATTTCCAGGTCCAAGTTGGTATTGCATATCCTACCCTGACCTGAATGACCAGTTCGCAACTCAGAATCATCTTTCTTCCTATCGATCTCCTCGACCCGATGGCGGTCATCTCGGGTCGTTTTTCGCGTCAACGGACACTGCAACAACCGCAACGCCGCCACCCGTTTTCAACTAGGCCGAAAAACCCGTGAAAGAAAAAACATTTCGTCAATTAATTTTTTTTCGCAATTTTTTTTTTCGACAATCCTAGGACATCTGATTTCACGTGCTGAAAAACTGGTTCAATCGGAAAACCGATGTGATAATGACGAGCATTTATTTCACTTTCGGAAAAAATTGTTTTGTTCTCGATATATCCCTGTCCAGGTTTGTATCACATATTATCCTACCCCGACCTGAATGACCAGTTCGAAACCCAGAATTTGCTTACTCCTTATCGATCTCCTCGACATGATGGCGGCCTTTAGGGTCTGTTTTCGCGCCAATGGCCCGACGGCACCGGCCAACGTCAAAAATGGGCTTACAAACCCGTGAAAAAAACATTCTCGTCAATTGATATTTTTTCGGATTTTTTCTCTTGACATTCGTAGATTATGACATCCGATTCCAGGTGCTGAAATATTGGCAAAATCAGGCGAAAATGTGGAAATGGCGAGCATTTAACTTTCGTACAATATTTGTGCTGACATTTCTGACACGCGTGGTAAATGAACCATTCGAGATATCGCTGGAAATTCAACGAATAGATGATGAAAGGACCTCCCCCTATCCCTCCCCCCCCAAGAAGAGGGATTTTCCACCCTTCAATTTTCGAGTTTCTCTTACACCCTCTTGGTAAAAATTCGAAAAAATGAGGGGTATTTTCACAGCCTTCTGGCGGTCGAACAGGATTCTTCAGAGTTATGCCGTGCCCATATTCGTGTTAATTTGATTGTTTCCAATCCAAAAATGAGCACGTCAAAGAGATCCAAACAAAACTCTGGAAGATATAGGCGAAAAACGTGAACCATGTCGTAGTGCCATGAGACCAATGTTGAATCACAATGACTGATTTTTTTACAAGTCAATTAACATTGGCTTCATGAGGCTTACGACATGATTCCCGTTTTTCGCCTATATCTTCAAGACGTTAGTTTGGATCTCTTCGGGGTGATCATTTCTGTAATAAGCACAGTCTAATTACGCTGAATCTGGACACGGCATTATCATAAAAAATGTATTTCGTCCGCCAGAGCCCCAGAGGTTCATCCTTATAGATTGCTCACTTCAATGGATCCATAAGAAACAGGCAATATTAATATAAAATGTACATTATATTTTCAATCCTTCAAAATATATCACAGCTAAAACAGGTCTAAGATGTATCGATGTGTAATGACTCGACGTTTACATTATCATTGAGTTCATAACTACTAAAAACTCAATGACATTATGGTAGTAACCACTCTTGTCGGGAAACTGTTCCCAATGTGTGTTCTTACAAATAAAATAATAATGAATAACATCATGAATAATTTGAATCCAATAAATCCAAATAAGGGATCTAAATGATAAAATTGCAACATATTATATAATTTAGTGTATTGTGTGGTTCAAGTTGAATCGTTGCATCACTAACACGCTCATATGAATGGACTTTAGGCCATTTGTTCATGTTTTGAGAATAACATGCATGTTGACTATCAACACATTGTGTGGTACACAAAACTGAGACCACTATACATACAAATATTGCTTTTGTACTTCTTTTTAGGTTTCTGTAAACAATAGGCCTACAAGGTTGTGATACGAAGTTTTATTTCACTGGAGTCAATATATATATATATATATATATATATATATATATATATATATATATATATATATATATATATATATATATATATATATAAATATATATATATGTATATATATATATATATATATATATATATATATATATATATATATATATATAAATATATGTATATATTGAATGTTTTCTGCCAACAGAAGCATTTAAACCACCCTACTTGGTCTAGAGGTAGCACATCTGCTTCTGGTTTCAGGGCCACAGGTTCAAATCCTGCGTAAGGTATGGGTTTTTTAAATGTCCTTCCATCTATCATCACCTCACTGTTTCTTCATCACCCGCTCATTCATACTCTATAACCTAGCTGTTGGTGGGGTAGTTAAGCAACATAAAAAAGCATATAATGAGAGTTTTAGATTATTACGCCTATAAGCAAAATATTGAAAGTACTCGACTCTGTTGATAGGAGAATTTAATTTGGGATTTTCTGTCGATAGAAGAAATCATGTAACGTTTTTTGTGAATAGAAGCAATGTATTTAGGATTTCTTTCGCTAGAAACAATCAATTTCAGAATTTATTTTCACAGAAGAATCTATTTAAGGTTTTCTGTCAATAGAGGCAATCAATTTAAGGTTCTTTTTCTATATGAGGGCGTCCAAGGGTGAGCTCGCTCACCCTTTTTATCTCCCGCTCATCTGTACCCTCCATAACCTAGCTGTTGGTGGGGTCGTTAAGCAACATAGAAAAATAAGCATTTAATAAAAGTATTAGATTATTACGCCTGTAAGTAAAATATCAAAGGTGGGTCTACTCTACTCTGTTGATGAGAAAAAAAAAATTCAGGATTTCATGTCAATAGAAGAAATCATGTAACGGGTTTTTGTAAATAGAAGCAATGTATTTAAGATTTCTGTCAAAAGAAAAAATCAATTTAGGAATTTATTTTTACAGAAGAATCCATTCAAGGCTTTCTGTCAATAGAAGCAATCAATTTAAGGTTCAATTTTCTATATGAGGGCGTGCAAGGGTGAGCTCGCTCACCCTTGTTGAATTTGACGTGTTGTGGATCGGTTTCTTTTGCGTTTCGATCAACGCAATTTTATTCACACTTCTGTTTGTCCTTTCTGCCGTGACGACTTTGTCGACGACGGGGTTTGGTCATTTTCTTCTTTCCGTGGTTGACGTCCGGTGTTTTTTCCGGCGGCTTCTGTAGGTCGTTTTCCGTCGCCGTGGAAACGGGCAGAGTGGACGGTATCCGAGGCATGCTCGCTACGCACACTCTGGGTTTGTAGACTCTGTAGCCAGAGTGGAACGTCTAGAAAGATGGAGAGCAAGCTCAGAGGGTTACTACTCGAGTATTTGTTAAACTTACAGAATGTTAGCAGCTCTTGGGGCGTAGTACTCGGAATACACATATTGGTAACTGATTGATCGGCTCAGTTTTGATGATACTGAAAATTACCCACATTGTTTTTTCCTGATAAAGCGCATGCAATCACCTGAACCTAATGACTCACTGTCATCTAGACATTCGTTCAGATTTCCGATAAGACCACAATTACCACATGAACAAGCGTAATAATGTTTTATCGACATATTTGCAAATTTCTTAATTTGACCAACTCTTTTCTTCGAAGAATGTTACTAGCTATACCAACATGATCTGTCTGTTGATATGCTAACAGGTCAACAATCAGAAGTTAATATTGATACCGTTTTTATGTAGAATTACTGTAGTTCTTTGTCTGACATTCATCAATTTCTAGCTGACTCCTTAGCTCAGCCAGCTAAGGCACTTCTTTCGGAACTGTAGGCAAATTGTGTATGGGTTCGAATTCCTCTTAGAGCATGGATTTTCAAAACCACCATTCATCTATCATCCGTTCATTCGTAATCCCAAATAACCCAGCTGTTAAAGAGTCCATGGGTGTCGATTCAGCGAAATATCAGTTTTTGGTGATAACTTTGGAACTGTATGAGATATCGACATTCTATAAGCGAGAAACACATATAATTATGATGAGTTCAAGATGATATGAGTTACAACTCTTCAAGTCATGTCGCATAACTGTCAAGAGCATACAGCTAAAAGAACAGAATTTCTAGCTGAATACGCTTGACAGTTATGCAACATGAGTTGGATAGTAATAACTTATATAATTATCTGTGTTTCTCGCTTATTAGAATGTCGATATCTCATAACGTTCAAAAGTTATCACCAAAAAACGGATATTTCTCTAAATCGACTCTCTTGAACGCTTAATGAGGGTGATCAAAATGGTCGTCACCACCTTTTCTAACGTTGCCGTCGCGGTGCCGTTAATCCGCGCCCGGTCCACGCCTGTGGACGTGATCCACGACCGGCCCGATGCCGCGCCCGGTATGCCGAGCAGCCTGCCCATGATGGGTATGCCGTACTGCTTCCGACGGAACTCAGCCTGAGCAGCCCGAGGCAGGGCCGGTACTCCTGAGTCGACGCCCTGCACGGCTTGCCCAGCCAGTAGACGCTCTTGCCGAGCCTGCGTAGCTCCCTGTATTGGTGGGGTAAACTACGTTGGATAAATGGCATTGGCGGGGTAAACATTGTTAGGGGGGGGGGGGGGGGGTAAACGCTGTTGAGAAAGAGGGATGAACTGATCTGTTAGCGTTTCAACTGTTGCCTTGGCCACTGTAGTAACGATCATCAAAGTACTAGTAAATGATCTACTACCACTAATCTGCAGCAACCAAACCGATATCCAAGATGTCAAGTAATTTGCGAAAGTCTCGTGTGTTTGTATAACTAGGAAAACGCGGAATTCGCGTTGTGAGATGAGCTCAGAAGTATAGAAATGTGCAATGAAAAATAATTTGTCAGCTCAGTCTACATCTACAGACATCGGATCACTTCAAATGTTTAAAAGCCCTACCAGAATCAATTATGTCACAGCCTCCCTGTTCATTCATAACTGATTTCAATCGTTTCAATTTAATTGATGACACTTGTTGCTATAGATTTAATTGGTTCGCTTTGAAGTGAAAATAAGTTTTGAATGCGTTTTCTTCGTTATTTCTGATCTGATTGTTGCAAGAATCTCTGAAAAGGCGTATAATAGTATATTATTCATATTCGGTGAAAATTTGAGGGCTTTTGAGGAATTCTTATTTTAAGTATTTTTCCTCCGTGTTATTCTTATGAGGATTTTTCAAACTTTCCGATTTTTTCCAGAAAAACCTTCTGACCGATTTTTCTGAAAAACAATCCCAACCTATTCTGGTATGTCAGAAATATGTAGAAAAAGTTTCAAGTCGATAGACATTTTTTCCTGACCTGTATGCAGCGTACAAAATTACAAAAAAAAACATAAAAACGAAGCTCATTTTTTTCGGTATGTGAAATGGAATCTTCGCTACGCTCATCTAATCAACGTGCTCTCCGCTATGAGTACTGGGAAAACGCGGGATGCGCGTTGTGAGATGAGCTTAGAAGTATGGCAATCTAGAATGAAAAATAACTTGTCAGCTCAATTTACATCTACAAACCTTGACTTACTTCAAACGTTCAAAAACCTCACCTGCAACTTGTTGATATTTATAGTAACCTGCAACCTGTCGCATAAACACTTTGCAAAACCAATTGATCCAAATATTCAATAAAATGTACACGTTTATTGCGTTTTCTTCATTATTTCTCATTCGATTGTTGTAAAAATCTCTGAAAAGGTGTATAATAGTATTTTTCATATTCTGTGAGAATTTGAGAGCTTTTGAAAAATGAATGAATGAATGTTGGGGTTTAGAGGCGCGTCGACAGCGGGGTCATTTTGCGCCTGTAGACTATTTGATAAGATCTCAAGGCTGGATCACGAATTACTGAAAACATGCACCGGTGTAAAAGGCCGGTACCATTGAAGAAGGATAAAAGAATATATGCTCAGATCTAAGTAAGAACTTTCTGACAACTAAATACCAAGTATGTAAAATCACTAAATACTAAATAACGAACATGGACCTATACATATTTGCTAAAATCACAACAACCGTCTTAAAAAATCAGGCACCGGTGTAAAAGGCCGGAGCCTGACATTTATCACGATGACACAATTGAAAAAGATACTTGGATTAATCATCATAAAACCTAATCACTAAACAAATTAAAACCAATGCGTGTGTGAACACACATGTTATACACACATGGATACTGAACAGTGAGTGTAAAAAACGTCATTCCTACACTCTTGACTAGCCGTACTTTGAGATCAAATTGTGTTGATAAGATCGGATCGGTTCAGGAATACGAATAACTTGTCAATTGCTCTACTATCATACCCTAGAACTTTAGGAAGAGAGTCTTCCATTGCCAACTCTCGTCTGAGATCCCTGTACTTACTGCAATTTAATAAAAGATGTTTCACAGTAAGTATTTCGTTACATTCTCCACAAGTGGGTAAAATTTTCTCTTGAGAAAACAAGTATGATTGGGTAAGTAAAGTGTGTCCGATTCTCAATCTAGACAACACAACTTCTTCTCGACGGGAGGCTCTAATGGAAGAGTCCCATGGCTCAATCGAGGTCTTTACTTCTCGACATTTGTTGTTGACTTCTCGATCCCAGTCCGATTGAAATCTTGATTTAAAAATGTGTTTAAAATGAGCCTTCAGATCTAAAAAGGGGATTCTTGGCTCGTCAATTCCATTTTTCTGAGTGGCCTCTTTTGCTGCTTTGTCTGCTATTTCGTTCCCTTCGATGCCCACATGTCCAGGTACCCAGCAGAACACCACACTGACGTCCTGCGAGGCAAGGGTGGTCAGGAGTGTCTGCACCTCCTGGACAAGTGGGTGGGTGGGAAATATCTGAGTAATAGCTTGTAGTGCACTGAGCGAATCAGAACATACAAGAAATTATTCATTTGCGTGTTGTGGGATGAATTTCAATGTCATTATAATCGCAAATAACTCGGCAGAATAAACACTACATAACGAGTTTAATTTGAAACCGTATGAAATATCAGGTCCAGAAATGAAGGCACTGCCTACGCCATCTTCCGATTTCGAGCCATCGGTGAAAAATTGAATGTGTTCAGGATAGTGCGAGCAGAGTTCCTTGAACAACTGAATGTATATCAACGAACTTGTATCAATCTTACTATGTTTGGACATGCTTGTGTGACATTGAGGGCGAAACACTAACCAAGGAGGTGAGACCTGATTTTCTAATGGGAATACTCTGGGGCAGATAAAATTCTCCTCAGTCAAAAAATTATTGAAACGAATTCCTGAGGGTAATGTAGAATTCGGTTTGGCAGCATAGAGTGGTTGTAAGCATGGGTTGAACACCATCTGGTGAGTGGGATGTTTCCTCATGCATAGTAATTTAGAGGCATATGAGCTCAAGAGATACAATCTCCTGTTCTTCAATGATGGCTCAGCAGCGTCGCAATACAAGCTGGCTATACGACTGGTGCGGAGGGCTCCGATGCACAGTCGTATACCTGTGTTGTGTATTGTGTTTAGTGATTTCAGATATGTTTCTCTTGCCGAGTCATAAAGTATGCAGCCGTAGTCTAATTTTGATCGGACCAAGGATCGGTATAGCCGCAGCATTGTGGTACGGTCAGCACCCCATTTGGTTCCGGACAGATATCTTAGGAGGTTGAGGGATTTGAAACACTTAGTCCTTAGCTGTGCAATGTGGGCCTTCCAATTTAATTTGCAATCAAATGTTACTCCCAAGAATTTGATTGTATCCGAGATTGGTAGAAGTTGGCGGCGTAGGTAAATATCTGGATCCGGGTGCAGGCCTCTTAGTCGATGAAAATGAACACAAGTTGTTTTGGATGTTGAAAATTTAAAACCAGTAATATCTGCCCATTTCTCCAATCTGTTAATTGTGATCTGTATTTGTCTAGATGCTGATTCCAGTCTAGAAGATTTACAGAAAATGGCCAGGTCATCGACATACAACGAAGAAGATACTGGAGGGCGGATGCAGTCTGCGATGCCGTTAATGGCAATGTTGAATAAGGTACAGCTGAGAACTGACCCCTGGGGCACACCGTTCTCTTGGACAAAGCAGTTGGATAAGGTGTTTTGGACTCGGACATAAAATCTTCTGTTTTTCATAAAATTGGAGATAAAAATTGGGAGGTGGCCCCTGATGCCCCATTTGAACAAAGTGTTTAAAATATTGAAACGCCACGTGGTATCGTAAGCCTTCTCCAGGTCAAAAAATACCCCGATTACATGTTGTTTTGTTAGGAAAGCATTCTGTATGAAATTTTCCATACGTAAGAGATGGTCTGTAGTGCTCCTGTTTTTCCTGAAACCAGACTGCTCTGTGCAAAGGAGGTTCTGATGCTCCAACCACCAGACTGGTTGTTCACCATCCTTTCCATCACTTTACACAGGCAGCTGGTCAGGGATATGGGCCGATAGCTAGATGGCAATTTCTTGTCCTTTGCTGGTTTCAAAATTGGAACCTGAATAGCTTCACTCCATCCGTCAGGAAATATTTCGCTGGACCAAATCAGGTTGTAAGTTTCAAGTATTATATCTAAGGAGTTCGATGTAAGGTGCGTCAAGAAAGAGTTGTGGATCTTATCAGGTCCTGGAGAGGTATTTTTACAATTATTCAAGGCGTTCTCTAACTCCCATCGACTAAACGGCACGTTGTAGTCTTTGTTTGTTACAGATGTGAAATCGAGTATTTTACCCTCCGCAGCACGCTTGTATCTTTGAAACTGTGCCGAGTAGTGATGGGAGCCAGAGACGCTAGAGAAATAGTCACCTATTGCGTTAGCAATTTCTATGGGAGTCGAGAGGATACATCCATCTGCTTCAATAGCACCTACTGTTTGAACCTTGAATTTGCCGTCAATTTTCCTGATCCGGTTCCATACTTTAGTGGAGGGCGTATTACAGTTGATGGAGGACACAAAGTTATTCCAAGAAGCCTTCTTGGATTGCTTGATGATATAACGTGCTTTAGCACGTAATCTCTTGAATGCTATGTGATTATTTGCATTAGGGTATTTGTTAGAAATTTTAAGAGCTTGTTTTCTTTTACGAATAGCCTCTTTGCAATCTGCATTCCACCAGGGAACGGGATTACGACGAGGGATACCAGATGTCAGAGGTATGCTGGACGCTGCTGCATTTAAAATCGAGTCCGTCAAAGTTTTGACTTTGATCTGAATATCTGTTATTGAATTAATGTGTTGCAGATCAGCGAGACTCGTGTATAAGGGCCAGTTGGCACGTCGTAAGTTCCACTGAGGACATCGCTCAGGTTGCTGATAATTGGACAGTAAGTTGAGAATCACCGGAAAGTGATCACTCCCACAAAGATCGTCGTGTACAGATAGGGTTAGGAGGGGTGCAAACGAAGCTGAGCATAGACAGAGATCTATGACTGATATTGCGTTACAGTCAGCATTGAATCTTGTCATTTCACCGTTATTGAGAACTATGAGGTCTTTACTATTAATAAAGTCTTCCACAACGCTTCCTCTACCTGTAGTGTCATTCATTGTGTCGCCCCAAAGAGGGCTATGAGCATTAAAATCTCCCAGTAGAATATAAGGGTTAGGAAGCTGATCAACAAGTAATTCCAGATTCCTTTGTGACACTGGGGCCCATTCAGGTAGATAAATGTTGCATATTGTGATCGGTTGTGGGAGGTAGATGCGCATTGCAACGGCTTGGAATGGTGTTGTGAGTAGCAATGGGGTGGCATAACAATTGTCGCGGACAATGGTGGCTACCCCACCACTCGCTTTATTGCCAGTTAGGTCATCGAACCGATAAAAACTGTAGTTCCGAATCAGTGGGTTGTCAGCTTGTTTAAAATGAGTTTCTTGAATAAAAATACACAGTGGGTTAAAATTTGAGATCAACATTTGTACTTCCTCACGGTGAATTCTAAAACCATTACAATTCCATTGTATCAGACTCATGTTAAAACTTAGAACTAGATAACAATGTACGTATTTGACTAGATCAGCTATACTAATTGACTAGATTGGTTAAGACTTTTGGTTTGTGTTGTTAGGAATATTCTTCCCGGCAACAGACCATCCATCCTCTCCACGTCCTTTACGTTTGTCCTTCAGGAAGTATGAGACTCCTGGCGTCGTCAGGTCTTCTATACTCCTCGTCGGCTCGTCTTGTGTGTTCGTTTTATTCTTTCTCTCTCTTACAAGTTTTGCTTTCTTGGTATTTGTGGTATTGTTTGTTGAATTCAATTCCATCTTCTCTTCACTAATCGATGTTTCATCTTCATTCAATTTGTCGTCCATCACTTCATTGGTAGTTACATTTTTATTCAATGATTCTATCAATCTTTCGATGGTACTCTGCATCTCTTCGATTTTCTTCTCCTGTCTGTCAAGCTTCTCTATTAACGTGTTGTTCGTTTCAATAAGTGCTGCGTTCTGTTGTTTCAGGTACTGGAGCTCAGCTTGGTGATCGGACTGGGCTGTTGGATTAGCAACTGCGGCAGAGAACGATACGTCAGATGAGACTGCTTTAATCGGGTAAGTATTTTCAAATTTCCTCCTCGCATCTGCGATTGAGATACCTTCCTTAACAACAATTTCTTGAATTTTTCTCTCTTTTTTCCAGGCATTGCAGTCTCTCGAGGAGGCAGCATGCTTTCCTTGGCAGTTTGCACAGGAGGCGCCAGAACTACATGGCTCGTCTCCGTGGACATCTGAAGCACAGAATACACATATCTCTCTGCCCCTACAATGAACCCTGGAGTGTCCAAATCGCTGACATCTAAAACACCTCAGAGGGTTAGGAATATACTCTCTAACCCTCAGTTTATGGAAGCCAGCAAAAATGTCCGAGGGTATCTTGGTGGATGAGAAAGTAAGTATTAGAGTAGGAGTTGGCTGCACTGTCCCTGATCTACGCGATGTGATCCGATATACGTCTATGACTCCTTGCAGAGCCAGCTCTTCTTTAATTTCTTCGATGCTATTACTCATCAGGTCATAGCAGCTTACAATCCCCTTGGAGTTGTTCAGCTGCTTATGGAGGTAGACTTGAACTTGATAACCAGCAATCTCGGTTGTCTTTAAAAGTTCATCTGCTTGCTCGCTGGTGATCGTTTTCACTAGAAGTGTTCCATTGCGTAGTTTTTTAACATCTCGAAAGTCTGGAGAATTCACAATCGTCTGTATAGCTTTAGCCATCTTTAAAGTATTCAAATTCTCAAACGGCAATTCGCTACCATCTTCACCTATCCGTTGCATCACAACGAACTTGTGAGAAGGCGGAGGAGAAAATACATCGGCGAGACTTATTTTATTCTGGAAAATGGGTCTGGCTCTCTTTCTTGAGGGATAGTTTACAGTACTAGGGGAGGGAGGTTGAGAGTGAGTTTGTTTTGAATTTAAGTTCATGTTGTTCCCACGAGCAGCTAGGGAAATGAAGGTCACCTCCCACAGAGCCCCGCTTGTGGGAGTAAGGCTATAATGAAACTGAAGGGCGCCCGGTATTCAGAGTTCATAGTTAAATACTACATTGACCCGTAGTCACTCAGCTCCTCGGCACGATTGTTTACACCTTGAGCTTAGGTTCATGTCCATGTACTTTGCCATTGTCGTCAACGTCCGTGGGCGTTCTGAGCGTACAGAGAAAGCCGGCAGAAAGAGAAAGGTAGTAAAGGGAGAGAAAGGTAAGTAAAGCGAGAGAAAGGTGAGTAAAGAAAGAGAAAAGGTAAGGAAAAGGATATAAGTGAGGAAAGAAAATAAGGCTCAGTGCTCAAACTATACACTCCGGTCACCAAAATGGAACCCACTCGACCGACGGTCCGAACTTGGTCTGGACCCTCACTCCAGACCTAATCGCCATGGGTGACCCTGCTGGGAGCGAATGAGTCGCTCCCGACGATAGCTCTGGAGATCACGGGGCCACGCAAGCCCCCACACCACGTCAAGGTGTCCGGATCCTTTGAAGGGGCTTTTGAAAAATTCTTGTTTTTCAAGTATTTTTCCTCCGGGTTATTCTTACGAGGATTTTCCAAACTTCCCGATTATTTTCCGGAAAAACCTTTCGACCGATTCCTCTGAATAACAATCCCAACCTATTCTGGTATGACACCAACGTTCATAAAAAGTTTCAAGTTGATTGATTCATTTCTCTGACCTGTATGCCGCGTACATAATTACAAAAAAAAAAAAACATAAAAACGAAGCCCATTTTTTTCAGGGTGTGAAATGGAAAGCTTCGCTACGCTTATCTAATTAACACTCACCGACCTCGGTAAGCCGCAGTTTTTCTTTCCTCTTTACCTAATTCATGTATCCAGTCTCAACATATTTCTCTTATACGCCTGGAGATCGAATTTGACGGAGAAAAAAATCTATTTTTGATGTGTATTTTCAAACAGTTCCGATGAATGTAAATCTTTGACATTGTATTCTACCGGTTCCGTTCTCGTTTCTGAAGCCAGGCATCTATCATAACGTAGATGCCGAACAGCGTCGAACCTCCGATGAATATTGCCAACCCAATAATATGAGGGCTGGTACATAGAATGCACTATATTACTCGCAATTTTATCATTTATAGTCATTTTTCTATTTGAAACCAATTTCTATCTCAACTTCTACACACTTTACAATATTTTCTGCCTCATAATAATTTCATGAAGATAAGACGCCCACGTAAAGAAAATTCTCTGTGTGTGGGCTAAAACTTTCTAAATACTAAATATAGTATCCAAAATGACAGAATTATAGTTATAGAATAAGTGGTAAAAGTTTTATCATAGTAAAAGCATTATAAATATAGTCAAATTGGAGTCAATATTCAATTTGTTGAATTTGAAACAATTTTTCTCATACTTGAAAAATATAAGCCTGTGGGAGTTGGTAACGAGGCAGTGAAAGAGCACAGTGAATACAAGTAAAGTGGATGTATTTTATATACTTCTGTGAAATGTTGAAACATCTTTCTCTCAATCCAAGAGAAGAAGAACTAAACTACAAACTGGTTGACAAGGCAACATACAACAATTCCTTTATAAATGAACAAAACCCAGTATGCAGTGATTCAATATCACTGCATACTGGAAGTGTTGCAGTCCCCTACAGGACCCCCTCCCCAGTGTCCCGAACTTATGGAGGAACTCGATAGTCTTCCAGTCGCGCTGGAAAGTGAACTCGCCGACCGTACCTAGTCGTAACTGATGGAGATGGGGCAGCGTCCGCGGCTGGTGTGGTGGAATAAGGAATGATGACTGTGGCTGGGTCTGCGAGTATGTATGCAGGTTTCAGCCTGTCTATGGATACCACCACTTGTTTACCGTTGCGCACGATAGTGTAGAACTTGTCGTGGCGAGCTGTGACTACATACGGTCCATCATATGGAGGCTGCAGAGGAGTACGGACTGCGACGTGGCGCACAAAGACGTGCGAACATGACGCTAAGTCCTTGAAAAGGAAAACTGGGTGTTGCCCATGGTGAGAAGGTTGAGCTGGCCTTAGCTGTCTGAGGTGACGTCTGAGTCGATCGACGTAATCGGATGTTGACACTAGGGTAACCGTTGTCGGTGCAAGGTATTCACCTGGAAGGCGAAGTGTCGTCCCATAAACGAGTTCGGCCGGCGTTGCTTACAGGTCCTCTTTCCGGGCCGAACGGATGCCGAGCATGACCCATGGCAAAACCTCAGTCCATCCCTTGCTGTCGTGGCACATTATGGCAGCCTTGAGTTGTCAGTGAAGTAGCTCGACCATTCCATTTGCTTGTGGGTGGTGGGCAGTTGTCCGGAGATGAGTCGTACCTGTCAGGTTATTGAGTGAACGGAAAAGACATGACTCGAACTGGCGTCCTTGGTCGCTAGTGATTCTGAGGGGAGCTCCAAACCGTGATATCCATCCTGTGACGAGGGCGGCAGCCACGGTTTCTGCCGTGATGTCTGATACTGGAATTGCCTCTGGCCACCGTGTGAAGCGATCCACACATGTCAGTAGGTAGCGAAATCCGTCTGCTATTGGTAGAGGTCCGACTAGGTCAATGTGTAAGTGCTCGAATCTAGCACCCGGTACGTCAAAGTGACCGACAGGCGATGTTACGTGACGTGTAATCTTGGAGCGTTGGCATTGTATGCACGTTCCGGTTCATTCCTTGCAGTCTTTATTTATACATGGCCATACGTAGCGCATCGTGATTAGTTTGGTGGTTGCACTAATGCAAGGATGGGACATATCATGCAAGCTGTCGAACACTTGACGCCTCAAGGGAAATGGCACAAAAGGACAATGTGTAGACTGAGATGTGTCACAGTAAATTGTGAGGTTGGAGTCGACCAACTTTTTACATTCTATCTATAGAGACGTGTTTGATTGCCTGAAGGTCCGAAGTTCGATGTCATCTTGCTGTGCCCTTGCGATGTCGGCAAAGTTGACAGGAGCTGTTACTGCCTCGACCCTGGACAAGGCGTCGGCGACGACGTTGTCTTTGCCTGGAATATGACGTACATCGGTAGTATATTGCCCGATGAAGTCAAGCTGTCGAAACTGCCGTGGTGAGCATTTGTTTGGTCGTTGTCTAAAGGCAAATGTAAGCGGTTTATGATCGGTGTAGACGGTGAAGGTTCTAGCTTCTACCATGTGCCGGAAGAAATTAATGGCGTCGTATATGGCTAACAGTTCACGGTCGTACGCGCCGTAATTTGGTTGTGCTGTGTTAAGCTTTCGGGAGAAGAGAGCGAGTGGCTGCCATCCGCGGCATGTCCGCTGCTGGAGAGCGGCACCGACGCTGGTGTCCGAGGCGTCGGCAACAACTGCCAGCTCGGCGTCGATGTCTGGATGCGCGAGAAGGGTGGCGTTCGCAAGACTCTTTTTGCATGTGTCAAACGTAGACCGGAGTTCCGGCGTCCAACCGACAGGAGTTTTACCTGAGGTGTCGGTACCGGCGAGGAGGTCGTTGAGAGGAGCCCGAAGTTGGGCAGCGGACGGAAGAAAAAGACGGTAAAAGTTAATCATTCCGAGAAACTGCCGTAGTTGCTTGATATTGCCGGGTGGCGGAAAGGAAAGTATGGCGTTGACTTTCTCCTGAAGAGGTAGGGTACCAGACGCGTTGACTGTGTATCCAAGAAAATGCACTTCGGAGGCGCCGAATACGCACTTGGAGGAGTTGACCACGACGCCGTACTCCAAAAGCTTCGTAAAAAGGAGTCGGAGGTGTTCCTCGTGCTGTTGCGGATCACAGGAAGCTACTAAGATGTTATCGATATATGCATAGCAGAAATCGAGGTCCCGAAGTACTTCGTCAATAAACCTCTGAAACGTCTGCGCCGCGTTCCGTAGTCCGAAGCTCATGGAGGGAAACTCGAAAAGTCCAGAGAGTGTAGTTATTGCTGTCTTATGGATGTCTTCGGAAGCGACGGGAATTTGATTGCAGGCGCGAACTAAATCAATAGTGGAAAAGATGGACTTGCCTGAAAGGTTCTGTGCAAAATCCTGGATGTGCGGAACGGGATAGCGATCCGGAATAGTCCGAGCGTTCAGAGGGCGGTAATCTCCACACGGCCGCCATTGGCCGTTTTTTTTGGGACTAGGTGGAGAGCGGAGGACCAGTTGCTAGATGATCGTCGAGCAATGCCTGCCTCCAGCATAGTGGTAAACTCTCGTTTAGCAATGTCGAGACGATCGGGTGCTAAGCGCCTGGGCTTGCACGACGCTGGTTGTCCCGGCGTCGTGTTGATGTGATGAGCTGTCTGATGTTTCGGCTCATGAGGCATACCACTAGGGCGTGTGACGTCCGGAAAAGTGGACAAGTAGCTTGTGAAAGTGCGACTGAGAAATGCTGCTCTCTCGTGATATTACCTTGACTTGCCCAAGAGTGCTGTTGGAGAGCTGCCCTGGAACTGCCAATGTAGTGACGCCATCAATAAGTTGCCGTTGACGGACGTCGACGAGTAAGCCGTAATGTGAAAGAAAATCCACTCCAGTAGGGAGAAAATGAGAGTTCTGGCGCAGGTGCAAGATGGCCGCCAAAGTCAATGACCTCTGACGTCATCCAAGATGGCGGCCGGGGTCATTGACTTGTGACGTCATCAAAGATGGCGTCATCCAAGATGGCGGCTCTCATCCAAGATGGTGGACATCATCCAAGATGGTGGCATCCAATATGGACGACATGACGCCATTTTGAATTCCCACGCCATTTTTAATTTCAAATTTCCCTCTTTTTTTTATCGAGTCCCATTTTGAATTTTCAATTGAATCGAGCGCGCGCTCTAGCGGCAAATGCTCGAACTCGATGTTGGTGCGCTCTATCAGCGAATGCTCGAATCAATTAATTTTAAATTTCTCGCTTTTTTTTTCCGAATCCAATTTTGAATTTGAATCGAGCGCGCGCTCTAGCGGTGAATTCTCTCTCTCTCTCTCTCTCTCTCTCTCTCTCTCTCTCTCTCTCTCTCTCTCTCTCTCTCTCTCTCTCAACTCGAATTAATTAATTAATTATTTTAATACAAAATATTCTCCTGGTGCGATTTGAACGCGGGATGTTCGCATTATGAGTCTGATATCTTAACCAACGGACCAATGGGTCAGTAAGAATTCCGTGTGTTATTAATCGATATAAGCTCCAAGTATCTGACGTATGAGAGATAATTCTAAGCTTATAGATGTAAGTGATGACGTGAGTGATTATATTTTCGCGCCGATTCTTGAATAATATTTCTATTCTTATAACGTGCGTATTTTCAATTCAAGCCTGTTAAAAATAATTTAACCGATTTAATATTTTCAATTTTTTATATTCAAAATGTATTTATTCATACGCGGTAATTTTGAATTAAAATTTCTATTCATACAACGTAACCATTTTTGATGTACTCTTGACGCAGTAATTTCACATTCTATTCTCAATTCCAAAATATTTTGAAATAAATTCATTAATCTGATATTTTTATATTCGATCAGATGTTACTAATAGAAAATTATTTCCTGATCCATTAAAATTGATTTTTCTAAACTTTAACTTGATCAATATTTTTCTACAACTGTATCCTTATTCTAGGCTATGTGAACGTAATTGTTTCTAATCGATATATTCATAAAATAACTATTTCTTTAAATTCTCAATAATTTCAAACTTTTCTTTCAATAACCTAAAATTATTCAGTTCAGGAATGGGTAGGGAAATTAAAACACAGCGGTTGATTATTTCAACTTCACAATTTTATTTTCTCAGAATCTCAAAATATAATCTGATTTCAGACAAGAATATTCAAAATACATAGTTAATCAACCTCATCGCAAGTCTTCTTGAACAAAGAACAGTTGGGACTCCATCTTTTATGTTCCTCTCTAGGATTATCTGAAATCTTCCATTTATTCAAACCAATTGAACAGTATGGGCACATGACCTTATCCGTTTCAAGGGCATAGTAAAATCCTGCTTGCACTAAATCTTCCACATTTATAAAAGGAATATCCCATTTCTCAAATGTTAGTCTACGAGCTGTTGATTTATACATTGAACATTTATATTTATTATCATTTATCCAAGAAGCTAAATTAAATACATTTTGCAAAGCACATTTCCATTCCGAGTTGTAATGTCTGTTCAAATGACCAAAATGCTTACACTCCGATAAATTATCAATATTCTCAAGTTTTGGGCAACCAAACATTTCTACATTGAACACAGGACGTTTGATTATCTCTTGTAGGAACTTGCACTTTTCTAATCCCTTTGCGTATAGGAATTTAGTTGTATTCTGCTGTAGAATATTTTTCAAATCTAGATACTCTTCATCTCCATCGTTCCAATCAAGTCCATGATGAAATTTGCTGATCCATTGATTCTTCCGAATAGTCTTCTCGTCGAAACACGCATAGTTATAAGGTGGTTTGAATACATAATGTTCAATCTTGAAGTTGATATTGTTTATGATTGACAATTCTTTCACTATAAATCGATTATCATTATCGACGAACGCTTGAAAATCAATAGTTACAGATGCCTTCATGGTTGAAGAATGACTCACACGGTAGCTTGATGCTATAAATATATACTTGGTTCAGTTATACATCGCTTTGAGCTCCGAGTATAGTGTGAAATAATCAATTCCATATGGAGTATCACTCGGTTCAATAAACTGTTCACCGGTTAATACACATAATGCGTAGAAATTTACTGTCACAAATATTTCTTCATACACTTTCAAGTGATTAGTTAGGCATGTTTGTAGTTTTCTCAATTTCTCAATGTCATTTAAATCAAGACGCACCGATGTATCTTCAATTTTCACTTTAATCCACTTTTTCTCATTTTCATTCACTTGAATACACAACTTTTGCCACTCATCAGAATTAAGTGAAACTGATTGTCCTCCAATTCGACCAACTTCAACAAATGCTTCATTATTATGATCGGGATATATAGCAACCGATATAAATTTCGTTCCTGATTGATTCAGAAAATAAACTTGTTGTAGCAAAGTATCAGATCGAACAGAAACCTTGCGTTTCTTTTTAGATACAGGTATTTTATTTTTACAAGGAACGATTGTTCCATTGACATCTAACGACGTAGCCTGATACGCTGTAACATGGCGAACAAAATCAACCTCTTTACTAACGTGATCCATTTTCGACTGAACCGATTTAGGTGAGACCATTTCTACCTGATGTGAGCTTACCAAGCATTACCATGCTTTAATTGCAACGTCATCAAAAATTGTGACTTAGAATATCCAACTCTGGTAGACAGGTTTGAACTTGTTCACTTTTATCACATGCAATGCAATGACCAAAGTTCTCTCGGTACATTTCAATAACAAGTTGATCATTCAGACAGAAATTATTATTCGAAAACTGATTTGTAAACATATCCATCGAACGACCAATTCCTCGTTGCAAAGCATAAACACAGCTGTATTGACCACAAACGTCAGATAATATTCCCTGTAATCTTTTAGGATTATGTATCCAATAATTGGAATGAGTGCTTAGAAAGTGAATCAAACTCGATTTTACCGGTTTTCTACCATAGCTATCAAAATATTCAGCATAACCTGAATCAGCGAATACCATGGAAACCCAATGCGATCCAGGAAGATGAGAGGGGTCTAGGTTCACGATAAATATGGCAGGTTTTGAGAAAGTTAATGGTAGCGTGTCGATTGAATATACATAGGGTGACCATCCGTCCCGGAAAACCGGGATTGTCCCGGATTTCCATCTCTTGCCCCGGTGTCCCGAAAATGTATTTCGGGACACGCGTTTGTCCCGGTTTCGGCAAAAGAACGAAATTCCCAATCATTGAGTTAATAATTCTCGTAAAATGGGGAATTTTTGTTCTTGAGCCACAAATAAATGTATTTGCTATAGCTGTACGAATACGATACCGAGAAAAGTTTTCAACGCTGTTTCATTCCCTTTACAACTTACCGCTCGAGCGCGGCAGGCTTTACGACTGTCAGAAAAATCATAATCACCCACGTAACTATAGAGACTACCACCCTCGTAGGTGACATGTCTGGACTGGTGGGTCTGTGACACACTACATAGTACATACTGACATACACTGTGTGCACAGGAATCAACACGTTTATTTATTTATTACTTAATTTAGTTCTTATTCAGTGCGGCTCAGTGTCGGTTTGATTTAGCTACTGTTTGAGTTTGGACTGTTTGGGTGTATTTTGATGTGATCATGTGTGGAACCATGGATTAACAATTAGGATCGGTGGGTAGATCGTAGAGCAGTTATGCCAAAACCAAAACGTAAGTGTTCGTACCAGGAGAAGTATACCGCGGAATGGAATTTTATTAAGAAAGGGAGATTTGACGACGAAATCGAATGCAAAATATGTAAGTGTTTTTTGAATATTGGTCATGGAGGTCGATCAGACATTAATGACCATATAAAATCTAAAAAGCATAAATCTCGCATGACTTCATCCGTTGGCGGTAGCAATCCATCGTGCAGTATGAATAATTATATAGTTAAGAGAGGGAGTGCAGAAGAGGATAATGTCACTGCTGCAGAGCTTACAGTGGCTTATCATACTATAAAGCACCACCAATCATTCAGGGCCGCTGATTGTGGAAATAATTTGTTCAGTGTTGTATTCAGTGATTCACAAGTGGCTTCTAAATTCTAGTCTGCAAGAACGAAGACAAGTGCTCTAATTAAAAGTGTTTTGGGGCCACAGTGCGTAAAAGAAGCTATTATTGACATTAAACAAAGTTCGTGTTATAGCATAGCTACAGACGCCAGTAACCATAAAGCCGAGAAGCTTTTTCCTCTTCTCGTGCAATACTTTAATAAGGAGACGGGAGTCGAATCCAAACTTATCAAGGTGTCATCACTAAAAAATGAAACAGCAGAAACTGTGTCCAACTACTGTATTGAAACTATCGAGAGTTTTAATCTTAACAAAGACAGTTGTATCGCATTTGGCGGTGATAATTGCAACACCAATTTTGGAGGGTTAAACCGCCGAGGAACGAACAATATTTCGCAAAACTCAAGGAAAAAGTAAATAAAAAGATAGAAGGAGTTGGATGTCCCGCTCACATTTTGCATAATACAATGCAAACATCTGCTGACATTTTGTCTAGCGACGTTGAAGTTATTGTTGTCAAACTATTCACATACTTTTCGATTTACACTGTGCGAACAGAGAGGCTCAAGGAGTTCTGTGAATTCGTGGGTACTGAATATCGCAGCTTAATGTCACATTCGAAGACCCGATGGCTATCACTCTACCCTGCTGTTAATAGAATATTGGAGATGTACGATGCCCTGAAGTCATTTTTCTTGTCCGAAGAAAAACCTCCTGCGGTCATTCTAGCTTTCTTTAAGAATCCATTGAGTGAAGCCTATTTATGGCTCGTCCACAGTCAGTTAACACTCTTCAAGAATCAAACCCTGAAGATTGAAGGTGCCAAAAGAAGCATAATAGAGGTGATAGACATTCTGCATACAACTTTGGAGAGCATTAAGAACAGGAGAGATGCTGTTTTCATGCCCATCATTGTTAAATCAATTCTTCAGAGGGATGAAGTTACTGAGAGTATGAGGACGAACTTTGAGTCGGAGGTCACAGAATTTTACAACACTTCGTTCGAATACTTGGAAAAATGGATAAGGTCACTTGCAAGTTTCTCAAGCTTTTCGTGGATGTTGCTCCAGCGGATTCCAGAATGGACAGAAGTCGAAGCTACCTGCGTTCACTTGATGACAATTAGACGTGAAGTAGATGACGTGAAATTATTCGACCAATTTGCGATTATCAAGAAGATTACGGAAAAAGAATTGAAGGAGAACAGTGAAACTTGGAAGAATAAATTGGCTCACGAAAAATGGGTACCTATATATTCTACAACAATGTGAATTTGAGGAACAGTATTCCGAATTTCTGCGTATTTGCGAGTTCATTTTCAGCGTTCCGGCGCATAACGCAAATGTTGAGAGAATATTTTCATTAATGAACATCCAGTGGACGGATGAAAGAAACCGATTAGAGCTCAGTATGGTAGAGCCAATTCTTCAATGTTTAACAAATTATAAAATGTCATGCACAGAATTTTATAAGTACATTGTTGAGAACAAGAGGACCATATTTCCTTTAGCAAGGTCATCGGAAAAATACAAGACAAAAGAAATAGAAACTGCGAGGCCAGACAGTGAAAATGAGATGTCAGTTGAAGACCTGCCGTAGAGAAGAACAAAAATTTCAAAAATGTATGTACTGTACGATTCTCAATTCTTTATATCATGTAATGCAATCTGTGAATCCAGCTCTTCCCAACTGCATTAAGCAATATTGGAATAAATTTCATTTGAATTGGCCAATCTGAATTTGAAATACGTCTGTAAAAGCATTTAGTCCCCGAGTCAAGAGCCCTACTGCTATATTCACCATTTGATAACTGGATAATTACTCATCATCTACGAAAAAGGTCAGAAACAATGCAAGTATACAACTATGTACTATACACTGAGATACGAGCCTAATACGTACGATTTGCTTTGAAATTGCGAATCTCGCAAATGTACACGAAAGCGCGCTGATTCCATCATGGTGAAAACGGCCTAATGTTGAAAGGATAGGACTTACGTCATGTTGCTTATCCCGTTTCGTTATTGATAGTCATAGGTTATTGATAGTCATAGATAAAACACATAAAGGTCTCTACATAAGAAAATGATAATGTATTTATTTTTTATTCACACCGTGCTCCAAAGCAACCAAAACTCATTGAAAAAACGCCAAAAAAAAATTTACCTGCGGGGATGGTGTTGGGGGGCCTTGCCCCCCAAACCCCCCGCGGGTCGCCGGCTTCGCAGGTACTTCGCTTTCGGATGATTATTTGTCCCGGATTTTATTTCCTACAATCTGGTCACCCTAAATATACATTTTCAAAATATGGAACCTTTAATGAGAGTGCCTTATAAATGTCTATCGAATTCATCCTAGTAGACGAGAGATACTGATCGATTCTTATCAATAAAAACAGTGCTATCGTAAACAGAGTAGATAAGACAAGATAGAGACTCTGCAAGTTCCTTTGCAAATCGCAACTCGATACGCACTGTTCCCGTCTCTGTTAAACTGCTATGTGAATTTGTACCCGAAGAATCAGGTGTGAGATCGAATGCGAAAAACGAATAGCCGTGATAGAACATATCTCGCGTTATCAGATGACCATGATTCTGATGGTAGATACCAGTACCATTGAATAAAGAAGCATAAGCTAGCGTCACAGTCTCGATGTTATTAAAATTAGGCTTCAACGGCTCGTTTATCAAGGAACCATTTACATAAATTGCGAGATACTCTAGATCTCTGTGAATGAATTGATATGGATTCTTGGTAATACTTCCAGCGTATGCTTTATTCCCTACCATACCAAATATAATATACTTGGGTATATTACCCTGCAATGCATCATTTAAATTCACCGATGATGAGCCACTCGGCACAGTTATATTTTTAACTTCAACACGGTTCATATGATATCTAGCAGGTTGATGTGAAAGTTGCTTTTCGATATACATCGTTTGAGTTGCAGACAGTTCAACCTGTTTCATGTAAAGGGTGGCATCCAAAATTTGAATCTTCCCCAAAATTGTATCTCCGGGTGATATCATGTAAAACTCTGATCTTGAGCGATTAAGTTTCACACGCATAGAGACATTCTTGAGTAATAGTTGAGACACATTGAACAAATCAACATGAAGACGACCATAAAGTTCTATCGATTTACTATCTTTCAACTGTGTGGCTCTAATTGTATATCCTTTATTCTTATCTGATGCATCCATGAAACCATCATCGTCATGAGTATCGAGAAAGAACATTGAATTTACCAAATGAGTTTTTGCAGCGTCTTCAGAATAATTAAACAGAGTCTCAATCAGAGCTCTGTATTGATAATTATCAGAATTAGAAGAAACGCTCGTCTCATTAAGAGAAATATTCACCTTGCTGAATAATGAATTCAATAAATAATTAACACAACCAGGTTGACGTGCATCATCAGCATTATATTTGCTACCGTCCATCTTGACCATTCGCACCTTCAGCCATAAATAAACATTTCCTAAATCTCGATAACTTTCGGAATCACCGGAACAGTTGAATTCAAGCTGACTCTCATTATCTAGTGTATTGATTGGTTTATGACCAACAAGATGATTTGATTTGATAGACGTTTGTATCGGACGTTCATCAAAAAACTCCAATTCAGACTTGGTACATTCCATATTTACGAGAATATATCACGTATTTTCTGTTTTTTAACTTGCAGAGTAGTCTTCTCCTTCCTCTTCTTCTTCCTATTCTTAACACCTTGACGTGTAGGTTGAGAATGAGTACGTTTCCTTTTTACCAACTCTTTAAAACGATTTGATCCACCACCACTCATCTTTCTTTTAACAGCTTCTGAAACTCGATTCTTCACAATAGAAGATATTTTTTCTTCAGGACGTTTAACAGAAATATCAGTCAGAATGTGTGCACCTGTTTTAAGAGCTTCCCTACCCATTGCTTGTGCGCTTTTCAAAAACAAAGGTCTAATCACTCTTATCAAACCACCTAGAAAGCTACCTATACCTGATCCACGTTGGAATTTGAAACTGGATTGGTAGACAGGACCTACGCCCTCAAGAGAAACACCTCTACCGAACTGGTTCATTGTTGGATACATAATAAAAGAATACTAGTGAAACATTTCTTTTTATTTTATTCAGTTTTCATGAAATGTAGTACAATAATCTTTGATATACCTGAAGTTTTGAATTTTACATTATCACCATGTTTAGTTAACAATGCTATAGTGATTGATTCGATATAATTCTTCTCTACTGGTACATAATAGACAGGTTGAAAAAAGTGTTGACCAACTGATGAAGGAAATTGAATATAGCGTAAACTTCTTACATAAGAATCACCTACAAATTGAGGTGTTATAATATCAGTATAAATGTATACTGGTTGAGTTATTTCATCATATTCTTCCACGTTTTCTATTGCATCAACACCGTAGGGGTAGGAAATCTCGCATAGTCCAACATACCACACACCACTCAGTTCAATAGCTTGTGCAAGTCGTGTAGAAAATTTTGATAATGTATTTGTGGGGTAATATTGAGCGCTACTATCTGAAGGTAGAGTAACATAAAACTGATCCTTTCCACTCATCACATCTATTTTTTTAAACGTCTCACCTCTGAATCATTAACCCAACTACTGAAACAATCGTCATAACCCACCCATTTAACTAAATGTTGCTTCTGACCTCGTCTGGTACGAGTCTTAATTATTCTCTCAATATTATATTCTTTTTCGGGTGTCACTCCAACTCTAACAAGTTCTTCATTATAAAATTGACCATCAATTGATTTATTTTGCAAGTCCACCAATTCATACAATGGTCTTGGTTTTCTAGGTACTACTTTCACTATTTTAAATATTTCAGTAGAGAAATTCTCCTCATATCCTTTAGCAAACACATGTTTTTCTTTACCTATTCGGACATAATCTCCAAGCTTAAATTTGATCTTGCCTGGCTTGATTAAATTTTGTTTTGCCCTCATTTGTTTGCAAATCGTAAATACATCTCTTTCTGTCACCTTTGACGGTGCTAACCCAGTTGTAGAGTGTATACGCTATCGTTGTAAGACTTTACAATTTTATCGAGAACATTTATATATTTATAGGTATTATTCTTAGGCCCAGTATTACCACGGCCAGTTAGTATTTATCTGACAGTTGGTGAAAACAAATAGCATGGGCAACCATGGTGATAACAAGTTTGAACTGTCAGATAAAGGCTAACTGGACTTGGTAATACCAGGCCTTAGTGAAATATTTATACATTCTAGTTTTTTGAGTTCGATTATATCTCTCACAAATGGCTGCTTTAGTTTGTGGATTTCGAGTTGAATGAAATTCAATCCCTCGACTCTTGAGAAACATTTTGAATTCGGAATTGTGATATTTCCTACCCTTATCTGAATTAAGAACTAATGGGACACGTTTACTCTTTTCCAATACAGATTTGAATGCTTTCATGACACTCACTCCCCTCTTATTTTTCAAGGGAACACTCCAAGCATGTTTAGAAAAACAATCGATAATATTGAGTAAAAACTTGTATCCATTATTGTATTTAGACAATTTACTCATATCAACAAGATCTGTTTCCCATAAATTATCAATATTTGATACATTATATGGATTACGTGGGAATCTCTTTCGGATCGGTTTATGTAAAGTATATGAATCTTGATTTTCTAACCAGTCCACAACTTCTCGTTTCTTTATTTTACTTGCTCGTTGAAGTTTATCCACTGAAGAGAAACTAGATGGATGTTTCAAGTTGAAATAGAATTTGTTCATTTGTACCGCGTCCATGTCTGTTTTTCCTTTGCTGGGAAAAGTCTTGATATGATATCTCTATATTTTTTACTATTGGTAGATTTTATTTTCCCAGATTTATTGAGATAACCTTCTGATTGAATAAGTAGTTTTTTATACTCATTCAAATCATCTTGAGTGATGTTGTCCACATCAACATTATTTTTTGTGATCAATTCCCACATCCCCTTACTTCCTTTATATTTAACACCATTTACTATTAGATCGTTATCTAGAACAGTAACCACCGAATTACCTATTTTGAATTTACCATCTTCATTTCTCATACCATGGACATTGTCACTATCATCTCTATTGTACATGAGTGAAGGGACATAGTGACGAGCAATGCTACCAAACTTATCAAACAAACTGCTGGAGCTTTTTTCTCTATTGGGTCTAGATTGTTCAATACGACTTTTAGCTGAAGCCTCACTTCGAAGTCGTGGTCTGGATGTTCCAAATGCTTCAAATACCTCTTCGGGTTCTCTTGTATCACTGTCAGATTCTTCACTATCTTCAGGACTTGATTCATTTCTATCTTCCTGGTCGTCTCTCTGTTTATGTTGATTCTTGTTCTCTATACGAACTCTGGGTAGACGTGTGACATGGCGTTTATGGATATAATTTTTCGATTTGAAGATAGGTCTGTTTGCTCTCAATCGCTGTGTTTCAATCAGTGGGATAGCAATGGGCTTTCTATTGTTCTGCACCATTTTTAAATAGGGATCTTGATATTTACGGAATTCAGCCAACACGTCGTTGTCTTCTTCTTTCCGATGCTTTGAATACAACACTTGATCCATTTTTTCGCTCAACTCACGTTCACGAGAGTTTGATGTATTTTGGAATTTTTCCCACAGTTCAGGTGTAATCAAAAACATTTTCTTCAATGAAGTCATCTTGATTATTTCAGCAGTTTTCCAATCACACCAGATAATAGACTCGATAACAAAATACCGATAAAACCAGCACCTCGCTGTATAACAATTTGTCTCTTCTTTTTCAACGATAGTTTAGGACACGCCAATTTTCTAAAACATGTCTTGAATTTGATCAATTTTGTTCTAGTTTCAGGCGATAACTTATGATTCCCATTCAATGTATTGATAACACATTCTATAACAGTCTTTATCACTTCGGGGGGGTGCAGTCTGAAGAATGACTCTCTGTAGCTTGGGACTCGCACTTTTTAATACGTGTAACATGTGTTGATTAGATCTCAATCGATTCATTGTGATTGTCTTCCAGCGCAGCGTATACCACACTTGGCGTATCGAATATATTAGTTCGAAATCTTAAAAGTTCGTTTGTTCCTTGACAGAGATCTATCAATAAATAGGAGTGAGGATTTTTCGTGGCATCCAGGTAGGCATTATGAAGTCCTTTCCAATTTTGGGGTAAAATCTGACGAGAGATGTATGTAAACTGATTCTGATCTCTTGGGTTTTTGAAAATAACAAGAAATTTTGAGTTGAGTGAAATATCCCTAGAACATGGACCCGAATGAAAAAGATTTTGAGTTATGAGAATCACTGATATGCTCCTATGATGCGATATCTTTGAAAATAATTGTGAAACATTTTTAGAATAAACATCATCCATTAGATCATCCAAAATGATTAGTTTCGGTTTCCCATTATAATTTGAAAATTCTGGTAAACCTTGTTTTACAATCACGCTATTCCCCAGTTCAGTGGGAACCGCATTTTTCTCACCAAGACACCAAATGATCTGATCAAAATTAGCTGCACATAAACGGTCTCTATTTTTAATAAAATCAATGGCAAAAGTTGTTTTTCCGCAACCGGAGCCTCCAGATAAAATAGCAGTGAATGGATGTATGAACGCCATGAATACTAAAATCAAACTGAATATAATCAAAATTTTGATTGAGTTTTATACCTCTACTGTATTTTATATCATCAAGTACTCTCAATGAGATTTAATTCTATGTACTATTTCTGCATACAATCATGCCATATCGAGTTGGTTTCACGTGATTAAAAATGCTGAGTCTACGCCTGATTGATTTTCGTTTAATGATAACGTTGTAATCTGACACCAGCGGATGAGTAAACAATCGAAGATTCTAGTTCGCTTTGATAAAATCACGACTCTGCAATATGGAAGTTCTAGAAAACAATCGAGAGAATCGCTGACAATTAGAATTTTTGATGACATCATTTCGCTTGAGTGAAGTAATATTCTAATTATTCATTCATTGTCAACGTCCCAAGTCACATCGTCAAAAGTTCTCCGAGTGAGTTGTACAAGTGAATTCAAAGTTTATCATCTTATATTTTTCCACTGAGCTACCATCATGTGAGTACCAAGTATGCATATCTCATCTAATTTTGCTGAATAATATTCAATTATATTCAAACATGAATAATTTTATGAAATATAGATTTGGATATATATTTTTCTGAGTTTTTCAATTTTTTATTCATTCATTTCGAGTTTTTTAATTCTTTTTCAATTTCCATGAAGTGTTCTGCTCTAAATAATTATTTTCCGAGTGCAAATTTTCATTATGAAAATCAGATAAACTCAGTGTCACCTTATTTTTCACTTGGTTCATATAAATTCAGTGTTGAATTTTTCAGATCTCAGTTTTGATTGAATAATCCATTTTTTCAATAATGTTGAGAGAATTTACAAATTATGATATATTCCATGGATGATAATATTTGATTCCTTACAGATATTCAGCCATCATTCAAAATCGTGTGGATGAGTGTGAATATTAACCAGCAATAAATTATGTGAGTATATTCGAATATTTGACTCAGTGTTAGTTTCTATAAATCCATTTTTGTTTTCTGAATAATTTTTCCTCAACTGGTCAATTTCACTCCTAATAATCATATAAATTCAGTGTTCAATTATTAAGATCTCATATTTGATTGAATAATCAATTTGTTTCAATAATGTTGAGGCAATTTACAAATTATTATATATTTCATTGATGGTAATATTTTATTCCTTATAGATATTCAACCATTTCAACCTACTGCAACCTCCTCAAACCAGTGTGAATATTAAACAGCAATAAATTATGTGAGTATATTCGAATATTTGACTTAGTGTTAGTTTCTATTAATCCATTTTTGTTTTTCTGGATGATTTTTCCTCAAGTAGTCAATTTTATTCTTAATTATCATATAAATTCAGTGTCAATTATTTTTCAACTACTTGAATATTTTTCCAAGTTCTGAAATTATTTTTCAATTTTTCAAAGTATTCTTTTATAACTAGTTTTTTTTTTAATATTAAATTCATATATTTATTAGCTTCAACGACAGTTTTTAATAGGACTCGTGTATATATTTCAGACTACATCATGAATTCGATCAATAAATACGCGTGCAGCCTATGTTCATCCAGTTTTGACCGCCGTAGTAGCCTCACGAGACATGTTGCGACGGTACATACAAATAACAGAGTCCATACATGCTCTCAGTGTACGGAAAGCTACACGCGGCGTGACAACCTTCTACGTCATCAAAAACGTGAACATGGTATTATGTTTAGATGTGATGTCTGTCAGAGACAGTATAGTAACAAAACCAATTTTGACAAGCATCAGGAAGATCATTTAAGAAACAGCGCATTGGTTGGAGGAGGAATTTCAGAACGCGATATTTTACCCCCAGATGAGGATGAATTAATAGAATCTCTAAACGGTGCCGTGAAAACTTACAAGTTTCGTCAGGTAGAAATCGGTCGCGATATTTTGGAAGTTGCATCTAATCATTTAGAAAAAGTTGGAGGGAAAATAGTCGACAATTTAAATCTCTTCAACGGCATCAAGTGGTATATTGCCATCTCGGTAAAATATACCCGCGAGATCGATGGAGATGATATTTCAACTAGTCCAGTTTTTAGAAGTAAATCAAATACGCTTTTAGATATCAATGATTTTGATGAACAGTTTAATTCCGCCTTTGCAAGTATCCAAAAAGCAAGTGAGAAATTTTCCCGGGAAGGAAGTAATTGGGGTATTGAACATGTTTATAAATTAGAATTAAATATTGCCGAGTATGTTCCCTTAGCTGCAAGTAGCTATATGCAATTATCGCAAAAATTATTAAAAACAAAGTCAATCATAAACATTCAAAATTTTGACGATGACAAATGTTTTTTGTGGTGTGTGTTGGCTAAAATTCATCCCATCACACAAGACGCACAACGTGTTCATCATTATCGTCAATTTGAAAGTGAGCTCAACATGAAGAATATTCCATTTCCTGTACCTATTTCAAAATTAAATACTTTCGAATCAAATAATTTAACTATATCGATCAATGTCTTCGGCTGTGATGAAGAAGACAGAATATATCCTCTCCGAATAAGTGAGCAGAGAGACAGAAAACATCATGTCAATCTACTTTACATGTCGTATGAGGATAATTCTCATTATTTTTTAATTAAAGATCTAAATCGATTGTTGAGCTCACTCACAAATCATAACGGTGAAAAGTTTTATTGCGTTTTTTGCCTACACCGTTTTACATCGAAATACACTTTGGAAAATCATCGCACGCTTTGCAGTCAACATGAACCACAAAAGGTTAAAATGCCACCGAAAAAAGATAATATCTTAAAATTCGAACATTTCGGTTTTTCTCAAAAAGTACCGTTCACTATCTATGCAGATTTTGAATGCTTCTTATCTAAAATTTCGGGTTGTAATCAAAGTGAAAATGTATTATACACTAGAAAGTTAGCTTCTCACGGAGCATCAGGCTTTTGTTATGCTATTATCAACTCTGAAGGTAAAATGTTTAAACCTCCGGTAGTATATCGCGGAAAAGACGTTGTCGAAAAGTTTATTAAGGCAATACTAGAAGAAGCTGAAGAACTCGAGCCCATAATGTCTCGTGATAGAGCTCTAGTTATGACTACACAAGATGAACTCAATTTTAAGTCGGCAGTAGATTGTTCCATTTGCGGAGAACCTCTTAATAATGATAGAGTTAGAGATCATAATCATGCGACTGGTGAATTCCGTGGCGCTGCTCACAATAAATGTAACGTTAATTTCAGAAGAATCAGTCATATCCCAATCTTTATGCACAATGCCAGAAATTATGATACTCACTTGATTATGCAGCATATTGGTAAACTCAAAATTGGTCAAAGCACATGCATACCTAACAATATGCAAAAATATGTTTCTTTTTCCGTTGGAAATTTACGCTTTTTAGACTCTTGTCAATTTCTGAGTGCATCATTAGAAACTCTCGTTCAAAATTTATTGGGATATGGTGTTGATCGATTCAAAACTCCGAGAGAGTGCTTTCAAGCCGATCAATTACCTCTACTGTTACGCAAGGGGGTGTTCCCATATGACTACCTTGATGACGAATCCAAATTTAGAGATACAAGTCTACCATCACGTGAACATTTTTATAATATACTCACGCAGGAAGAAATAAGCGATTTAGACTATAATCATGCACAAAACGTTTGGAACACGTTTAATATTCAAAATTTAGGCGAATATCAAGACTTGTACGTCAAGTCTGATGTTCTCCTTCTAGCTGACGTTTTTGAAAACTTTAAAGATTTATGTTTAGAGAATTATGGTATTGACCCTGCTAATTGTTACACAGCGCCAGGTCTTGCGTGGGAAAGTTGTTTGAAAATGACAAAGGTAAAATTAGAATTGTTTACCGATCCCGATATGTATTTATTCGTAGAGAATGCAATTCGTGGAGGAGTCGCCATGATTTCTCAACGTTTTGCAAAGGCAAACAATAAATATGTGGAGGGCTACAACCCCAATGGACTGTCCAAATTCATAGCCTATTGGGATTGTAATAATCTCTACGGTGTTTCAATGAGTGACCAGCTACCAGCTGTCAACGGTTTTTTTTGGTTAGATAAATATCAAATTATGTCAATTGATTTCACGAACCTTCCTGATAAGGATGGCAGAGGGTATATTTTAGAAGTTGACTTGGAATATCCCGAAGAGCTACACGATCTTCACAACGACTACCCTCTAGCACCTGAGAGAGTTCTCATTACCGAAGAGATGCTATCACCTTATTGCCGAAATCTTTTGACTCAACTCGAACGTAAAATACCAGTCAACGTTAGTAAATTAGTTCCAAATTTGAATAATAAGACCAAGTATACCTTACACTCTCAAAATCTAAAGCAATATCTTTCTCTAGGTCTCAAACTCACTAAAGTCTATCGTGTATTAGCATTCAATCAGAAAGCATGGTTGAAACCTTATATTGATTTTAATACTAGGCAGCGTACTGCAGCTGTTAATAACTTTGAGAAAGATTTTTTTAAGCTTATGAATAATGCAGTATTTGGAAAAACAATGGAAAACATTCGTAAGCGTATCAACGTTGAACTGGTTGTGGATAAAAAACGTGTCAATAAGCTAGTAGCTTCCCCTGCTTTTGAAAGTTTCAAAATTTTTGACAATGATCTAGTAGCTGTTCACTCGAAAAAGCCTATACTTTTTCTAAATCGTCCCACCATCTACGCGGGGCTCACTATACTAGAACTTAGTAAAACTGTGATGTATGATTTTCATTACAATTATGCTAAATCTAAATATGGGGAGCATATCAAATTGTTATTCACAGACACAGACTCACTATGTTATGAGATTCAAACTAAAGATTTATTCGAAGATATGCAAGTAGATGAAGACCTTTTCGATACTTCCAACTTTCCAAGGGATCATGCGCTGTTTAGCAATAAGAATAAAAATGTTTTAGGCAAATTTAAAGACGAGATGGATGGTAGACCAGTAAAGGAGTTTATCGGTTTGAGAGCGAAAATGTATTCGATTCTAGAGAACAGTGGAGTTAGCAAAAAAGTAGGAAAAGGGATAGCGAAGGTTACCCTTAGGAAAAAAAATTCGACACTCTGACTACCACAAATCTTTATTTCTCAAACAGATTCAGAGTGAAGAGATGTTTTCGATACGCAGTATTGATCACAATCTCTTCACAATTATGCAACGTAAAGTCACTCTTTCGCCATTTGACGATAAACGTTACATTCTACGGGATGGTATCCACTCGTATGCGCATGGTCATTTCAAAATTTAAGATTTACCTCTTGAGTTCGCTTCTCGGTCATGTGTCCGTACTGTTCAATTGGTTTGAATAAATGGAAGATTTCAGATAATTCTATAGAGGAACATAAAAGATCGAGTCCCAACTGTGCTTTATTCAAGAAAACTTGTGATGAGGTTGATCAGTGATTTCTTTAATACATTTTGATTATTTATCTTGAGATTTGTAAAAAAATAAATGTGTCATTATGTTTATCTCTATGTTTTATTCTCCTCACCCGCTCCTATACTCATTTTAAATTTGCTATCACAGATGAATGAATAAAATATATACTTCTCGTTTTAATTGGTGGAATGGAGCAATTCGATTTTAATAGATGAACTAAAGTAATTGAGTTAATAGGTTGAGAGTCAAAGTTTGAAATTTAATCGAATATTAAAATATTGAATTAGTAAAAATTTCACAAAAATCAATTGTAATGGGTCAGGAGATTATTTTTTATTGGTCATAATCAATCGAATATCAAAATATTGGATTATTAAAATTATTTATCGGAAAATTAAATTTAATGGGTCAGGAGATTATTTCTTATCGGTCATAATCAATCGAATATCAAAATATTGGATTGTTAAATTATTTATCTGAAAATTAAATTAAATTTTTATCAGTGAAATTCAATCGAATATCAAAATATTGAATTGGTAAAATCTGATGAAATGTATAGACTTGTTTCGCATACGTCATAGGTCCATACTTCAGCTTATATTCAATAATAACACACGGAATCCTTACTGGCCCATTGGTCTAGTGGTTAAGATACCAGGCTCATAATGCGAACATCCCGCGTTCGAATCGCACGGGAAGAATATTTTGTATTAAAATAATTAATTAATTAATTATTTCGAGTTGAGAGAGAGAGAGAGAGAGAGAGAGAGAGAGAGAGAGAATTCACCGCTAGAGCGCGCGCTCGATTCAAATTCAAAATTGGATTCGGAAAAAAAAAGCGAGAAATTTAAAATTAATTGATTCGAGCATTCGCTGATAGAGCGCACCAACATCGAGTTCGAGCATTTGCCGCTAGAGCGCGCGCTCGATTCAATTGAAAATTCAAAATGGGACTCGATAAAAAAAAGAGGGAAATTTGAAATTAAAAATGGCGTGGGAATTCAAAATGGCGTCATGTCGTCCATATTGGATGCCACCATCTTGGATGATGTCCACCATCTTGGAAGAGAGCCGCCATCTTGGATGACGCCATCTTTGATGACGTCACAAGTCAATGACCCCGGCCGCCATTGGATGACGTCAGAGGTCATTGACTTTGGCGGCCATATTGCACCTGCGCCAGAACTCTCATTTTCTCCCTACTCACTCCGATTATTGGTTGAGCGACATCAGCGATGACGAAACGCCACTCAAAAACTCGGCGTAAACCTAGATCTAATGACAAGTTAATTGGTCCATACGTATGAATGGGAGACTCATTTGCAGCAAAAAGTACATAAGTAGTCTTACTGGGGCGGCTTGTACTTTGTTTCGAGGATAAATACATAAGTCTGAACCGGTGTCGATGAGGAATCTCGTCTTTGTTTGATGGTCCGTTACGAACAGGCGATTTGCTGTCGGGCCGTAGTCAGCCGCCATTACTGACCGCCCCGGTCTTTTCCCGGTTGGTACCTGCAGGGAGCCACACAACGACGGGTAAGATCACCGAATTTGGCATGGTACCAACATAATTCATTCACCACGTTCTCCGTCTTCATCAGAGATTTTTTTCCATTTGAATGTGATCGCTGCCCGTCTCCGCGTGTGCGATTGGCGCTGAGCACCGCGACGCTTGCGGTCAATGAAGCAAGCTGTTGTGTGAGGTCACTCACCCGGGCGTCGGTCTCGACAGTGGCGACTCGTGGACCTAGTGAGTTATCGTGTATCTTGTCAGCTGTTTCTGCAAGGGCACCGAGTTCGACGAATGGTGACGCGGCCAAGATATCCTGCATCCTTAACGGTAGGCGGCCTATCCACAATGTGCGGAGCAGCTCGTCGGGTATCCATGGTTCGCCAAGTCCTCGAAGGTAACGTAAAAACTGCGACGGTGTACGGTCTCCCAGGTCCTCTCGTTCGAGCAATTGTCTCATGCGTGAGCGTTGCGTTATAGATAGACGTGTAATGAGTGCCTTTTTTATTGCGGCATATTTGTCCGAAACAGGTGGAGTAAGAATTATGTCCTCCACCTCTGACGCGTATTTATTATCTAGCTGGGCTGGTACATGGTAAAACTTAGTCGAGTCCCAAGGTTAATATAGTATATTAACCTTGGTCGAGTCCTGTGTTATCCCGGCTATAGTGAATTGAGCCTCTAACTGTGCAAACCATAACGCCGGTTTCTCAGACCAAAAGGGTGGAGCACGTATGCTCACTCGGTCGACACCATTTAGTATCATCGTTGGACATGACTGATGATGAAGACACAAGTTACGTTTGATGTTTAAATAGTTGAAATGTCACTGTATGACTTGATTAGCTTGCTACCTCACTTACCTCCACACGAGAAAGGAACATCAAATAAACTGAGAATACGCAGTTTTCGCTGAATTTGAATGTTAATAAATGTGATCGTAAGATGATCACGTCGGGGTCACCACTGTGGGAGTTAGTAACGAGGCAGTGGAAGAACAGAGTGAATACAAGTAAAGTGGATGTATTTTATATACTTCTGTGAAATGTTAAAACATCCTTCTCTCAATCTAAGAGAGAAAGAACTAAACTACAAACTGGTTGACAAGGCAACATACAACAATTCCTTTATAAATGAACAAAACCCAGTATGCAGTGATTCAATATCACTGCATACTGGAAGTGTTGCAGTCCCCTACAAGTCTAATAAGCCTAAAGGATAAGAGAATAAGCATAAACCACCTGATGATGTTTTTGTGTTCAGAATGTAAGATCAATTGAGTCGATCGGAACCTATCGTAACATCATTTTCTAGTAGACTCAAACGAGTAAGCATTTGTTACGTACTTGATAATTTTAACATGCTCATGAATGAGTAGGCCTACGGTGCCTATTATTCTTTTAGCGAAATTATTTTAAATATTCTGTTGATACAAATATTTCAGGAATTCCCGTACTTTTTCCGAATAGGCTTATGCTAATGTAAATAAAGCTAGGAATATTCTGTCGAGAATGTTCTTGTTAACTCACACAGCAAGATAACCTTGGTAAACCATTTATCCGCAGTACAGTCACAGCAAAATACTATATCTCCAGATGCAACGCGATATTCTCTAATTACGTTCACAATAAATGCGATCTGCTCAATGAACATCGAGTAATAACAAGATTTAATTTGTTGCCAGGCAAATTAACAATGTTGCAAGTTTGTGGTATTTTATATTGTTCCTATATTGACACAATTGTTCTTCTACCTTGTGTGCAATATCAATTCTGGATCTAATAATTTGTTGCAAGAATGATGATTTGCCATAAAATTACATTGGAAAATAGAAGAATTATTCATCGGAACCCATTACGGTGGGACCTCTTGGTACGTTTTTTTCAGGGGCCCGGACTGAAAAATGTGTTGGTTTAAGAAACTTATTAAAGGAACATGCAACATGAGGAGCATATATGGGTGGGATCAAAAAATAAAAAATAGATGTGATGAATGTCCAGGACCCTTATTCACTAACTTTTTAAAAAGTGAGATGAGACCGTCTCACTGTGAGATGAGATGAAATCTGATATTGCGATTTATCAACTTTTTTCTCACGTGAAATGTCAGTTTCATCTCATGTCAGTGTGAGTTCGTCTCACTGCCGACCGAACTCCTGAGATCGACGTGAGACGGGTCATTGCTAATGAATATGATGGGCGGTGAATTTCAAACGTAATAAGCGAGTGTTGTGATGTAAAGAGGCTCTAGCTAGCGTGTTCTGTGTGTTTCATATTAATCACAAATAAACAAATACATATATATATTTCTTATAATATTACATCATTCATATTTATAAATAGTGAATAGATTGATATTGAGTGAATACATTTTTGTGTCACTGCTTCGATAAATTCAAGTTTAAGGTAAGAAAACTTTTCACTAACCAACACATTTTTCAATAGATTGTGTGTCCCAATTAGGCCTACCAATAATTACCAACCTATAATATAATTAATACTTATGACTGACTTGACTAAGACCAACATAGATAGTCGAGGCCTATGCTGGACCCCTATTCACTAACTTTTGAAACAGTGAGATGAGACCGTCTCATCTCACTGTGAGACGGAACTCATCTCACGTGAGATGACAATTCGATCACATCGCGATTCACTAACGCCAAGTGAGATCAGCAAACACCGGAAACGTGTTGTTGTCAAGGGAAAACGGGTATTTGGTAAAATTTAACAAATCGGAGCGTCAAATTCACTTTTACAAGGCTGTGAACGACTCCGGCGGTGAGAAATTAGAGGTTATAAACATGTTTTTTGAGAGACAGAACTTTTTAGGAAACAGTTATGACAAACATGATCCTACCCAAAGCCGCATAATTTCAAGACCTAGGCTCACTACACATCAGTGACAACGTTGAATGACTATTTCTGTAAGTCTTGTATAATTCAATGTAGGCCTACGTTGGTTTTATAATCTATTTCGACTTGTTTAGTGCCTGAATCCAATCCTTCATATTATGTATTTATATTCTATCACTTCATTTTATGTAGGATTGGATAAAGGATAGTTTACCACAAAATAAGTTGAAACGCATTTTAGAACTAAAGTAGGTTTATTGCGTTATTCAAAACTTATAGAGAATTAGGGGTTCATGTTGTCACCATCCCATACTCTGTCTACTATGATCTCTTATGATTGTAATGCATAATAATATAAGTTCAAAACTTTTCACCAAAGGCCGCAGAATTCCAAGATTTAAATCATTATACGCTCAAGACTTCGGGCCCTAATTTGAATAACCCCACATCACAATACTAGACCAAGTCTACAGGATAACTTATAAATCAAGTTATTGCAATCGAGGATGATGCATCGGAATGACTTATAGTTGTATAGCCATTGAGTTCATATACCTATATAAACCTAGGCCTAGGGGTTTTGATAGATTATTTGATTGGCATTACAGCATATATCAATGTTGGCTCTAGTCAAGTCGATCATCAGTATCAATCATACCATAGTTCGGTAATTATTGGACATTTATCAGAAGAAACTTGATTATAAATTGAGTGAAGAGTCGACTTGGGCCTACACTGAACCTGAATTTCTCAAAGCAATGGTACAAAAATCTGTTCATATATATCATTCATTATATTTCAAGATTCAGAGTTCAAGATGGCGGCAATGGCAGGTTGAGAGACAAGTGAGTGCTGAGTTTAAATCCTTAAAATGGCAGAATAACAACGAATTCAATTATCACAATTCAATCATCATCTTCGCCATATCTATACTGATCATACCCAGGAATAAATAATCTATCAACTGTAAGTGCAAGCTCTAGTTTAACAACAATATCTACTGGCCTAGGCCTACACGATGGGAAAACGGAAACCTACCGCTGACTCCCCCCTGAACATGGACCAAACCAACCTGAATGAAACGGAACGCCCAGTACAGCTAGACATGGAAGGCTTTCAACTGAAAATCGACTCCATCGAAACAAAAATCAACAAATCTCTCCAGGAATTCCGATTGATTATAGATGAGAAAAAAACAACCGATCCCCTAACTGACCTCGACCTCGAGAACAAATTTCTTGCCATGGAAAAGTATGTTACATCCAACTTACATAACCTAAAACAAGAGATGGCGTCCATTTCTAGCAAGATGGAAAGTCAACAAAAAACTATTGACGAACAACATATAAAAATTGATCCCTAAGTTTCAGTCTGGTTTTAGAGATAAACATAGTACGTCAACTGCCCTAACAAATATTACTGATGACATTTTCAGAGCTAGTGATAAAGGCTTGGTAACTACGATGGTCCTCTTAGATTACTCCAAGCATTTGACACAATAGACCATAACTTACTTCTAGCAAAACTCTCGTACTATGGATTCAATGACATAGGAATTTCACTCTTTAGAAATTATTTGATAGGTAGGAAACAAAGGGTAAATATAGGTAAAGATATGTCTCAAGATGGAACGATAAAAGCAGGTGTCCCTCAAGGGTCCATATTGGGTCCGTTATTATATAATATTTATACGTCCGATCTCTCTCACCCTGTACAGCACTGTGAAATTCACTGTTATGCTGATGATACGCAACTATATTTCTCATATAAAACTGAAAACGTACAAGAAGCAACATTGAAAATTAATGAGGATTTAAAAGCCCTTCAAATATCTTCAACTAAACACGCATTAAAATTGAACCCCGAAAAATCGATGGCCATACATCTTAGCACAACTAACAGCGTCAAGTTTATGAAAATTAATAACATAGAAATTGTATTAGATGGAAAACCGTTGAAGGTCGTAGATGTAGCCAGAAACCTAGGTTTATATATTGATAGTGACCTCAGATTCAAGAAACAAGTTTCAACTTTAATCCAATCATGCTACAGCAAGCTCAAACATCTTTACTTCTCTAGACACATATTGTCAAAACAACTTAAATTTCAACTTGTCGACTCTCTTATATTGTCTAAATTCGATTATTGTGACGTAATATATGGTCCATGTTTAGATAGTCATAGCATTGCAAGAATTCAAACTGCCCAAAATGCGTGTCTTAGATTTATTCTTGACATTAGGAGATATAACCCTCTAACACAGAGGAACAATTGTATAACAAAGTACTATGAAAAGTGTGAATGGTTAAATATGAGTGCAAGGCGAACTCTTCATCTAGGGATATTTATCAAAACCATAATGTCATCAGGTCAACCCGAGTATCTAAGGCACAAATTTATTCAAAGAGAGGAATCACACCCCATCAATACACGAAATAAAAGCAAGCTTTCAATAGTCTCTCACTCCACCACTATGTTTAAGCGATCCTCCACATATAATGCTACACAACTGTATAATAATCTGTCTGAACCATTCATTGAATGTAGCCCAAATTCTTTCAAAATCAACTTCAAAAAACACCTGCTAGAATCTATTTGAATGTAATACCTAATCAGCCTTATGTATCATTATGTACCTGAACAGAATACTTATGTATTTAAGACTGAGATTATATAATTATTCCTTCCATAATGTTCTCAGGTATTATTAGAAATACATTGTTAATTCAGGTTAAAATTAGGTTAATAATGATTATTAGACAATCCATTCACCAGGACTAACCTAGAACTGGAGTGTTGCCTTTTAAATGATTATCAAGCATACATATTCTTGTTATTTTTCATTTTTTACTATAATAATGTTTCATATCATTCCACAGGTAACTTCACTACATTTCACTACATTTTCAACTAACAATCTATAATTTTGTTATTAAATTCTATAGATATAACTGTCATCAAGTGAGCACCACTTGAAACTATTGCAATATATTCTAGTTATTTGTTATTAGTATGTCCTCAAGTTTATTTGCAATTTTCTATGTGATATGCTATATTCTAGTTTTTTAGTTCATTGTTTAGTATATAGTTATTAGATATTAAAGTATTTTACATATTATGTCTATGTATCTGTCTATGTAAAAGCGGTTAAGTGTAAGAGAAGCCATTGGCTTAACTTCGCCGTATTAATAAAGACCTTTTATTATTATTATTATTATTATTATTATTATTATTATTATTATTTATGTAATATTTGATACTATAAATGATGTCATATGATATCATATATGTGTATCAAATATATTTATACATTCATTAATATATAACATACTCGGTAGGCCTACACCCTATAGACTCTCTAGTACACATCAATCGCTCATTACATTTCCAATTTACCGCCAATACTCATTAGCTATGACCCGTCTCGCTCGATCTCACGAGTTCGGTCGGCAGTGAGACGAACTCACACTGACATGGGATGAAGCTGACATTTCACGTGAGAAAAAAGTTGATGAATCGCGATATTAGATTTCATCTCATCTCACAGTGAGATGAGACGGTCTCATCTCACTGTTTGAGAAGTTAGTGAATAGGGGTCCTGGTAATGCCAATCAAGATGCCTATCCAAACTCCTAGGCCTAGACTATATAGGCTACCACTATAAACTCAGTGGCCATACCACAGTCTTATCCATTTTGATGTCTCAACCTAGATCACAATAACTTGGTCATACTCTGGACCTAATCTATAACTAGGTGAAAAATTAATTGCAATGCCTATGATTCTTTTTCATATGCTCAAGCTGTGTGCCAATGAAATTTCAATTCCATCCTTACAATTTGTCAAGTGAATTAAAATTGAATGATTTTAGAAAATGTATGCATGGCGATACCTAAACATGCTCGAGGAAGCTCGCTTCGAACATAATATTCTACGCCAACGAAAGAGGCAGATTCGCTCTACAACCAAACCATTCAATGGTATGACGGTCACAGATTTTGTGAAATTATATCGACTCCCACAAAGAATAGTTCGTACCCTTATTGACGATATACGAGACGATTTGCCGATACCAGTACGAAGTACTGCGATAAGCGTGGAGAGCGAGGTGGGCAATGATGTCTTAGCTTATAGCAGGGCTTCCCAACTGGCGGCCCGCGGGCCATCTCCGTCCCGCGGAACCTCTTCAAATGGCCCACAGTATGATCTCATGAAATCACTGCAATTTATGATGGCATTATGTGTAGTCAAAATATTGAGAATATATTAGACAAGGATTGAACTGATGTCACAAGCCGAACGGCAGGGGTGGCGTTTGAACTGGTATAAGGCGTATAGTTGACAATTTCCGACAAAATATTAGTATTCCGTTCTGCCGTTTGGCTTGTGACTACAAGCGCACCCGTTTAACATCCTCATGAGCTTCCCCGCTCGCGCGACTTCAGTTATATAGACGTAAATGGAGGCATAATGACGAGAAGTGCAATTTAAATACTTTAATTTTGATTTAGAAAAAATGTTGAGTGGTAAAAAGTTTGAATATGTGTGTATGGAAAATAGACCCTATGTTTTTTGCAAACTGGCATACCATATAGAAAACAAGTGAGAAATGAATAAAATCATTGGACAATCGAACCTGTGGCCCACCTCAACTTTTATCATGAAAAAATGGCCCTACGACATATCTAGTTGGAAAGCCCTGGCTTATAGAATAAGACTTGCCAATGTGCCAAATTATAGTCTCCGAAATATATGTATCACACGTCATTAATTCTTATATCGTTATTAAGTTAGGCCGATGCAAAAATATATTACTTTAATTACAGTCAGTGGAACAGAAAAATGATTTGAAGAAAATTATGTTGAAATATCTTCAATTAATAAATGTAAACTACTTATTTCTCAATATTGCTCATGCTAGTAACTCTTCCTCTAATGGAATTGAGTCAATTTTTATAGGTTCTAGCAGCACTTGGCTTTTTTGCAACCGGTTCTTACCAGCGAGCTGTCGGGCAGGATATGTGTCACGCTCCGAGCCAAAGTGCTGCCAGTCGTAGTGTAGATGAAGTCAGCAGAGCCATCAACCACAGACTTACATCGCTGGATACAATTTCCGATGGCTCAAGCAGACCGTAACATTGTGAAAGAGAGGTAGGTTACGTACAATGTAATACCGTGTGATGATAATGCATGTTGATATCCACTATAAATAATAACTGATTTGAATTCATGAAATACTGTTCAAATGTAGATTCTTCGAGGCAACTGGCATTCCTCGTACAATAGGTGCTGTGGATTGCACACACATTGCAATTGTTAGACCAGCGATACACGAGGAGCATTACATACACAGAACAAGTTACCACTCCATGAATGTCCAAGCCGTAAGTTACTTGCTTTTTACACAATGTAACACACCAAAGGCATTTCAAAGCTTCGATTTCACATTACAATCATCGAAATTATTATTCAATTATATGATTTTACCATCATACCAACATTCGTTTCAATTGTACAGGTTTGCGATTATGATATGAGGTTCATGAACGTGAATGGCCGATATCCAGGCTCAACAGGGGATTACTCCCAAGTTAGAGTGGAACTAGCACGTCGATACGAAGCCGGTGAGCGTGGCACATCACAAGTGTAGACGACTCGCCCTGCAGACACATGAATGTAGACGACTCGCCCTGCAGACACACAAGTGTAGAGGACCCGCCCTGCATACAAATAAGAGTAGACGACTAGCCCTGCAGACACATAAGAGTAGACGACTAGCCCTGCAGACACATAAGAGTAGACGACTAGCCCTGCAGACACATAAGAGTAGACGACTAGCCCTGCAGACACATAAGAGTAGACGACTAGCCCTGCAGACACATAAGAGTAGACGACTAGCCCTGCAGACACATAAGAGTAGACGACTAGCCCTGCATACAAATAAGAGTAGACGACTAGCCCTGCAGACACATAAGAGTAGACGACTAGCCCTGCAGACACATAAGAGTAGACGACTAGCCCTGCAGACACATAAGAGTAGACGACTAGCCCTGCAGACACATAAGTGTAGACGACTCGCCCTGCAGACACATAAGAGTAGACGACTAGCCCTGCAGACACATAAGAGTAGACGACTAGCCCTGCAGACACATAAGAGTAGACGACCCGCCCTGCATACAAATAAGAGTAGACGACTAGCCCTGCAGACACATAAGAGTAGACGACTAGCCCTGCAGACACATAAGTGTAGACGACTCGCCCTGCAGACACATAAGAGTAGACGACTAGCCCTGCATACAAATAAGAGTAGACGACTAGCCCTGCATACAAATAAGAGTAGACGACTAGCCCTGCAGACACATAAGAGTAGACGACTAGCCCTGCAGACACATAAGTGTAGACGACTCGCCCTGCAGACACATAAGAGTAGACGACTAGCCCTGCATACAAATAAGAGTAGACGACTAGCCCTGCAGACACATAAGAGTAGACGACTAGCCCTGCAGACACATAAGTGTAGACGACTCGCCCTGCAGACACATAAGAGTAGACGACTAGCCCTGCAGACACATAAGAGTAGACGACTAGCCCTGCAGACACATAAGTGTAGACGACTCGCCCTGCAGACACATAAGTGTAGACGACTAGCCCTGCATACAAATAAGAGTAGACGACTAGCCCTGCAGACAAATAAGAGTAGACGACTAGCCCTGCAGACACATAAGTGTAGACGACTCGCCCTGCAGACACATAAGAGTAGACGACTAGCCCTGCAGACACATAAGAGTAGACGACTAGCCCTGCAGACACATAAGTGTAGACGACTCGCCCTGCAGACACATAAGAGTAGACGACTAGCCCTGCAGACACATAAGAGTAGACGACTAGCCCTGCAGACACATAAGTGTAGACGACTAGCCCTGCAGACACATAAGTGTAGAGGACCCGCCCTGCATACAAATAAGAGTAGACGACTAGCCCTGCGGACACATAAGAGTAGACGACTAGCCCTGCAGACACATAAGTGTAGACGCCCCGCCCTGCATACAAATAAGAGTAGACGACTAGCCCTGCAGACACACAAGTGTAGACGCCTCGCCCTGCAGACACATAAGTGTAGAGGACCCGCCCTGCATACAAATAAGAGTAGACGACTAGCCCTGCAGACACACAAGTGTAGACGCCTCGCCCTGCAGACACATAAGTGTAGAGGACCCGCCCTGCATACAAATAAGAGTAGACGACTAGCCCTGCAGACACATAAGAGTAGACGACTAGCCCTGCAGACACATAAGTGTAGACGACCCGCCCTGCAGACACATAAGTGTAGACGACTCGCCCTGCATACAAATAAGAGTAGACGACTAGCCCTGCAGACACATAAGAGTAGACGACTAGCCCTGCAGACACATAAGTGTAGACGACTCGCCCTGCAGACACATGAATGTAGACGACTAGCCCTGCAGACACATAAGTGTAGACGACCCGCCCTGCATACAAATAAGAGTAGACGACTAGCCCTGCAGACACATAAGAGTAGACGACTAGCCCTGCAGACACATAAGTGTAGACGCCCCGCCCTGCATACAAATAAGAGTAGACGACTAGCCCTGCATACAAATAAGAGTAGACGACTAGCCCTGCAGACACATAAGTGTAGACGCCCCGCCCTGCATACAAATAAGAGTAGACGACTCGCCCTGCAGACACACAAGTGTAGACGACCCGCCCTGCATACAAATAAGAGTAGACGACTAGCCCTGCAGACACATAAGTGTAGACGACCCGCCCTGCATATCAATAAGAGTAGACGACTAGCCCTGCAGACACATGAATGTAGACGACCCGCCCTGCAGACACACAAGTGTAGACGACCCGCCCTGCATACAAATAAGAGTAGACGACTAGCCCTGCAGACACATAAGAGTAGACGACTAGCCCTGCAGACACATAAGAGTAGACGACTAGCCCTGCAGACACATAAGTGTAGACGACCCGCCCTGCAGACACATAAGTGTAGACGACTCGCCCTGCAGACACACAAGTGTAGACGACCCGCCCTGCATACTAATAAGAGTAGACGACTAGCCCTGCAGACACATAAGAGTAGACGACTCGCCCTGCAGACACATGAATGTAGACGACTCGCCCTGCAGACACACAAGTGTAGACGACCCGCCCTGCATACTAATAAGAGTAGACGACTAGCCCTGCAGACACATAAGTGTAGACGACCCGCCCTGCATACAAATAAGAGTAGACGACTAGCCCTGCAGACACACAAGTGTAGACGACCCGCCCTGCATACAAATAAGAGTAGACGACTAGCCCTGCAGACACATAAGTGTGGACGACCCGCCCTGCATACAAATAAGAGTAGACGACTCGCCCTGCAGACACACAAGTGTAGACGACCCGCCCTGCATACGAATAAGAGTAGACGACTAGCCCTGCAGACACATAAGTGTAGACGACCCGCCCTGCATACAAATAAGAGTAGACGACTAGCCCTGCAGACACATAAGTGTAGACGACCCGCCCTGCATACAAATAAGAGTAGACGACTAGCCCTGCAGACACACAAGTGTAGACGACCCGCCCTGCATACAAATAAGAGTAGACGACTCGCCCTGCAGACACACAAGTGTAGACGACCCGCCCTGCATACAAATAAGAGTAGACGACTAGCCCTGCAGACACATAAGTGTAGACGACCCGCCCTGCATATCAATAAGAGTAGACGACTCGCCCTGCAGACACATGAATGTAGACGACCCGCCCTGCATATCAATAAGAGTAGACGACTCGCCCTGCAGACAAACAAGTGTAGACGACCCGCCCTGCATACAAATAAGAGTAGACGACTAGCCCTGCAGACACATGAATGTAGACGACCCGCCCTGCATATCAATAAGAGTAGACGACTAGCCCTGCAGACACATGAATGTAGACGACCCGCCCTGCAGACACATAAGTGTAGACGCCCCGCCCTGCATACAAATAAGAGTAGACGACTCGCCCGGCAGACACACAAGTGTAGACGACCCGCCCTGCATACAAATAAGAGTAGACGACTAGCCCTGCAGACACATGAATGTAGACGACCCGCCCTGCATATCAATAAGAGTAGACGACTAGCCCTGCAGACACATGAATGTAGACGACCCGCCCTGCAGACACACAAGTGTAGACGACTAGCCCTGCAGACACATGAATGTAGACGACCCGCCCTGCAGACACATAAGTGTAGACGACCCGCCCTGCATACAAATAAGAGTAGACGACTAGCCCTGCAGACACATGAATGTAGACGACCCGCCCTGCATATCAATAAGAGTAGACGACTAGCCCTGCAGACACATGAATGTAGACGACCCGCCCTGCAGACACATAAGTGTAGACGACCCGCCCTGCATACAAATAAGAGTAGACGACTCGCCCTGCAGACACACAAGTGTAGACGACTAGCCCTGCAGACACATGAATGTAGACGACCCGCCCTGCAGACACATAAGTGTAGACGACCCGCCCTGCATACAAATAAGAGTAGACGACTAGCCCTGCAGACACATGAATGTAGACGACTAGCCCTGCAGACACATAAGTGTAGACGACCCGCCCTGCATATCAATAAGAGTAGACGACTCGCCCTGCAGACACACAAGTGTAGACGACCCGCCCTGCATATCAATAAGAGTAGACGACTCGCCCTGCAGACACACAAGTGTAGACGACTCGCCCTGCATATCAATAAGAGTAGACGACTAGCCCTGCAGACACACAAGTGTAGACGACCCGCCCTGCATATCAATAAGAGTAGACGACTCGCCCTGCAGACACACAAGTGTAGACGACCCGCCCTGCATATCAATAAGAGTAGACGACTAGCCCTGCAGACACACAAGTGTAGACGACCCGCCCTGCATATCAATAAGAGTAGACGACTCGCCCTGCAGACACATAAGTGTAGACGACCCGCCCTGCATATCAATAAGAGTAGACGACTCGCCCTGCAGACACATGAATGTAGACGACCCGCCCTGCAGACACATAAGTGTAGACGCCCCGCCCTGCATACAAATAAGAGTAGACGACTCGCCCTGCAGACACATGAATGTAGACGACCCGCCCTGCATATCAATAAGAGTAGACGACTCGCCCTGCAGACACATGAATGTAGACGCCCCGCCCTGCATACAAATAAGAGTAGACGACTCGCCCTGCAGACACATGAATGTAGACGACCCGCCCTGCATATCAATAAGAGTAGACGACTCGCCCTGCAGACACATAAGAGTAGACGACTAGCCCTGCATACAAATAAGAGTAGACGACTAGCCCTGCATACAAATAAGAGTAGACGACTAGCCCTGCAGACACATAAGAGTAGACGACTAGCCCTGCAGACACATAAGAGTAGACGACTAGCCCTGCAGACACATAAGAGTAGACGACTAGCCCTGCAGACACATAAGTGTAGACGACTCGCCCTGCAGACACATAAGTGTAGACGACTAGCCCTGCATACAAATAAGAGTAGACGACTAGCCCTGCAGACACATAAGAGTAGACGACTAGCCCTGCAGACACATAAGTGTAGACGACTCGCCCTGCAGACACATAAGAGTAGACGACTAGCCCTGCAGACACATAAGAGTAGACGACTAGCCCTGCAGACACATAAGTGTAGACGACTCGCCCTGCAGACACATAAGAGTAGACGACTAGCCCTGCAGACACATAAGAGTAGACGACTAGCCCTGCAGACACATAAGTGTAGACGACTAGCCCTGCAGACACATAAGTGTAGAGGACCCGCCCTGCATACAAATAAGAGTAGACGACTAGCCCTGCGGACACATAAGAGTAGACGACTAGCCCTGCAGACACATAAGTGTAGACGCCCCGCCCTGCATACAAATAAGAGTAGACGACTAGCCCTGCAGACACACAAGTGTAGACGCCTCGCCCTGCAGACACATAAGTGTAGAGGACCCGCCCTGCATACAAATAAGAGTAGACGACTAGCCCTGCAGACACACAAGTGTAGACGCCTCGCCCTGCAGACACATAAGTGTAGAGGACCCGCCCTGCATACAAATAAGAGTAGACGACTAGCCCTGCAGACACATAAGAGTAGACGACTAGCCCTGCAGACACATAAGTGTAGACGACCCGCCCTGCAGACACATAAGTGTAGACGACTCGCCCTGCATACAAATAAGAGTAGACGACTAGCCCTGCAGACACATAAGAGTAGACGACTAGCCCTGCAGACACATAAGTGTAGACGACTCGCCCTGCAGACACATGAATGTAGACGACTAGCCCTGCAGACACATAAGTGTAGACGACCCGCCCTGCATACAAATAAGAGTAGACGACTAGCCCTGCAGACACATAAGAGTAGACGACTAGCCCTGCAGACACATAAGTGTAGACGCCCCGCCCTGCATACAAATAAGAGTAGACGACTAGCCCTGCATACAAATAAGAGTAGACGACTAGCCCTGCAGACACATAAGTGTAGACGCCCCGCCCTGCATACAAATAAGAGTAGACGACTCGCCCTGCAGACACACAAGTGTAGACGACCCGCCCTGCATACAAATAAGAGTAGACGACTAGCCCTGCAGACACATAAGTGTAGACGACCCGCCCTGCATATCAATAAGAGTAGACGACTAGCCCTGCAGACACATGAATGTAGACGACCCGCCCTGCAGACACACAAGTGTAGACGACCCGCCCTGCATACAAATAAGAGTAGACGACTAGCCCTGCAGACACATAAGAGTAGACGACTAGCCCTGCAGACACATAAGAGTAGACGACTAGCCCTGCAGACACATAAGTGTAGACGACCCGCCCTGCAGACACATAAGTGTAGACGACTCGCCCTGCAGACACACAAGTGTAGACGACCCGCCCTGCATACTAATAAGAGTAGACGACTAGCCCTGCAGACACATAAGAGTAGACGACTCGCCCTGCAGACACATGAATGTAGACGACTCGCCCTGCAGACACACAAGTGTAGACGACCCGCCCTGCATACTAATAAGAGTAGACGACTAGCCCTGCAGACACATAAGTGTAGACGACCCGCCCTGCATACAAATAAGAGTAGACGACTAGCCCTGCAGACACACAAGTGTAGACGACCCGCCCTGCATACAAATAAGAGTAGACGACTAGCCCTGCAGACACATAAGTGTGGACGACCCGCCCTGCATACAAATAAGAGTAGACGACTCGCCCTGCAGACACACAAGTGTAGACGACCCGCCCTGCATACGAATAAGAGTAGACGACTAGCCCTGCAGACACATAAGTGTAGACGACCCGCCCTGCATACAAATAAGAGTAGACGACTAGCCCTGCAGACACATAAGTGTAGACGACCCGCCCTGCATACAAATAAGAGTAGACGACTAGCCCTGCAGACACACAAGTGTAGACGACCCGCCCTGCATACAAATAAGAGTAGACGACTCGCCCTGCAGACACACAAGTGTAGACGACCCGCCCTGCATACAAATAAGAGTAGACGACTAGCCCTGCAGACACATAAGTGTAGACGACCCGCCCTGCATATCAATAAGAGTAGACGACTCGCCCTGCAGACACATGAATGTAGACGACCCGCCCTGCATATCAATAAGAGTAGACGACTCGCCCTGCAGACAAACAAGTGTAGACGACCCGCCCTGCATACAAATAAGAGTAGACGACTAGCCCTGCAGACACATGAATGTAGACGACCCGCCCTGCATATCAATAAGAGTAGACGACTAGCCCTGCAGACACATGAATGTAGACGACCCGCCCTGCAGACACATAAGTGTAGACGCCCCGCCCTGCATACAAATAAGAGTAGACGACTCGCCCTGCAGACACACAAGTGTAGACGACCCGCCCTGCATACAAATAAGAGTAGACGACTAGCCCTGCAGACACATGAATGTAGACGACCCGCCCTGCATATCAATAAGAGTAGACGACTAGCCCTGCAGACACATGAATGTAGACGACCCGCCCTGCAGACACACAAGTGTAGACGACTAGCCCTGCAGACACATGAATGTAGACGACCCGCCCTGCAGACACATAAGTGTAGACGACCCGCCCTGCATACAAATAAGAGTAGACGACTAGCCCTGCAGACACATGAATGTAGACGACCCGCCCTGCATATCAATAAGAGTAGACGACTAGCCCTGCAGACACATGAATGTAGACGACCCGCCCTGCAGACACATAAGTGTAGACGACCCGCCCTGCATACAAATAAGAGTAGACGACTCGCCCTGCAGACACACAAGTGTAGACGACTAGCCCTGCAGACACATGAATGTAGACGACCCGCCCTGCAGACACATAAGTGTAGACGACCCGCCCTGCATACAAATAAGAGTAGACGACTAGCCCTGCAGACACATGAATGTAGACGACTAGCCCTGCAGGCACATAAGTGTAGACGACCCGCCCTGCATATCAATAAGAGTAGACGACTCGCCCTGCAGACACACAAGTGTAGACGACCCGCCCTGCATATCAATAAGAGTAGACGACTCGCCCTGCAGACACACAAGTGTAGACGACTCGCCCTGCATATCAATAAGAGTAGACGACTAGCCCTGCAGACACACAAGTGTAGACGACCCGCCCTGCATATCAATAAGAGTAGACGACTCGCCCTGCAGACACACAAGTGTAGACGACCCGCCCTGCATATCAATAAGAGTAGACGACTAGCCCTGCAGACACACAAGTGTAGACGACCCGCCCTGCATATCAATAAGAGTAGACGACTCGCCCTGCAGACACATAAGTGTAGACGACCCGCCCTGCATATCAATAAGAGTAGACGACTCGCCCTGCAGACACATGAATGTAGACGACCCGCCCTGCAGACACATAAGTGTAGACGCCCCGCCCTGCATACAAATAAGAGTAGACGACTCGCCCTGCAGACACATGAATGTAGACGACCCGCCCTGCATATCAATAAGAGTAGACGACTCGCCCTGCAGACACATGAATGTAGACGCCCCGCCCTGCATACAAATAAGAGTAGACGACTCGCCCTGCAGACACATGAATGTAGACGACCCGCCCTGCATATCAATAAGAGTAGACGACTCGCCCTGCAGACACATAAGAGTAGACGACTAGCCCTGCATACAAATAAGAGTAGACGACTAGCCCTGCATACAAATAAGAGTAGACGACTAGCCCTGCAGACACATAAGAGTAGACGACTAGCCCTGCAGACACATAAGTGTAGACGACTCGCCCTGCAGACACATAAGAGTAGACGACTAGCCCTGCATACAAATAAGAGTAGACGACTAGCCCTGCAGACACATAAGAGTAGACGACTAGCCCTGCAGACACATAAGTGTAGACGACTCGCCCTGCAGACACATAAGAGTAGACGACTAGCCCTGCAGACACATAAGAGTAGACGACTAGCCCTGCAGACACATAAGTGTAGACGACTCGCCCTGCAGACACATAAGTGTAGACGACTAGCCCTGCATACAAATAAGAGTAGACGACTAGCCCTGCAGACACATAAGAGTAGACGACTAGCCCTGCAGACACATAAGTGTAGACGACTCGCCCTGCAGACACATAAGAGTAGACGACTAGCCCTGCAGACACATAAGAGTAGACGACTAGCCCTGCAGACACATAAGTGTAGACGACTCGCCCTGCAGACACATAAGAGTAGACGACTAGCCCTGCAGACACATAAGAGTAGACGACTAGCCCTGCAGACACATAAGTGTAGACGACTAGCCCTGCAGACACATAAGTGTAGAGGACCCGCCCTGCATACAAATAAGAGTAGACGACTAGCCCTGCAGACACATAAGAGTAGACGACTAGCCCTGCAGACACATAAGTGTAGACGCCCCGCCCTGCATACAAATAAGAGTAGACGACTAGCCCTGCAGACACACAAGTGTAGACGCCTCGCCCTGCAGACACATAAGTGTAGAGGACCCGCCCTGCATACAAATAAGAGTAGACGACTAGCCCTGCAGACACACAAGTGTAGACGCCTCGCCCTGCAGACACATAAGTGTAGAGGACCCGCCCTGCATACAAATAAGAGTAGACGACTAGCCCTGCAGACACATAAGAGTAGACGACTAGCCCTGCAGACACATAAGTGTAGACGACCCGCCCTGCAGACACATAAGTGTAGACGACTCGCCCTGCATACAAATAAGAGTAGACGACTAGCCCTGCAGACACATAAGAGTAGACGACTAGCCCTGCCGACACATAAGTGTAGACGACTCGCCCTGCAGACACATGAATGTAGACGACTAGCCCTGCAGACACATAAGTGTAGACGACCCGCCCTGCATACAAATAAGAGTAGACGACTAGCCCTGCAGACACATAAGAGTAGACGACTAGCCCTGCAGACACATAAGTGTAGACGCCCCGCCCTGCATACAAATAAGAGTAGACGACTAGCCCTGCATACAAATAAGAGTAGACGACTAGCCCTGCAGACACATAAGTGTAGACGCCCCGCCCTGCATACAAATAAGAGTAGACGACTCGCCCTGCAGACACACAAGTGTAGACGACCCGCCCTGCATACAAATAAGAGTAGACGACTAGCCCTGCAGACACATAAGTGTAGACGACCCGCCCTGCATATCAATAAGAGTAGACGACTAGCCCTGCAGACACATGAATGTAGACGACCCGCCCTGCAGACACACAAGTGTAGACGACCCGCCCTGCATACAAATAAGAATAGACGACTAGCCCTGCAGACACATAAGAGTAGACGACTAGCCCTGCAGACACATAAGTGTAGACGACTCGCCCTGCAGACACATGAATGTAGACGACTAGCCCTGCAGACACATAAGTGTAGACGACCCGCCCTGCATACAAATAAGAGTAGACGACTAGCCCTGCAGACACATAAGAGTAGACGACTAGCCCTGCAGACACATAAGTGTAGACGCCCCGCCCTGCATACAAATAAGAGTAGACGACTAGCCCTGCATACAAATAAGAGTAGACGACTAGCCCTGCAGACACATAAGTGTAGACGACCCGCCCTGCATACAAATAAGAGTAGACGACTAGCCCTGCAGACACATAAGTGTAGACGACTCGCCCTGCAGACACATGAATGTAGACGACTCGCCCTGCAGACACACAAGTGTAGACGACCCGCCCTGCATACAAATAAGAGTAGACGACTAGCCCTGCAGACACATAAGTGTAGACGACTCGCCCTGCAGACAAATAAGAGTAGACGACTAGCCCTGCAGACACACAAGTGTAGACGACCCGCCCTGCATACAAATAAGAGTAGACGACTCGCCCTGCAGACACATAAGTGTGGACGACCCGCCCTGCATACAAATAAGAGTAGACGACTCGCCCTGCAGACACACAAGTGTAGACGACTAGCCCTGCAGACACACAAGTGTAGACGACCCGCCCTGCAGACAATTAAGTATAGACGACTAGCCCTGCAGACACATAAGTGTAGACGACCCGCCCTGCATACAAATAAGAGTAGACGACTAGCCCTGCAGACACACAAGTGTAGACGACCCGCCCTGCATACAAATAAGAGTAGACGACTAGCCCTGCAGACACATAAGTGTGGACGACCCGCCCTGCATACAAATAAGAGTAGACGACTCGCCCTGCAGACACACAAGTGTAGACGACCCGCCCTGCATACGAATAAGAGTAGACGACTAGCCCTGCACACACATAAGTGTAGACGACCCGCCCTGCATACAAATAAGAGTAGACGACTAGCCCTGCAGACACATAAGTGTAGACGACCCGCCCTGCATACAAATAAGAGTAGACGACTAGCCCTGCAGACACACAAGTGTAGACGACCCGCCCTGCATACAAATAAGAGTAGACGACTCGCCCTGCAGACACACAAGTGTAGACGACCCGCCCTGCATACAAATAAGAGTAGACGACTAGCCCTGCAGACACATAAGTGTAGACGACCCGCCCTGCATATCAATAAGAGTAGACGACTCGCCCTGCAGACACATGAATGTAGACGACCCGCCCTGCATATCAATAAGAGTGGACGACTCGCCCTGCAGACAAACAAGTGTAGACGACCCGCCCTGCATACAAATAAGAGTAGACGACTAGCCCTGCAGACACATGAATGTAGACGACCCGCCCTGCATATCAATAAGAGTAGACGACTAGCCCTGCAGACACACAAGTGTAGACGACCCGCCCTGCATATCAATAAGAGTAGACGACTAGCCCTGCAGACACATGAATGTAGACGACCCGCCCTGCAGACACATAAGTGTAGACGCCCCGCCCTGCATACAAATAAGAGTAGACGACTCGCCCTGCAGACACACAAGTGTAGACGACCCGCCCTGCATACAAATAAGAGTAGACGACTAGCCCTGCAGACACATGAATGTAGACGACCCGCCCTGCAGACACATAAGTGTAGACGACCCGCCCTGCATATCAATAAGAGTAGACGACTAGCCCTGCAGACACATGAATGTAGACGACCCGCCCTGCAGACACACAAGTGTAGACGACTAGCCCTGCAGACACATGAATGTAGACGACCCGCCCTGCAGACACATAAGTGTAGACGACCCGCCCTGCATACAAATAAGAGTAGACGACTAGCCCTGCAGACACATGAATGTAGACGACCCGCCCTGCATATCAATAAGAGTAGACGACTAGCCCTGCAGACACATGAATGTAGACGACCCGCCCTGCAGACACATAAGTGTAGACGACCCGCCCTGCATACAAATAAGAGTAGACGACTCGCCCTGCAGACACACAAGTGTAGACGACTAGCCCTGCAGACACATGAATGTAGACGACCCGCCCTGCAGACACATAAGTGTAGACGACCCGCCCTGCATACAAATAAGAGTAGACGACTAGCCCTGCAGACACATGAATGTAGACGACTAGCCCTGCAGACACATAAGTGTAGACGACCCGCCCTGCATATCAATAAGAGTAGACGACTCGCCCTGCAGACACACAAGTGTAGACGACCCGCCCTGCATATCAATAAGAGTAGACGACTCGCCCTGCAGACACACAAGTGTAGACGACTCGCCCTGCATATCAATAAGAGTAGACGACTAGCCCTGCAGACACACAAGTGTAGACGACCCGCCCTGCATATCAATAAGAGTAGACGACTCGCCCTGCAGACACACAAGTGTAGACGACCCGCCCTGCATATCAATAAGAGTAGACGACTAGCCCTGCAGACACACAAGTGTAGACGGCCCGCCCTGCATATCAATAAGAGTAGACGACTCGCCCTGCAGACACATAAGTGTAGACGACCCGCCCTGCATATCAATAAGAGTAGACGACTCGCCCTGCAGACACATGAATGTAGACGACCCGCCCTGCAGACACATAAGTGTAGACGCCCCGCCCTGCATACAAATAAGAGTAGACGACTCGCCCTGCAGACACATGAATGTAGACGACCCGCCCTGCAGACACATGAATGTAGACGACCCGCCCTGCATATCAATAAGAGTAGACGACTCGCCCTGCAGACACATGAATGTAGACGACCCGCCCTGCATATCAATAAGAGTAGACGACTCGCCCTGCAGACACATGAATGTAGACGACCCGCCCTGCATATCAATAAGAGTAGACGACTCGCCCTGCAGACACACAAGTGTAGACGACCCGCCCTGCATATCAATAAGAGTAGACGACTAGCCCTGCAGACACATGAATGTAGACGACCCGCCCTGCATACAAATAAGAGTAGACGACTAGCCCTGCATACACATGAATGTAGACGACCCGCCCTGCATACAAATAAGAGTAGACGACTAGCCCTGCATACACATGAATGTAGACGACCCGCCCTGCATACAAATAAGAGTAGACGACTCGCCCTGCAGACACATGAATGTAGACGACCCGCCCTGCATATCAATGAGAGTAGACGACTCGCCCTGCAGACACACAAGTGTAGACGACTAGCCCTGCAGACACATGAATGTAGACGACCCGCCCTGCATATCAATAAGAGTAGACGACTAGCCCTGCAGACACATAAGTGTAGACGACCCGCCCTGCATACAAATAAGAGTAGACGACTAGCCCTGCCGACACACAAGTGTAGACGACCCGCCCTGCATACAAATAAGAGTAGACGACTAGCCCTGCAGACACACAAGTGTAGAGGACTAGCCCTGCAGACACACAAGTGTAGACGACCCGCCCTGCAGACACATAAGTGTAGACGCCCCGCCCTGCATACAAATAATAGTAGACGACTAGCCCTGCAGACACACAAGTGTAGACGCCCCGCCCTGCATACAAATAAGAGTAGACGACTCGCCCTGCAGACACACAAGTGTAGACGACCCGCCCTGCAGACACATAAGTGTAGACGCCCCGCCCTGCATACAAATAAGAGTAGACGACTAGCCCTGCAGACACACAAGTGTAGACGCCCCGCCCTGCATACAAATAAGAGTAGACGACTCGCCCTGCAGACACACAAGAGTAGACGACTCGCCCTGCAGACACATGAATGTAGACGACCCGCCCTGCAGACACATAAGTGTAGACGCCCCGCCCTGCATACAAATAAGAGTAGACGACTAGCCCTGCAGACACACAAGTGTAGACGACCCGCCCTGCAGACACATGAATGTAGACGACCCGCCCTGCATATCAATAAGAGTAGACGACTAGCCCTGCAGACACACAAGTGTAGACGACCCGCCCTGCATACAAATAAGAGTAGACGACTCGCCCTGCAGACACATGAATGTAGACGACCCGCCCTGCAGACACATAAGTGTAGAGGACTAGCCCTGCAGACACATAAGTGTAGACGACCCGCCCTGCATACAAATAAGAGTAGACGACTAGCCCTGCAGACACATGAATGTAGACGACTCGCCCTGCATACAAATAAGAGTAGACGACTAGCCCTGCAGACACATGAATGTAGACGACCCGCCCTGCAGACACACAAGTGTAGACGACCCGCCCTGCAGACACATGAATGTAGACGACCCGCCCTGCAGACACATAAGTGTAGACGACCCGCCCTGCAGACACATAAGTGTAGAGGACCCGCCCTGCATACAAATAAGAGTAGACGACTAGCCCTGCAGACACATGAATGTAGACGACTCGCCCTGCATACAAATAAGAGTAGACGACTAGCCCTGCAGACACACAAGTGTAGACGACCCGCCCTGCAGACACATAAGTGTAGACGACCCGCCCTGCAGACACATGAATGTAGACGACCCGCCCTGCAGACACATAAGTGTAGACGACCCGCCCTGCATACATATAAGAGTAGACGACTAGCCCTGCAGACACATGAATGTAGACGACCCGCCCTGCATATCAATAAGAGTAGACGACTAGCCCTGCAGACACACAAGTGTAGACGACCCGCCCTGCAGACACATAAGTGTAGACGACCCGCCCTGCAGACACATGAATGTAGACGACCCGCCCTGCAGACACATAAGTGTAGACGACCCGCCCTGCATACAAATAAGAGTAGACGACTAGCCCTGCAGACACACAAGTGTAGACGACCCGCCCTGCAGACACATAAGTGTAGACGCCCCGCCCTGCATACAAATAAGAGTAGACGACTAGCCCTGCAGACACACAAGTGTAGACGACCCGCCCTGCAGACACATAAGTGTAGACGACCCGCCCTGCATACAAATAAGAGTAGACGACTAGCCCTGCAGACACACAAGTGTAGACGACCCGCCCTGCAGACACATAAGTGTAGACGACCCGCCCTGCAGACACATGAATGTAGACGACCCGCCCTGCAGACACATAAGTGTAGACGACCCGCCCTGCATACAAATAAGAGTAGACGACTAGCCCTGCAGACACACAAGTGTAGACGACCCGCCCTGCAGACACATAAGTGTAGACGACCCGCCCTGCATACAAATAAGAGTAGACGCCCCGCCCTGCAGACACATAAGTGTAGACGACCCGCCCTGCATACAAATAAGAGTAGACGACTAGCCCTGCAGACACACAAGTGTAGACGACCCGCCCTGCAGACACATAAGTGTAGACGCCCCGCCCTGCATACAAATAAGAGTAGACGACTCGCCCTGCAGACACATGAATGTAGACGACCCGCCCTGCATATCAATAAGAGTAGACGACTAGCCCTGCAGACACACAAGAGTAGACGACCCGCCCTGCATATCAATAAGAGTAGACGACTAGCCCTGCAGACACATGAATGTAGACGACCCGCCCTGCATATCAATAAGAGTAGACGACTAGCCCTGCAGACACATAAGTGTAGACGACCCGCCCTGCATACAAATAAGAGTAGACGACTCGCCCTGCAGACACATGAATGTAGACGACCCGCCCTGCATATCAATAAGAGTAGACGACTAGCCCTGCAGACACACAAGTGTAGACGACCCGCCCTGCAGACACATAAGTGTAGACGACCCGCCCTGCATATCAATAAGAGCAGACGACTCGCCCTGCAGACACATGAATGTAGAAGACCCGCCCTGCATATCAATAAGAGTAGACGACTAGCCCTACAGACACATGAGTGTAGACGACCCGCCCTGCAGACACATAAGTGTAGACGCCCCGCCCTGCATACAAATAAGAGTAGACGACTAGCCCTGCAGACACACAAGTGTAGACGACCCGCCCTGCAGACACATAAGTGTAGACGCCCCGCCCTGCATACAAATAAGAGTAGACGACTCGCCCTGCAGACACATGAATGTAGACGACCCGCCCTGCATATCAATAAGAGTAGACGACTAGCCCTGCAGACACACAAGTGTAGACGACCCGCCCTGCAGACACATAAGTGTAGACGCCCCGCCCTGCATATCAATAAAAGTAGACGACTCGCCCTGCAGACACATGAATGTAGACGACCCGCCCTGCATATCAATAAGAGTAGACGACTAGCCCTGCAGACACACAAGTGTAGACGACCCGCCCTGCATATCAATAAGAGTAGACGACTAGCCCTGCAGACACACAAGTGTAGACGACCCGCCCTGCAGACACATAAGTGTAGACGCCCCGCCCTGCGTACAAATAAGAGTAGACGACCAGCCCTGCAGACACATGAATGTAGACGACCCGCCCTGCATATCAATAAGAGTAGACGACTAGCCCTGCAGACACACAAGTGTAGACGACCCGTCCTGCATATCAATGAGAGTAGACGACCTGCCCTGCATACAAATAAGTGTAGACGACCCGCCCTGCATACAAATAAGTGTAGACGACCCGCCCTGCAGACACACAAGTGTAGACGACTCGCCCTGCAGACACATAAGTGTAGACGACCCGCCCTGCATATCAATAAGAGTAGACGACTAGCCCTGCAGACACATGAATGTAGACGACCCGCCCTGCATATCAATAAGAGTAGACGACTCGCCCTGCAGACACACAAGTGTAGACGACACGCCCTGCATATCAATAAGAGTAGACGACTCGCCCTGCAGACACATGAATGTAGACGACCCGCCCTGCATATCAATAAGAGTAGACGACTCGCCCTGCAGACACATGAATGTAGACGATCCGCCCTGCATATCAATAAGAGTAGACGACTCGCCCTGCAGACACATGAATGTAGACGACCCGCCCTGCATATCAATAAGAGTAGACGACTCGCCCTGCAGACACATGAATGTAGACGACCCGCCCTGCATATCAATAAGAGTAGACGACTAGCCCTGCAGACACATGAATGTAGACGACCCGCCCTGCATACAAATAAGAGTAGACGACTAGCCCTGCAGACACACAAGTGTAGACGACCCGCCCTGCATATCAATAAGAGTAGACGACTCGCCCTGCAGACACATGAATGTAGACGACCCGCCCTGCATATCAATAAGAGTAGACGACTCGCCCTGCAGACACATGAATGTAGACGACCCGCCCTGCATATCAATAAGAGTAGACGACTAGCCTTGCAGACACATGAATGTAGACGACCCGCCCTGCATATCAATAAGAGTAGACGACTCGCCCTGCAGACACATGAATGTAGACGACCCGCCCTGCATATCAATAAGAGTAGACGACTAGCCCTGCAGACACACAAGTGTAGACGACTCGCCCTGCAGACACACAAGTGTAGACGACTCGCCCTGCAGACACACAAGTGTAGACGACCCGCCCTGCATATCAATAAGAGTATACGACTAGCCCTGCAGACACACAAGTGTAGACGACTCGCCCTGCAGACACACAAGTGTAGACGACCCGCCCTGCATATCAATAAGAGTAGACGACTCGCCCTGCAGACACACAAGTGTAGACGACCCGCCCTGCATATCAATAAGAGTAGACGACTCGCCCTGCAGACACACAAGTGTAGACGACCCGCCCTGCATATCAATAAGAGTAGACGACTAGCCTTGCAGACACATGAATGTAGACGACCCGCCCTGCATATCAATAAGAGTAGACGACTCGCCCTGCAGACACACAAGTGTAGACGACTCGCCCTGCAGACACACAAGTGTAGACGACCCGCCCTGCATATCAATAAGAGTAGACGACTAGCCCTGCAGACACACAAGTGTAGACGACCCGCCCTGCATATCAATAAGAGTAGACGACTAGCCCTGCAGACACATGAATGTAGACGACCCGCCCTGCATACAAATAAGAGTAGACGACCCGCCCTGCATATCAATAAGAGTAGACGACTAGCCCTGCAGACACATGAATGTAGACGACCCGCCCTGCAGACACATAAGTGTAGACGACCCGCCCTGCATATCAATAAGAGTAGACGACTAGCCCTGCAGACACATGGATGTAGACGACCCGCCCTGCATATCAATAAGAGTAGACGACTCGCCCTGCAGACACACAAGTGTAGACGACCCGCCCTGCATATCAATAAGAGTAGACGACTCGCCCTGCAGACACACAAGTGTAGACGACCCGCCCTGCATATCAATAAGAGTAGACGACTAGCCTTGCAGACACATGAATGTAGACGACCCGCCCTGCATATCAATAAGAGTAGACGACTCGCCCTGCAGACACACAAGTGTAGACGACTCGCCCTGCAGACACACAAGTGTAGACGACCCGCCCTGCATATCAATAAGAGTAGACGACTAGCCCTGCAGACACATGAATGTAGACGACCCGCCCTGCATATCAATAAGAGTAGACGACTCGCCCTGCAGACACACAAGTGTAGACGACCCGCCCTGCATATCAATAAGAGTAGACGACTCGCCCTGCAGACACACAAGTGTAGACGACCCGCCCTGCATATCAATAAGAGTAGACGACTAGCCTTGCAGACACATGAATGTAGACGACCCGCCCTGCATATCAATAAGAGTAGACGACTCGCCCTGCTGACACACAAGTGTAGACGACTCGCCCTGCAGACACACAAGTGTAGACGACCCGCCCTGCATATCAATAAGAGTAGACGACTCGCCCTGCAGACACATGAATGTAGACGACCCGCCCTGCATATCAATAAGAGTAGACGACTAGCCCTGCAGACACACAAGTGTAGACGACTCGCCCTGCAGACACACAAGTGTAGACGACTCGCCCTGCAGACACACAAGTGTAGACGACCCGCCCTGCATATCAATAAGAGTATACGACTAGCCCTGCAGACACACAAGTGTAGACGACTCGCCCTGCAGACACACAAGTGTAGACGACCCGCCCTGCATATCAATAAGAGTAGACGACTCGCCCTGCAGACACACAAGTGTAGACGACCCGCCCTGCATATCAATAAGAGTAGACGACTCGCCCTGCAGACACACAAGTGTAGACGACCCGCCCTGCATATCAATAAGAGTAGACGACTAGCCTTGCAGACACATGAATGTAGACGACCCGCCCTGCATATCAATAAGAGTAGACGACTCGCCCTGCAGACACACAAGTGTAGACGACTCGCCCTGCAGACACACAAGTGTAGACGACCCGCCCTGCATATCAATAAGAGTAGACGACTAGCCCTGCAGACACACAAGTGTAGACGACCCGCCCTGCATATCAATAAGAGTAGACGACTAGCCCTGCAGACACATGAATGTAGACGACCCGCCCTGCATACAAATAAGAGTAGACGACCCGCCCTGCATATCAATAAGAGTAGACGACTAGCCCTGCAGACACATGAATGTAGACGACCCGCCCTGCAGACACATAAGTGTAGACGACCCGCCCTGCATATCAATAAGAGTAGACGACTAGCCCTGCAGACACATGGATGTAGACGACCCGCCCTGCATATCAATAAGAGTAGACGACTCGCCCTGCAGACACACAAGTGTAGACGACCCGCCCTGCATATCAATAAGAGTAGACGACTCGCCCTGCAGACACACAAGTGTAGACGACCCGCCCTGCATATCAATAAGAGTAGACGACTAGCCTTGCAGACACATGAATGTAGACGACCCGCCCTGCATATCAATAAGAGTAGACGACTCGCCCTGCAGACACACAAGTGTAGACGACTCGCCCTGCAGACACACAAGTGTAGACGACCCGCCCTGCATATCAATAAGAGTAGACGACTAGCCCTGCAGACACATGAATGTAGACGACCCGCCCTGCATATCAATAAGAGTAGACGACTCGCCCTGCAGACACACAAGTGTAGACGACCCGCCCTGCATATCAATAAGAGTAGACGACTCGCCCTGCAGACACACAAGTGTAGACGACCCGCCCTGCATATCAATAAGAGTAGACGACTAGCCTTGCAGACACATGAATGTAGACGACCCGCCCTGCATATCAATAAGAGTAGACGACTCGCCCTGCTGACACACAAGTGTAGACGACTCGCCCTGCAGACACACAAGTGTAGACGACCCGCCCTGCATATCAATAAGAGTAGACGACTAGCCCTGCAGACACACAAGTGTAGACGACCCGCCCTGCATATCAATAAGAGTAGACGACTAGCCCTGCAGACACATGAATGTAGACGACCCGCCCTGCATATCAATGAGAGTAGACGACTCGCCCTGCAGACACACAAGTGTAGACGACCCGCCCTGCAGACACATAAGTGTGGATGACTCACCTTGCGCACACAAGTGTAGACGACCCGCCCTGCATATCAATAAGAGTAGACGACTAGCCCTGCAGACACATGAATGTAGACGACCCGCCCTGCATATCAATAAGAGTAGACGACTCGCCCTGCAGACACACAAGTGTAGACGACCCGCCCTGCATATCAATATGAGTAGACGACTCGCCCTGCAGACACACAAGTGTAGACGACCCGCCCTGCATATCAATAAGAGTAGACGACTAGCCTTGCAGACACATGAATGTAGACGACCCGCCCTGCATATCAATAAGAGTAGACGACTCGCCCTGCAGACACACAAGTGTAGACGACTCGCCCTGCAGACACACAAGTGTAGACGACCCGCCCTGCATATCAATAAGAGTAGACGACTAGCCCTGCAGACACACAAGTGTAGACGACCCGCCCTGCATATCAATAAGAGTAGACGACTAGCCCTGCAGACACATGAATGTAGACGACCCGCCCTGCATATCAATGAGAGTAGACGACTCGCCCTGCAGACACACAAGTGTAGACGACCCGCCCTGCAGACACATAAGTGTGGATGACTCACCTTGCGCACACAAGTGTAGACGACCCGCCCTGCATATCAATAAGAGTAGACGACTAGCCCTGCAGACACATGAATGTAGACGACCCGCCCTGCATATCAATGAGAGTAGACGACTCGCCCTGCAGACACACAAGTGTAGACGACCCGCCCTGCAGACACATAAGTGTGGATGACTCACCTTGCGCACACAAGTGTAGACGACCCGCCCTGCATATCAATAAGTGTAGACGACTCGCCCTGCAGACACATAAGTGTAGACGACCCGCCCTGCATATCAATAAGAGTAGACGACTAGCCCTGCAGACACATGAATGTAGACGACCCGCCCTGCATATCAATAAGAGTAGACGACTCGCCCTGCAGACACACAAGTGTAGACGACCCGCCCTGCAGACACATAAGTGTGGATGACTTACCTTGCGCACACAAGTGTAGACGACCCGCCCTGCATATCAATAAGAGTAGACGACTCGCCCTGCAGACACACAAGTGTAGACGACCCGCCCTGCATATCAATAAGAGTAGACGACTAGCCCTGCAGACACATGAATGTAGACGACCCGCCCTGCATATCAATAAGAGTAGACGACTAGCCCTGCAGACACATGAATGTAGACGACCCGCCCTGCATATCAATAAGAGTAGACGACTCGCCCTGCAGACACATGAATGTAGACGACTCGCCCTGCATATCAATAAGAGTAGACGACTAGCCCTGCAGACACATGAATGTAGACGACCCGCCCTGCATATCAATGAGAGTAGACGACTCGCCCTGCAGACACACAAGTGTAGACGACCCGCCCTGCAGACACATAAGTGTGGATGACTCACCTTGCGCACACAAGTGTAGACGACCCGCCCTGCATATCAATAAGTGTAGACGACTCGCCCTGCAGACACATAAGTGTAGACGACCCGCCCTGCATATCAATAAGAGTAGACGACTAGCCCTGCAGACACATGAATGTAGACGACCCGCCCTGCATATCAATAAGAGTAGACGACTCGCCCTGCAGACACACAAGTGTAGACGACCCGCCCTGCAGACACATAAGTGTGGATGACTTACCTTGCGCACACAAGTGTAGACGACCCGCCCTGCAGACAGATAAGTGTGGATGACTTACCTTGCGCACACAAGTGTAGACGACCCGCCCTGCATATCAATAAGAGTAGACGACTCGCCCTGCAGACACACAAGTGTAGACGACCCGCCCTGCATATCAATAAGAGTAGACGACTAGCCCTGCAGACACATGAATGTAGACGACCCGCCCTGCATATCAATAAGAGTAGACGACCCGCCCTGCAGACACATAAGTGTAGACGACCCGCCCTGCATATCAATAAGAGTAGACGACCCGCCCTGCTGACACATAAGTGTAGACGACCCGCCCTGCAGACACACAAGTGTAGACGACCCGCCCTGCAGACAGATAAGTGTGGATGACTTACCTTGCGCACACAAGTGTAGACGACCCGCCCTGCATATCAATAAGAGTAGACGACTCGCCCTGCAGACACACAAGTGTAGACGACCCGCCCTGCATATCAATAAGAGTAGACGACTAGCCCTGCAGACACATGAATGTAGACGACCCGCCCTGCATATCAATAAGAGTAGACGACTAGCCCTGCAGACACACAAGTGTAGACGACTAGCCCTGCAGACACACAAGTGTAGACGACTAGCCCTGCAGACACATAAGTGTGGATGACTTACCTTGCGCACACAAGTGTAGACGACCCGCCCTGCATATCAATAAGAGTAGACGACCCGCCCTGCTGACACATAAGTGTAGACGACCCGCCCTGCAGACACACAAGTGTAGACGACCCGCCCTGCAGACAGATAAGTGTGGATGACTTACCTTGCGCACACAAGTGTAGACGACCCGCCCTGCATATCAATAAGAGTAGACGACTCGCCCTGCAGACACACAAGTGTAGACGACCCGCCCTGCATATCAATAAGAGTAGACGACTAGCCCTGCAGACACATGAATGTAGACGACCCGCCCTGCATATCAATAAGAGTAGACGACTAGCCCTGCAGACACATAAGTGTAGACGACCCGCCCTGCATATCAATAAGAGTAGACGACCCGCCCTGCTGACACATAAGTGTAGACGACCCGCCCTGCAGACACACAAGTGTAGACGACCCGCCCTGCAGACACATAAGTGTGGATGACTTACCTTGCGCACACAAGTGTAGACGACCCGCCCTGCATATCAATAAGAGTAGACGACTAGCCCTGCAGACACATGAATGTAGACGACCCGCCCTGCATATCAATAAGAGTAGACGACTAGCCCTGCAGACACATGAATGTAGACGCCCCGCCCTGCATATCAATAAGAGTAGACGACTAGCCCTGCAGACACATGAATGTAGACGACCCGCCCTGCATATCAATAAGAGTAGACGACTAGCCCTGCAGACACACAAGTGTAGACGACCCGCCCTGCATATCAATAAGAGTAGACGACTCGCCCTGCAGACACATGAATGTAGACGACCCGCCCTGCATATCAATAAGAGTAGACGACTAGCCCTGCAGACACACAAGTGTAGACGACCCGCCCTGCATATCAATAAGAGTAGACGACTAGCCCTGCAGACACATGAATATAGACGACCCGCCCTGCATATCAATAAGAGCAGACGACTCGCCCTGCAGACACACAAGTGTAGACGACCCGCCCTGCATATCAATAAGAGTAGACGACTAGCCCTGCAGACACATTAATGTAGACGACCCGCCCTGCATATCAATAAGAGTAGACGACTCGCCCTGCAGACACACAAGTGTAGACGACCCGCCCTGCATATCAATAAGAGTAGACGACTAGCCCTGCAGACACATGAATGTAGACGACCCGCCCTGCATATCAATAAGAGCAGACGACTCGCCCTGCAGACACACAAGTGTAGACGACCCGCCCTGCATATCAATAAGAGTAGACGACTAGCCCTGCAGACACATGAATGTAGACGACCCGCCCTGCATATCAATAAGAGCAGACGACTCGCCCTGCAGACACACAAGTGTAGACGACCCGCCCTGCATATCAATAAGAGTAGACGACTAGCCCTGCAGACACATTAATGTAGACGACCCGCCCTGCATATCAATAAGAGTAGACGACTCGCCCTGCAGACACACAAGTGTAGACGACCCGCCCTGCATATCAATAAGAGTAGACGACTAGCCCTGCAGACACACAAGTGTAGACGACCCGCCCTGCATATCAATAAGAGCAGACGACTCGCCCTGCAGACACACAAGTGTAGACGACCCGCCCTGCATATCAATAAGAGTAGACGACCAGCCCTGCAGACACATTAATGTAGACGACTATCACACCGCGAGAGGAACACCGTGAGAGGAGAATAATAATGTGTCACTCATTAGATATAGACAAAAATGTTTCAAATGTCAATGAAATAAGTATGAATAATTAATTTTACGTTGGCGCCAGATGTAAGATCTATTATGCTCGGCTGAGAGAACTCACTTTAAGTATAAAAACTTGGTACAAGTTTGAAAGAAAGTGTTTTTATTCAAGTCTACAAAACGTACAAGTACAGAGGAGGCAGAGCACCGTTACAGGTGGTTACTAGTGATGGGCTAATTTCGGAAATTTATGTTTGATGAAAGTTTCGTTGAAAGTTTCGTGAAACTTATGAAATTTACGGAAATTTTTGAAATTTACGGGAAAAAGACTAGATTTGTATTTGTAGGGCAAATGTATGCTGTTGCATCCTTGTTGCATTCAAACGAAATATCAATTTGCAGAATTCACATTTCACTTGTTTCATCATCGGGCCTCCATGCCTGTATATTCGTAGTATTTCCATATTTATAATTTCTTCTTCACCATATTTTTGTAATCCGATATGAATGGTTTTTAGGTTAAGGAAGACAAAAATGACCTACCCTCTAAATATTAAGGAAATGACTCAATGCCATACAGGACCCCTATTCCTGAGATAAATGAGATGTGAGAGAAATAAAAGTGAGTGAGAAAACGATTATCTCACTTAAAATGGCCGATTTACCATTCCCAACCGGCCATTTTGAGTGAGATAATCGTTTTCTCACTCATTTTCATTAATCTCACATCTCATTTATCTCAGGAATAGGGGTCCAGGTAGTTGTTTTTATCTTGGTGAAACAGAAACAAGTGATTTTATTCAAAAGTTTCAAAAATTTCGGAAATTTATGACATGCCGTGAAAAGTTTCCGAAACTTTCGGAAATTTACGAAACTTTCAAAATTGAAAGTTTCGCTGCCCATCACTAGTGGTTACCCTGGGAGAGTCTGAGTACAACTACTGACTCCTTGTCGGATCTCACTCAAATCCAAACCCTCCCCTTCCACATTTACCGTTAGACAGACAACACTGTCTAAGCCTATATAATTGTCAAATAACTAAATCTTAAAACAGTTTAAAATACAAGTAACAATTACCAATAGAATCATAAGCAAAGAAAAAGTACAGACCAAGTAAAAAAATAATTCAAGTGAATACTAATTAGTTGAAAGGATCAAAGACAGAATCTGGATTGGCGGGAAAAATAACAATCAGACTTGACGACAGGTGTATAGAGGAAGGCAGTAAGATAGAAAGCGTTGGAAAAGAAACGGGATTTAATTGAGCCAGGGTGAGTCTGTCGTGGAAGAGTCCGTGACAAGAAGAAAAGAACAAGAATGAGGTTTGACCCGTTAGGCATGCTGTGTAGGAAAGGGTAGTGGTCAACACAGGGTTGTCGGAGATTGGGGTCATCACAGTGTAATACTTTTTAAAATTCTCGACTGAATTGAATCGAGTATAGTAACATGAGATTTTGATGCATTACCCCATGCTAAGATACCATAAGAAACAATAGATCCGATTAGTGCTGAATAAACGGTCCGTAAAATTGAAAAGGGTAGAATATAGATAAGAGAATGGAGCATAAAAGCACAAAATGTCAGTCTGCTGCATATTTTATCAATGTGATCTCTCCAACTAAATGAGTTGTCGATTAAAAGGCCCAAGTAAACATGATTGGATGAGCGAAGCGAAGACTCAATTTCGCCATCCATACCCGAAAAAAAGTGCCTGTTTTTTTGTTTGTTTGTTTGTTTTTTTGTTCGCGCTCAACAGGTCAGACGAAAATTCAAAATCAGTTGAACACACACAGGTATCCTTATCCAATTCGATACTGTATAGTTTTGAGGCGCGATCGGTTTAACCACTTCTGAGAAAACTCCTTCCAAAGTTTTCAAAATCCCGTTAGAATAACCCAGAGGAAAGAACTCGTGAAAAATATTTCATCTGAAAGGATTCAAATTCTCAGGGAATTTCAATCTGATAATGATACACATTATTCCGAACTTTCACTTAAATCAGATCAGCCGTTTCGATGTAAAAAAATATATAATGTTATTTGTGTTAGGCCCAGTATTACCAAGTCCAGTTAGTATTTATCTGAGAGTTGGTGAAAACAAATAACACAGGTAACCATGGCGATAACAAGTTTGAACTGTCAGATAAAGGCTAACTGGACTTGGTAATACCGGGCCTTAATCGTTCAAAGCTATTAAGATACCTATTAAATCAAAGCAACAAGTGTCACTACTTGATTGTAAACGATTAAGACAAAGCCTTCTTTATTATCATATAAACTAGGCAAACGCGTTATGTGTTTCCGCGTTGATGGATGAGCTGGAACATATCAACTCATCTTTGGATTGGTTATTATATATATATATAAATATATATATATATATATATATATATATATATATATATATATATATATATATATATATATATGTATATATATAAGTATATATATATATATATATATATATATATATATATATATATATATATATATATATATATATATATATATATATACACCTTGAGATCCGAACCGTTACATCACTGCCATCTTTTTTCCATTATTAATTCATATGATAATAAAGAAGGCTTTGTTTTAATCGTTCACAATCAAGTGGTGACATTTTGTTGCTTTGATTTAATGATAGTATTCGTAGGCTATTCTAATGAATGAAATTGAACATA